>SCLH01001290.1:131117-256018 GCA_004367855.1 Oikopleura vanhoeffeni | reverse complement strand
CCATACAAAAAATGACCTCTTAAGATTATTGGCTTTGAAAGTTCGAAATTATTACGATGGCAAAAAAATATGAGAAACATCCAAACTTGGGCTATAATAAATGGCAAATTAAATTAGGCTTTTATTTGAGATTTATAAAAACACTGTTCGAAAGACCTCTAAGATTATTCTAGTTTGAAAAGTCGGAATTATTTCGGATGCAAAAATAGGTAATAGAAAGCGTCTAACTTGGGCCTTATTAAATGAAATTAAATTTTTAAGAAAATTTATAAAAGACCACTGTTTCCTAAAATGACCTCTTAAGGGTATAGTCGCATTTTAAGTTAAAAAATGGGTTTTCAATCGTTCAATTTCGCAAAGTAAAAATCTATGGACCAAATATTATCTTCTCATTATATTTGAACAAAAATCTAGCATCCCAATAAAAATTAAAGGACGGATGGCTCGTCCAATCAGAATACTTGCTAACAAACTGACGCGTTATTTTTGTCCACACACTGATGTCTGACTAGCACGCGTAATAGGCATGCTGCAGCCTTTATAATTCATTTTACAAGTAGGCATGCTGCAGCCATTTTTTAATAATGGGACAAAAAACAGCTGTTTTGTAAAGCCTCATTTATTTTATAGCTGGCCTACGCATATAAAAAACACTGAAAGTAAAACATTAATCTTCATAATTAAAATTTCACTACAAATATAATAAATATTTTAAAAAGAGAAAAATGAGATTATAGAATCGTTCTGAATATCTCTGAGAGTGTCGGGTGGATTTTTTGATTTTCACTGGCTATGTCGCAAATTGTATCATACAAAATCTTGCCATCCTTAAAAAATCGAAATGACGGATGCTCGGTCCAACAGAAACGTGCTACCAGGTCGGCAATTTTTTGAAATCGTTTCTCTTGCCTCTGCTCAGCACCATTTTTTTTCGGTTTCTCTCATCTCCTCTAGCACCATTTTTTTTCGGTTCCTCTTTTACTCTGCTCTAGGAGCATTATTTTGAATGGTTTGCTCTTCTCTGCTCTAAACCGAAATAAATTTTGACTGCTCGCTCTGCTCTGCCTCTAAGCCAAAAAAAATTCTGTTTGCTCAGCTCTGCCTCTAAAATTATTTTTTTATTGCCTGGTCTCTCTATTTTTGTGGTTTAAGCACAAAATAATGCAGGGAGGGTTTCGGTACAAATTAGGGTTATTAAGGGTACAAAAACAATTTTAATAGTTTGGATCGAACCAACAGGCTAGAGATAATATCAAGAAGGTTGGCGTGCAATAATTTAAGAGGTATACTAATACCGTATGAAGTTATTAAGAGGTTAAGGATCTATTAATTACACGGATTTAGGTACTAAGGGTTTAACTAATTAGGATTATAGAATAATCTGTAACCCATTTAGAGATTTGCCTAAATAATCTGCATCGCAGCCTCGATTTTCTGCATCTACTAAAAACATCTTATGTTTGTTGAAAAAATGACCCCCAATCGCCGAAGGCCGAATAAAGGAGATTTATATTTGAAAATTTTTTATTGAAATGGCCCCAAATGCGCGAGGCCAATAAATAAAGCAAATTTATATTTCAATTTAATTTTGTTGAAATATGAGCCCCAATCGCCGTAAGCGATAAGGGATTATATATTTGAAATTCTATTGTGTCAAAAAATGACCCCAAATCGGCCGGCCGATAAAGGGGAATTATATTTAATTCATGTTGTGAAAATTGAGCACAATCCCGAGGCCGATAAAGATCTATATATTGAATTTAATTTATTAAAAATGGCCCAAATCGCCGAGAGCCGTAATAAGAGAAAATTATATTTAAATTTTATTTTGTTTTGAAATGAGAGCTAATCGGCAAAAGACCGATAGAGGAGAAATTTAATTTAATTTGAATTTTGTTGAATGGACAATCGCCGAAGGCCGATAAGAATATAATTTGAAATTTAATTTTGAAAAAATGAGCCCAAATCGGCCGAGCATATAAGAGAAATTATATGTAATTTAATTTTGTTGAAAAATGGTAGAGCAAAATGCGCAAGGGCGATAGGGACAAGATATATTTAATTTAATTTTGTTGAAAATTGAGACAAATCGCGCCAGCCCGAAAGGGATCATTATACCTTAAATTTAATTTTGCGAAAATGAGCCCCAAATCGGCGAACCAAAAGAGCAATATATTTCAATTTAATTTTGTTGAAATATGAGCCTCATCGCCGAGCGATGAAAGGATATTATTTTTGGGTTTAATTTTTGAAATGAGCCACAAATCGGCGAAGCTGATAAAGGGGAAGTATACTTGTTATTTAATTTGTTGAATATGAGCCCAATCGGCCGTGAGCCGATAAAGGGAGTATTATATTTGCATTTAATTTTGTCGAAAAATTGATTCGACAGATTAAGCAGTCTACAAATTGGCATTTTTGGAATTATTGCTTAAAGTGCCGATTTTCCAGAATGAACTCTGTTAATTGTGTTCCCGTTTTGCACATGAACAAGCTTTTTTGTAAATAGCAGAGCTGTATATCCAAAAAATCTTTGCATCTGAAGAAACACTTCACGGTGATTGTCTATTTAATAGGTAATCTGATACAACCCATACGCATACCCTACGTTTTAAAACTTCTCCTTAAACACGTCAAAATGAATGTTCTCGCTTTCAATTTACATCTTTTTTAATTATTATTGTTCAGCTCAGAAGCCTCGACACATATAGCAAAAGGCCTTTATCGGAATTTCTTTGCGGCAAAAACTAACAAAAATTAGGATTGATTTATTATTTAATGAAGGCTAATTTTTTTTTACCTACCCGGTTAAAAATAATCACGAAATCGCTTAAATGTTAAAAATTACAACATTATTTTGAAGCGTTTTGTCATTTTTTTTGTTTTAGATTTTGGTCAATATAAAAATAAAAAGTTGAAATGTGATTTGTATCAGATTCTGTTAATTAGACGAATCAACGTGAAGTGTTTTCTTAGATGCAAATTTTTTTTTGGATTGCTTCGTTGCTCAGTTTATCCAAAATAGCTTCGTAAAACTTGTCAACATCTGCGACACAATTTTCCAGAGTTCATTCTGGGAGAAATGCCTTTGACAATAAGTTCCAAATTCAAATTTGTGGCACTGCCTTAAGTCTCTGTCGAATCATTTTTCGCACAAATTAAACCGTTATATTCCTTATCGGTTTCGCCGATTTGAAGCTCATTTTAACAAAAAAATAAATTAAAATTAATATTCCCTTTATCGCTTCGGCCGATTGGCTCATTTATTTTCACTAATTCAATTAGATATATATACTTCCTTTTCGGCTTCTGCCGAGTTTTGGCCTTCTTCGACAAAATTAATTCAAATAATATCTCCTTCATGCGACTTCCGGCCGGATTTGAGGCTCATTTTTCACAGAATAAATCAAATATATAATTCTCCTTTTATCGGCACTTCGGCCCATTGTGGGCTCATTTTTCAAAAAATTGATTCAAAATATATTTTTTTATCGATTCGCCGATGGGCTATTTTTCCACAAAATTTTAAATTATAATTATAATTTGCCCTTATCCGGCCTTCGCCGATTTGGGGCTCATTTTCGACAAATTAATACAAATATGGTATTCCCTTATCGGCGTTCGATAATTTTTATCATTTTTTTAATTGGCTGAAACGCCGCGAAAATTTGTTTTCGAATTTTTGTTTTACCAATTTCCAGGAATACTTCGAAAAATTCATGTTTTGAATTTTGAAATTCACAAAGTTTTTTCATACTTTCGCACTACCGCCGGTCTCAATAAATGTAAGGATCCAGTACTGCACACCTCACGGTGAAAAATTAAGTTTCCAGGACCTCCAGAATTGTTTTGAACAAATTTTTGGCATCTCCCGTATTCTCATAATCCCGAAAAACGACCAATACGCATCTCACAGTAAGTTTTGTTAATTTTGGGTTGCTTGCTCTAAAAATTTTGATTCAAATACGTTGCTCTGCTCTGCTCGTATTTCGGCTTTATGTACTAGTGCAAAAGTACAGTGTTTTGGTGATTTGGAAGCACAAATCATGATTTTTCCAAAATTTTCAACGGTCTGCTCACTTTCTTCCGGTATTCAAATATAAATCTTGTTAACTTGTACCGAGTAGGTAATTTGAAAAATAAACCGTCAATTTGTTGAGACGTTTTCTATTACGATCATCGTCACTTTTATTGTTTTTTTGGCATATTTTTGTTAAACTATATCAAAAAGAGAAAAATATGATTGATTTACTTATTCATTGCATTTATGCTTTTATGCGTTAAAAAAATGTTTTGATTGATAAGAAATGGGCTTAATTGTTTTAAAAATATAAAAAAATATGTTTATAATGAAACTTTGTTTATGCTCGATTTTCAATGGCAGTAGTGCGAATCGAAGTCTGCGTACGACTACTTCTTAAGTTTACGAGTTTTTAAATGCATTTTAAAATGAAAAAAATTAATATAGTGACTACGCCATTATAGAACAACGGGCAACGGAATGATTCAAAAACTTTTTATGAAGATAATCTTCAATACATTTTCAAATAGCCAAATGGCAATATATAATCCAAACTTCCATGGTATTTTTGGTGCCTAATACGCCGAAAGTATTTGCACATACATTTTAAGATTTTTTAAGTAATATTCCTTGTTTACGCTCTAGAATTTTTTTGGAGTATTTCTATTAAATAAATTTTAGCGTTCACGAATGACTCATTTTCACAGTTAATTTCCAATTTACTCATTTAAGTTTATTTATTTGCTTCTTGCTGAGTTATTAATCTAGGACTTTGTATATCACTGCATTTGATCTAATTGTATAAATACTTTATAAAAAAATATCGACAAATGACGTCATTTTCAGGTCCTAGCGTGTTTTCATTGGAACAAAAACATTATGTTTGTTCTCATATCCTCACCTAATGTTTGCCATTGTCGCGGAATTTTCAAAGGCCTGACAATTTTAAGCAAATACTTTTGGCGATATTGGGCCGCGTAGGTTTACTAGTTTGAACAAACTATTTTTTACTAAATGAAAAACGTCTAGCGCAGACAACACAGATCAAAAACAAAAAATCTGCTTTAAAGAAATCAATACGATTCTTGACTATCTTATTCCCGCTGCGACCGCCAATCACAGCAGGCGCGCATAGTTCTGTTGCACTCCGACGCTGTGCTAAGCGTTCGGAATTTCTTTTGATTTAGAGATACATTTTGTCCACCAATTTTTTTTTTATTGTCAAATATAAATAAATAATTTTTGAATCCGATCCGTTGGTAACGCTTTTTATAAGACAATTTGGCAAAGTGATTAATTGAAATAGAAAGAAATTTTTGAAACTGTTTTTGCATAGCGTAAATCTTGATCAAACCCTATTTTTTTCTTTTATTGCTATTTAACCATGTTATTTTGGGGCGATCTTTGCATTTTAGTTCGAGATGAGAAGCTATACTCCACATGACATTTTCATAGGTTTATAATTGTCAATTAAGAATTTCAGAAGTCTTATATATTCATTTAATTTTACATTACTGTTTTATGCATTTATAATTTTTATTTTGGGCAGATTGTTTAGTTGCTTTTCTAGCTCGATTATCGCGGATATCAACAACGTAAGTATTAATTTCACGAAAAACAATAAAAATAAAGTTGGTCAGACTATTCGGAAATATTCTTATGTGAATTCTGTCTAGCGACCACCTTCTAGCGACATAAACGCCCAAAACCTAGCATTTCTGAAATCAAACTTTCGTACCTCAAGCGGTACAAAACAGGATTTTTTCAAAACATTAAATAAGCCTTTCATATAGCAAAACATATAACAAAATTCTTATTTATTGTGTGTATTTACGCTTGTTTCAGTGCGAAGACACAATATTGATATGATGGATTTGAGTAGACAAAAACAAAAAACGGTTTTATTAACAAAATCGAGTATTTTGATAAATAGCCTTTCTAGAGTTGCTAAAATTCTTGCAATGAATAATCATAGCTATTCATAAAATTTAATTCTCTATCGATCGCTGCATATGAAAATTTGGTTTGGACCAGTCTTTTTACTTTAGTAATCAAAATTCTAGTAGCCTAGCCTAGTTGAATTTAGAAATCATGAATTTTCAGAAATTAATTTTATTCTTGCATCAAATTTTAGTATCGTCATTCTTTTAATTATTTTCTATTGCAATCAAATATTTTAGTTTGGCCATTTTCTTTAGACATCTTAGACGTTGCATTTTTTAGATTTTAGAATTCTTGCACAAATCATTATACTAATTTTTTCATGAATTAATTCTTATTCGCTAGCATATCGAAATTTGGTTTGGACATTTTTTGCATTTTAGATCAAAATGTTAGGGCCGCGTTAATTGCCATTTCTAAGTTTTAAAATTCTTGCACGAAACTTCAATCTAATTTTCATAAATTAATTCTCTATTCCTTGCATATCAAATTTTGTGCGACTATTTTTCTTTTAGGGTAATCAAAATAGGGCACCCGTTATGCCATTTCAGTAGTTTGAAAATTCTTGCCATCAATATTCATATCATTTATTCATAACTTAATTTCTATCCTTATATCGAATTTTTACATTTTTTGCCATTTTAGCAGATACAAAATAGATGCACCCGTGATTGCCATTTCTAGACTTTTACATTATTTTACCTCGAAATAAATAATTTTTTTTTTTCTTTATTCTAGGAAACCTTTTTTTCAAAAAAAAAAATAAGGGGCTAGTTTAAAAAAATTTTACCTTTTTTTCTTAATATCATTTAGTGCACATTTCATAATCTCAATCCTAAATTAAATTTCCGTCCATTAAGCTCCAATTTACGGCTTTCTATATTTTTACTCGTATAATTCGGACCTCAAATTAACTACTCCTTAAAGGTCATTTAAGGAGCACTTTTCATATCTCAAATCCGTTGCAACATTTTTAATCCTCCTACAAGTCCGAGTTTTCGCTTAAAGTTTTTACATCAAATAATCTTCGACCTTCACAAGCCAAATAATCTCCGTTAAGAGGGTTCATCTATAGGAGCATAAATGTTATAATTCTCAAATCTTCAGAATCTTATTTGCGCTCATAGAGCCTAATTGACTCTTTGATATTAACTTTCAATTGAAATAATTCCGACCTTTCTAAGCCAATAACTCTTAAAGCATTTGGCAGCATAATTTATTAAATCTCAAATTCTAAGAATCTATTTGAACGCTTTATAACCTCAAATTGACTTTATAATATCTTTCATCATGAAATAAATTCGACCTTTCTCACAACCCATAAACTCTTCAGAATCACTTTCAGAGCAAATTTCATAATCTCAATCCTTATTGTAACTATCTATTTGCCGTTCATCGGAGTCCTAAATTTTGACACTATTTCTTATACGTATTAACATCGAACTAATTCCGAACCTTTCAAACCAAATAACTCCTTAAAGGTCACTTAAATACATGTTCGTAATCCCAAAAACCTTAATAATTCAATTTGCCCGTCAAATACACCATTTCATGCCTATGAGCCTTAATAAATCCTAATTACGTAACCTCTAAACAACAGTTAAGAGTTCAATTCCAAAAAATTTTATATTTTACTTTTAGACGTGCCTCTACTGATATTATCTGCAAAAATACAATTTCTAAAGCAGCGTTGCTCTAAAATTATTTAAATTGATATAACACCGCTTTATAACGCTAGGCAGTAAAAATTTTCAAAATCATTATATAAAAAATTATGTTATTGATATATATATATGGACACAAATACTAAGTTTCAGAAGTTATGCCAAAAAATTAAAAAGTTCTGTTGTTCCACCCTACACACACCCCCTAAAATTTTACCGTGCTCTCTGACACCTCATCAGTTTATCAGCTATATTCAATAAATCTTGTAAAAAAATTCGTCTTAGAAAAATTCTATCAAATGATTCATTTCTGCCAAAAAAGGCATACCTTAAAAGCTGATAAGAGGTCGATCCTAAAAGGCAGCCTTTTTTTTATTGCCAATGTTTTTTATGTTCAATTATCTAGTTTCAAATTTCAGATGTAAAAATCACTTTTAAAGCTACAGTGCAGTTGGCGAAATTCCTCGGCCACCCTAATCGTGACTCACGATTCGTGAGACCCAATAGTTTGATAATTGTAATAAAGTTATTGAACTTTAACAAAATGAATCTTTGAGCCCACATGGAACTCACTTTTTAGCACGAAAGAGGTTGCTGGTACAAATGTATTAAGACAAACAGTTTCAAAGACATAGTCATTTTGTTTGTCGCAGTATTTGAAAAAAATCTCGCAAACTGAGAAACATTAAAAATCACTGACTGCTCAATCCGTCTATAAGTAGATTAAAAGTGGTTTAAATTAATATTATATTACATTTTGCGCAACCTCTCTATTTCAAATTTGGCGCGCGAAACGACGCACCATAATATTTTGTCTCAAACCTTTTTCTTCGATTTACTTTATAAACGAGCAGAAGTTTGATTATCAATGTAGTGGCTTCGGCCCTACATATACTAAAATTGGAACGATACAGAGAAGATTAGCATGGCCCCTGCGCAAGGATGACACGCAAAATCGTGAAGCGTTCCAAACTTTTTTTTACAATTTTGACACTAAGTACATTCAAAAATTCCCTGAGCGATGAAATTATTATTGTTGCTGACAAAAAGTACAAATTTATTTGTATTTTTGAAGGGAGAAGAATCGTTTGGCTCAAATTTCTTCGTCAAAAGATTACCGACAAATTAAGTGACTGTGTCGAAAAGCCATCGGCCCATTTTAGCCATATATCTATCTATGCCCGAGTTTCAATTTTTCCTAATCTTTAAAACGCAAAAAAAATATTGTTTAGGAACCCTGGCATCATGATGAATATGCATTGGATCGGATCCGTAGACTCTCAAATAAATATGAGTGCCCAATAGTCTTGCTGTTGCAAGCATCACCAGTGGTGATTCACCACTCTATTTTTTATCACACGGTGTGACAGCCTTGTCTGCCTCCTTAGGACACATACGTCAGAAGTATGAATATTTGTTTATGTTTTGATTTCAGATTCTTACTACACTTTTTTTCGTTTACATCAATTTTTAACCAATTTTATTCTACGAAATGTGAACTAACGTCGGATTCTTAGTTCTGAAATTTGAAAAAATTCATTCTTTATTTTCTAAAATTTCATACTTATCTTCATTTGTGACGTCATGATATCAACAAATTAGAACATGTAATTACCCACATCAGCCCCTACAATATTGAAGTTTTTCATCTACATGTATAACTTTGAAATAGACTTGAGTCTCACATAAGAGTCGTCCAAGAAAATAATCTGATTAACCTTTTGACATAAATTGGATAAAAATTAGTCCTCTAATACGTGAAAATTCCTCATTAACCCTCATAATAGTATAATCGTCAGAGATTTGAAGACAATTATAATTTTCAAATGCTTAAAAATGAAGAAAACTTTATGAATATAATTACTTGGACAGTATTTAACATATGAGTTACAGTGATAAAATAAATTATTAATTTAATCAGGTTTAAGTGGGTGGTGTCCGCGAAAAAAGTTGGCTGTTAATTTGATATACTAATTTGATACGAAACTGGTCTCAAAAAATAATTGGTGCTCTCGCGATCATCCGAAAATTAGTTCTTCCGCTAGAGATCGGTAAAGCGGTAACTTTGAGAGATTATGATTTGAACAAGGTTCTTACAGTTTATTATCGATTTTACAGCATGCTATATTTTTGCTACGGTTCTTAATTTTTGCACAATTTACTATCCGCCAATCAAAACGTTTAAATTTGGCAAACACGTGGGTGCTTCCCAAATTTAAACGTTTTGATTGGCGGATAGTAAATTGTGCAAAAATCAAGAACGGGAGCAAACATGTGACCTGTATATATTTTATATCAAACTTGACCTTCTGACGATGATCTTAAATTCTGTCAGGCGAAATTTTTAAATTTGTAAAATGCTGTAGATATTCTTTATACAATCTATGATACATCTTAAACTGCTTTGAAACCAACATCATATGCCGTAGTGAACTTGCTGATGGCGGCCGATTATTGAGTACAGAAAATTTATGTTCAAACGAGGCGTAAGAGAGAAAAAATTCATTTTACTCTTTAGCGCCTTGTATTAACATAAATTACTCATGATTAATAATACCTTTATCAGCAATTTTACTACAGCGAATCTGTTGGTGGTGGTTTCAAAGCGGTTTGAGATGTTTCAGAAATTCGTTAAAGAATATCAACTCTATTTTACAATTTTAAAAAATTTCGCTCGACAAAATGAAAGATAATTGTTTGAAGGTCAAGTTTGATATAACAATGGCAATAAACTGTTAGATCCTTTTTTATATCATAATCACTCAAATTTATCACTTTGTCGACCTCTAGCGGAAGAAAATATTGTTGGATGACCGCGAGACCACCACAAATTCTTTTTTGAGGCCAGTTTAGTATTATATCAAAATCTCAGCCAAGCTTTTTTGCGGACACTACTCCCTTAAAATTCTGTTTTATAATGTTATGGTTTTTGAAAGGTTCAAATTAAATTTTTAGAACATCTTTTTAAAACATCAAAATAAACAGTGCTTAGAATGGCATTAGTTATTTTCAAAATAATAGTTGGAGGCAGTCTAAAATGCTCATAAATTTTAACCTATTTCCAATAATTATTTTAATGGCTTTTTAAGCTATCGGTTCATCAAATGCAGGCCTGGATACCCGTGACTATTGCAGGACTGCATAAAAATTACGAATTATATCGGCTTAAGCATATAAGAAGCATTATGGACCATAATTTATGGTACATCCGATTCAAGAAATAACCGATAATCAGTGAAAGCACCAGTAGGATTTGATTTTTGGAGAACAGATCAAAGTGTACCTTTAAAAATGTGGTTGTGGGGGTAATTTTTTGAGAAAAAGTTTGTGGTAATTTTTTTGACTGCTCACATCATCTTGTGCTTTGAAGGTCACTTCTTGTCTCTGGACACTGAAATGTTAGACATGAAATATTATGTAGACATGAAATATTCTGATAACTTTTAAAAGCAAATATTTTGAGAAATTTTTTAGCTCACCTGACACCACTTGCTGGTGTAACTAACCAATTATCAAATTTAGTACTTAAGGGAGTACTGGTCGCATTTTAAGGCCAAAAACAGGCTTTTTCAGCGTCGCCTCAATGAAATACTAGAAACAGCACGAACATATGGATTTCAGTTTAGGGATAATTGAACATTAATCTTTTTTTTTTTTTTTGGCCAAGTTTTTTGCTCATTTAAGCGCCGGATGAAATTTTTTTGAGTAAAACTCAACTAGGGGCTCTGCCCACGTTCTTTGTGGTCAATAAAAGCTATAAAAGTATTCTCTATCTTCAAAACTCAGGGAGGAGTAGGCTTTTGAAGTGAAAATAGTGCCACTTTTGAAAGGTCGATCCTGATTGGTCGGCTAATCAGAGGCCTCCGATGTGTTTTGTGGAAGCAAGATTAATGTTCAATTATCCCTAAACTGAAATCCATATGTTCGTGCTGTTTCTAGTATTTCATTGAGGCGACGCTGAAAAACCCTGTTTTTGGCCTTAAAATGCGACCAGTACTCCCTTAANTTATGGAACGTTGCCGCTTTTCGGGGTTGACTTATATCGACAGCTGGAATAACATTGGTCATGTACACCATAGAAAGAAATGGTGTGCTGTGGTTGTCATGCAGTTTATCGCCAGATCTTTCCAGAACATGTCTCACTTGATTTGCAGACGAATAAGTCATACTATCGTGAAATGCCTATGAAAATTGGCTGGGAATTTTTTGACAAAATTGTGTGCAGATTTTTGAGGAAATCAACTGTAAGTAGATGATAGAAACGAAATTATTGAATAGTTTTGTCTGCGTAAAATCTAACTTGCTCTATTTTGGCTTTCGAACGCCTATCTTTTTGCCAGGAAGTTTTTTGAAATAACTTCTTTGCTAGTCTATCCGGCCGGAAAGTTTTTCGCTTAAAACCTTACCTATTAGCCGATTTACTATTCCGCCCTCCTATCGCCGACCTGTGTATATTAGCTCTAAAACCTTTGTTTTTAAACAACAACTACTCGTCTTTAACCGCGTTGACAAGTGGTTGCTAAAGTTGTACCAGAGTGTTATAATTTGTTTTTTCAAGGTAGATCTGTCGATCTTTGTTTCGTAATGGTTATATCTTTATTGGCTTCGCTGTACGAAGCCTTGTAAATTCAAATTTTACATACCCCTTAATCCGCTCCCTCTAGATGTTCCACTCTCACTTATTGTTCGTTCCTTATTGTTAACTTCAGGCCGTCCAGTATTAAGCAAGCCTTACTTTATGATTTAAATTCTGATTTGGTAGTTATGTTATTAATTCCCGCCCTGGGATTTAGTTCATATCTTTTGTCTTTTGCACACCTTATACAGTTTTTGGAGGTTAATCATTTTCTTACTTAATTTAAGGTTACGGTTCATTTTTTGAGATATTGATCTTTAAAACTTATCAGCTTAGCTCCATTTAGTATTTTTGGACTTAATAATTATTTTTTTTCACTACTTTTATTGGAAAAGAGTTTTGTTTCTGTATTAAATAGAATATATTTCATGAGAAAAAAGTATTCTTTTTTTCCAAATAAATAACATAATTTTTTTGTAGTTATCCAATGTTCGTTTTTATTCAATTGAAATATGCCTTTTTCCAGCTTTTCAGAATGGGACTGGCCGTCTTTGGCTTGATTAGCATTTCCTCTTTCGATTTTTTAGCGTTCATCATGTTCGTTTGATTATTTGGTGTACACTTTCGCGTTACTATATAATGCGCAAAATGCAAATAATGCTTTATGTCTTTATTTTTGTTTGTGTACTTATATTGAAGTCCGCCTCTGGGGCGCTTAATTACATTAAACACAAAAATAAATAAAGTTTATTAAGCATTATTTTACTTTTGCAATCATTATGGACCATAATTTATGGTACATCCGATTCAAGAAATAACGGATAATCAGTGAAAGCACCAGTAGGATTTGATTTTTGGAGAACAGATCATAGTGTACCTTTAAAAATGTGGTTGTGGGGGTAATTTTTTGAGAAAAAATTTGTGGTAATTTTTTTGACAGCTCACATCATCTTGTGCTTTGAAGGTCACTTCTTGTCTCTGGACACTGAAATGTTAGACATGAAATATTATGTAGACATGAAATATTCTGATAACTTTTAAAAGCAAACATTTTGACAAATTTTTTAGCTCACCTGACACCACCTGCTGGTGTAACTAACCAATTATCAAATTTAGTACTTAAACGCGACCCGCGAGGCTCTCGGACCATGAAAAAATTATATAATAACATTTTGAAAATAACTCTATAATGAAATATTCAACAAATTAAATTTTCAAAAAACTTGGGCTTTCTGGGTAGCTCCTGATTAAGAAATTTCAAATCAATTTTAAAACAGTTGATAGCAATAATTCTCCGAAGTTTGAATTCTAACCGAGTGAAATCTGAGTCAGTTTCCACAAGATTTTGCTCTAAAGTTTTGATTTGTGACTGGCTTTTTCTTTCGTCAAGTATTCGGTATTAAAGTTTATTTCTGCACGTTTTTGGTGCCCGGTAAATTGGTCAAATGACATAAACCGTAGGAATTTCCTTAAACAGGGTGCTGAGTGTCAACCCTGTGCTAAAATCCGTGAAACTTGTTCTTGGGGCTCAAAGAGCTAAAGGGGGCTTATCTCAAAAGCTCTATTCTCCGATATTGGTAAGTCGGTCGCTCAACCGGTCCGGTTTGATTACATAAGGACCAGATTGGAATCTTATGCCATTTAACCTTCTTAATCTCAGTTTTTAGGATTGCTTGAATAATTTTTAAGAAAGTTCCTTTTAGAGCTTAGTTTTAACCCAGTGAGACTACTGGCTCTATTTAGACAGACTTTACAAACAATATATTCAATTTGTTAGCTTGGCAAAATTTTAATATTTCCCAAAACACTGGAGTTTTCTCGTTTACTGTGTTTATTTTATTCCGCAAAAATACTCGATGGTGATTGGTCAATATCCGAAATACCTGTATCTGATTGATTCATTTTTGCGGAATGAAAAAAACGCAGTTAACGAGAAAACTCATGCTGTACTTGTCGAATTTATCTGAAAACATACTGATTGAGTTATCCATTTCCTATGGTTTTGAGCGGACCAAAAAAAGAAATTTCACGTGGCAAAAGCGTTAAGCACGTGGATTCCTCTCTTCATTAAAGAAATTTTTTTTAACTATGCATAAAAAACACTTTTAACGTGTTATTTTAGTTTTTAATTTAGACAAGAGCGACCAAAAATATGATTTTTTCTTCTATTTGGTGAGCAAAACGTTGAACAAATAATAATAAAAATAGTTAAAAAACAGTTTAAAAACCTCTAAGAGGTTACCTCTTACTTTATTTAAAATTAAGAAAATTATCAAAAAAATATTCCCTTTTTGATTCCAGGTAAATTGAGATTATTTTGACTCTGAAGATTTGAAATAAGAAATTTTGAAAGTTAAAAATGGGTACCGATTTTATTAGCCCATCGTGTAGAGAATTTTTTTGTGGTCATTTTATGATAAAGTATTTCTCTTGGTTTTGAGATTTTTTACAAAAAAATTCGTTTAATTAAGGGGGTGGTCGTCAAAAATTTAGTGAAAATCGGGGTTTTCAATGACCAATTGTCGGAGCAGTACAAATTGTTTCACCAAATATGACTTCCCTTTATTATATTTGAACAAAAATCTTGCATCCTAAAACACTTTACTATGACAGATAGCTTGTCCAATCAGAAACGAGCTTACAAAACTGACGAAATTTTTTTTTTTTAAATGTATATCCTCCCTGAGTTTTCATGGTATTCCAATGATTTATAGCTCAACTTAACCAAACAGAACGTGAGCAGACCCGATTATAAATGTTACTAAATGTATAATAAATGTTACTAAAAAGATACACCCTTAGACCCTGTAGATAGGTCCCGAGCTATATTTTTAAAACGATCTAAAAGTGCTTTCCTGACCATGTATGAGGAAAAACAGACCACCAAAATGCTTGTTTTTTTTCAAATTTTCATAAAATAATCATCTCGATAAAATTCGTTCTTGACCGCGAATTATTGACCACCCTCGAAGGTGCAAAAACTGACCTTTTTGTCCGCGAGTTCTCATTTGACCACAAAGTGGCGCGTGAGGCGAATTTATATTTTGAGTGAAAACCGAAAGTGATATTTTCGAAAGATATAAATTCCCCTCTAGCGCCCCCTTGCGGTCAACTAAAATCCCTCGTTCATAATACTGTCTCCAGAAAACCAAATGCGCAGGTTTTGGTACATTCAAATCATTGAAATATCACCTCCGGCACTGGAAGCTGTACTTTACCGGTAAATTTTAGCCAGTCGGTGCATCCGATAACATTTCAAATAAACCCACTTAGAGGCAACTCTTCGCTTTCGAGTCAGCTCATTTGGTTTTGGTTACCACTATTTTAACTCTCACGAGAACTCGCGGACTAAAAGGTCATTTTTTGCACCTTTGAACCGATTTGTTTAGAAAAAAATCTCAAAACCAAAAAAAATCCTACGTCATAAAATCACCATAGAAAAATTCTCTACATGATAAACTAATAATATCGGTACCGATTTTCGACTTTTAAAATTTCTTATTTTAAATCTTCTCTGTTTAAAATACATTTATTTTGCTACATGAAGTTTTGAAGAGATTATTAATAATAACGATTTTTTATGTTATAAAAATTACTCCAAATTATTTTATTTTTGCAACATAAAATTTTTTACTGCACAATTTTTTCTTCAAATTATTAATATTGCGCCTACAAATTTAAAAAAGCAAGATATAAAATAAAACAATCGACAAAAATGGATAATCTCAATATAATAAATTGATGGATCCCGTTTGGAAGTCTCCAAGTTTTTTGTCTTTCCAAATGATTATTGTCTCAGACGAAAATCAAGACCCTTCTGTAAAAACTCAACTTTTGCGAGTTAAGACAGCCGGCTAATAAGATTTATTAATGGTAAATTATTTATTATTAAACGATGTTAAAAACGTCATTTACGTAAATTGACCTCAAAAACTGCATATTCACTCCGATTTTCAGCTCTCCTTCAAGACCTAGTGCTATTTTGTCGATATTTGAAACTTTGAGGGAATACGGTTTACTCGCACCTCTCAGGTTTCATGTTCTGCCACTAGATAGAGCTAAAAGTCAAATATTAAAAGTCTGAAATGACACCGGCTCTCGTCAAAAATATCATCAAAAAGTTTTTTTTGGTCAACTTGCTTATGGCGGTATGAACAACCATGAATTATATACACAACGGTTGTAAGAAAAAAAAATAGCCTCAACCTTTCAAACTGTGCGTCGGCAAAATTTTGAACTATAATTAACATTCTTCATTTATTCAAATTAACTTCCAACTTTGTGTGATTTTCAGCAAGATTTGATATTTCTCAGAAAAAAGTTGACGTTTAAAAATTTTGGATACCGACAACTACTCACTGATGACATCAAAATCTTATAATTTTTGTCAGCTCAAAAGTATATCGTCAACTCAATACGCAAAATTAATTCAGATGTTACCTTTCTGAGTAAAATTTTTTTGAATACCCTGTAAAAACTCGCCCTTAAAATTAAAAAGCTTGTTTTCTTCCATAACAATCTATCGTCCATCCCAGATTGTCATGTTATTTGATTATTATCGCAAGTGTCGAGAAAACCTTATTCAATCATGGTCACAGCGGGTGATCAAATCATCAATTATCACAAAAGCTGGAACCTAAACCAGAATAAGAAAGTCTACAAAACAGGTTATTTTTTATGATTTCAAACGTTGTTCGGTCCTTATGTTCTTGATTTTATCAAAGTTCTAATTTTGGATCAGCAAGTGTGAAACATACACTTCAAACTCATCTAACGAAACGCACAAAATAAAAATATTCGAAGCAAGCAGTACTGAGGTAACAATTTCAAAAAATTCGATTTTTCGACTTATATTCTCCAAAGACAGAAGTTTAACTGAGGCAAGAACATCAGGTGAAAAATTTCTCTGTTATCAGAGAGCAGGATTGATAATAAAATTTACGAAATGTTTCATCTTTCGATTATTTTTTTTATTTAAAAAGTACATTTTCTTTCTTCAAATTTTTGAAATTTTTACGCGAAAAAAAATCTACCAAAAATCTTTTCAGAATATATTTTTGGTAAATTTGTCTTGCTATCTGTAGCTTAATAATATACTCTTTAAAAATCGGTACGTCAAATGTAAAAAAACTAGAAAAAATGTCACTTCAAAAAAGCTCCAGATTAAGTGAAATCTTGAAATAAATTAAAAACTTAATTTTGAAATAATTTTTTCAATTTACGTTTTAAACTATGATTAAGCTGCTTGTAACGATTTTGAAAACAATTCAACATTTATTAAAGTTTAAAACGGGAAAAAAATTTTTCATTTCTCATCAATAAAAACAAAATTCATACGCCGTATAAAATCAGGTAGGAACGGGAAAAATCGACCTGCTCAGATTTTATTTATTTTCAGAGCACTTTTAGTTTCTGTGCTTAAATTGACCCAGAAAAATTTTTGAAAAAAATTATGTCTCGTTTTCCAAAAATCAGCATTTTTCAAAAATTTTGCCTATCATTTTGCAATTTCAAAAACGGCTTTGCGTTTTTGAACAATTTCCTGGTGAGAGTTTGAACTTTTTTTCGCTTAGATCATTTTTATTCATGATTTTCTAGAATATATGAAAAAATCACCTACCGTGTTGGCATATCCAACCCCCCTAAAATTGAGTTTATACCCTCTTAAAAGTTAACAAGAAACTTCAACATATATTTTGGATCTTTTTCGATACGGATCGCGTCATGTTTGCTAGATATAATTTTAGAGCTGTTAAGTTTAGAAGATTGTTCACCAAATACCAGTTCCGCTTGTCATTATGATGAACTTATGTTTTTCAGCCAAATCATTTTCATGTTTGATCAACGCAAGAATAAAAATTATAACAAAAAGTTTTTCTAAGCTCTTATTATTTGAACAGAAAAAATTAAAATTTTTCGGTTAGCAGCACGGAAGTGGTCGGAACTTTCTAATATCGTTTCACGAGAGTCTCAGAATTTTATGAGGATGTCATAATTGGGAGAGCAGAATATTGAAAAAAAAACTCAGAAAGTTCCTTGAAATTATTTCGATGAAATATCGAGTACTGTCAACAATAATTTATTATTTTAAATTCGATATCATTTTCAAAATGTGAAATAAATACAGGGCGGGCCAAATCGCCGGGCCAATATTATATTATATTGGCAATATAGCCGAAATCGCCGAATTATTTTGAGATTTATATCTCAAATAACTTTGTGTGCGTCATGAATGACGTCAGTTCCAGGATTAAATTTACCAAATCTACTCTAATCAACTTTTGATTCAACTATTTGATTGCGTTTGATGGAGTATTAAATTCTACGCATTTTGGTGGTTCACGTCATTGAAACCCATCGTGAAATTCCTTATAAAATTGAAAAATTGTTTGACATATGACGTCATTTCGAACGCCTACGCGTTTTTCATTTTTGAACGAAAAAAATTATTTTTGTTCCCATATCGCCGAAATTTAAACTGCCGAAACGTCAAGTTTTTGAAATAAAATATCGCCGAAAGTGCCAAATATCGCCGAATTTTTTTGTCAAAAAACTTTCGGCGATATTGCCTCCCCTGTAATAGCTACGTTATTAATATAATTAATTTTCAATTATGTGTGTTTTCGTATATTCATTATCAAGCATTTAACATAATGAGTTTTAAACAGAAAAAGTACACAAAGTCAAGTTGATCGCAAATCTAGAATTTTACGAAAACTAAATTTGAAAACTGGGCAATGCAGTGGGCCGATTTACAAAAAAATATGTGCCCAAGATTCAAAAAAGTTGGAAATACTTCCGGGTGTTCTTTTGGATGATTAATTTTGGTCTTAACATGCGTATATATCCCTTTATTACACTTTGCTTAGAATGCGTAGCCACTACTTCTTTTAAGGTGTGATTTTAACGTTGTGTAATAAAGGGATATAGAATGCTTCAGACCGAAGACGATCCAAAAGACTCTGGTAGTTTTTCTGTATTATAGAATAATGTGATTTGTAAAATTCATTTTCTTTCTGTAAATTAGTTAATTTTTATGGACGAGGGAGATTTTTAACTTCTTCCATAATATTAATTAATATAAGTTATTATTTTGAAAATAATTGATCAAAAACGTTCAAAAGTAGCTCTGTAAAACCGCAGTGTTTTGTAACTGTGTTAAGAAACATTTTGTTAGTTTGACTCATGGCAGGCTGCCATTGGCAGCACAGAAAATTTTTTTTCGTCGAGGCACCAAAGCCTTTTTGAAGACACTTCTTAAAGCGCTATTTACAGAAAACTTATACGAGATCAACCTTCAGTATTTTCTTTATGATCAAGGGTGAAGTTGTCGAACAAAAAATTTAAAATTCTAGACATTTTATGTTTAATTCATGAAAAACTGTTTGACCTCGTGGTAGCCCCAGGAAATATATCTTTATCTCAATAACTGCGCAGTGGTCTGTTTTACTCAATTCTTTTGTCTGATTGAGTATACCTGTTGGAAATCAAGAAATATTTCTAAATAAGTTCGAAATATTCATGAAAAAATCACAGTTTTCGGAAAAAAAATTTTTCTCGATTTAATGAAATAATTTTTTTTTCTCGATTTAATGAAATAATTTGATGATAATCACTATGTTAAGATAGAAATATGGTATAAAAGTATCACTCTGGCATGATTTAAAAAACAGATATTTTTTCATAACAAATCATTTTTTCCATACCAATATTGGCAATATCGAAATAAGATTTTTTGAAATTTTACTTATTAAAAAAAATTCGCCCATAGAATGTAAATTTTTTTGCATAATGGACTCAAAAGACTTTCCTAAAAACTGACTAATTTAAACTTTTTATTTCATTTTCAAGTCGAAAATTGTTTTATCAGAAGTGAGATTTAGGCGAAAATGGCCTTTAATGGGCTACAATATAAATGTTAAATCAAATCGCCATAAAATTTGAACCTATGATCGAAAAACATTAAGAAATATTTTTTCATCTGAATCTAATTTTCATTAGGCATTTGATAGAGTCTGTGAACATTTTTTTCAACATTTTTGGATGATTCCAAGTGGCTTGAGCTTTTCAAAAAGCTTTGTGCCTCCAAGGGTTAAGAAAAATCTTTAAACAAACAACATTTTTAAATATGATTTTGTGTACAACATGTAAAAATTTTGTATAAAAATGAATACAAAATTAATCAAGAACAGCACAAGGTAACTTAGATCAGACCTCGGCACCCACTGGCTTGGCATGACTGGCTTAGATTGGCTCTGGCTTGCCGAGGTCTGACTTAGATATCATCTTAGTAAATACAGTTATTCCATCAACATATTGGAGGTTTTAGAACATTCATCTAAAAACGAATCATTCATGACCAAGATTAAGTAACCAAGTCGCAGCATGGGAATTTTTATCAAAAATGAGATAAAAATTACAAAAATCTTAATTGCTTCATTTAGCCGCGAATCCATGGGAAACATTGAGAGTTCTATAAAAATTATCTCATTTTATTCTTTCATTTGGTTTGTAATTAGAAGGATTGTTTGAGCGAAACCTAATTCTTATCACATCTTCAACAAGTTCCATTTTTAGTGTTTGGACATTAGTACTTACCACAGATGCATCAAAATCGGACTCTTTAACACGTCGTTCAGAACGATTCGTTTTTTCAAAATTGTTTTGAATTGTATTGACAAAAAGCTACTGTTTTTTTCGATTTTTTTTTAAATAATATCAAAATTTTTGTTAATGTTTTAATTTTTTATCAAGTTTTCGAAATTTCTACCACATGTAACATGTGACATGTTGTACACTAAGGTAGGAAGTTTTTACTAGGAACGGCTTAATTTTTTTAATGTGTTCAAATTGTAGCCATCGAAAAATAATAATGTTCAGTACAAAAATGTTTTTTAAATTGTCAGCTACTGCTCAAAACCGGGTTTTCATTATTGAGCAGTAGTTGACAATTTTTAAAATTATTTTTTTACTGAACGTGATATTTTTTCGAGGGCTACAATATAATTTATATAAATGTAATTAAAAAATGTTTAGCAAAAAAAAAGTTTTGCCGTTCATAAGATAGGAATCCTACCTTATTGTACCCAAGATCCTATAAGTATTTAAGTAAAAATCAACGTAAAAATCAGTTAGACGGCATACCGCCTCAAAATCTGAAATACAACCTGTATTAAAAAGTGTTATCAGCTCTGATTAATAATTTTTTTTTCTCAATTTACAGAAATATTTTTTTAGTCTTTAGAGTTACAAAAACTTAGGTTGCACAGAGCTAGTTATTTTACAGGAGCTAGTAACAAGAGATTCATAGTATAAACCAGAGGTCGGCAGAACTTGATCGGATTGGATTGAACTTGATCGGATTGGATCGACTTTTATTGATCCGATCAAGTTTTTGAAACGCCTCAAATTTTATTTTCGGGTCAATCCGATCTCGTTTTTTTACGGCTCACTCCGATCAGGTTATTTCAAGTCGGTCTGCCGACCCCAGGTATAAACTGTATTTTTGCAAAGTTACTCACAAAAAGGTTAAAATCTGATTCGGAAATCTGATTTTTTTTGAACTTACTATTTTTAAATTTCCAAATCGAAGTTTGAAGAATAGTATTTTCAATTTAGAGATTGTGAGCTTTTATAGCTTGATATTGAATAATTGATATTTCTGGAACTGATAGTATGCGAAAACCATTATTTTTCATCTACAAGAAAATTTCACTTTTCGATCTACGCAGCTTCACTTTCACCATTTTTTCAACTGTATTGTTGTTACTAATTCTTACAGTGAAAATCGGACAGTAAAAATGTTAGTTTGAAAATCGAACGTTTATTTATAATAACTCCGAGGGACGATTTAAAATAAGGAATTTCAAAACTCAAAAATGGGTATCGATGTTTTTAAGCTATCATGTAGAGAATTTTTTTCTGGTCATTTTAAGACGTAGGATTTATTTCGATTATGAAATTTTTTCAAAAAAAATTAATTTTAAGGTCAAATTTTCGATATTTCACAAGGGCTGCGAAACAGAGTTCTAGCGAACCCGTATGGAGAGCTAGAGCGCTAATTTTTTTGGCAAGTAAAAATTAAGCGTTTTTTATGAAATCATTTTAAAGGATTAGGGTCGGCGCCCATGTGGTCGACCTTAAATAAGCGGTCAAAGTTCAAGGTCAATTTCAAAGAACCGGAAGGGTCGACTTTCTGATGAACGTATTAGCAACTATGGGTCAATCACGTACTAGAAAGGTCGCTAGAGCACAAAAATTTGGTCCTATTTTTGAGATTTCAAAGTGGGTGCTGAAGCCAGCTTTTGCGCTCTAGTGATCTTTCAATACGTAATTGACCCATAGTTGCTAATACGCTCATCAGAAAGTCGACCCTTCCTTTTTGAGGAAGTTCTGGTTCTTTTGAGGGTACTTTTAAGTCTATACGATGAACTTGAAATTGACCTTGAACTTTGACCGCTTATTTAAGGTCGACCATATGGGCGCCGACCCTAATCCTTTAAAATGATTTCATAAAAACGCTTAATTTTCACTTGCCAAAAAAATCAGCGCTCTAGCTCTCCAAACGGGGTCGCTAGAACTCTGTTTTGCACCCCTTGTAAAATATCGAAAATTTGACCTTAAAATCAATTTTTTTGTTGAAAAAATTCATAAACGAAAAAATTCTCTACAAGATAGCTTAAAACATCGATTTTTGAAATTCCTTATTTCAAATGGTCAGGGTCAATTAAAAAACGTCTTTCGTAAGCGTAAACGCAAGAATTTCATACACGTACTATCAAAATTGATAGGAGTGGCCACCGTTTTGAAGGCATAATCTGACATAAGTAATATCGATAAAGTTTGTAGTGAAAAAATATTTCAAAAGATTGAATCTTGTCACCGCCAACAAAAAAAGATTGTATAGAATAACTAGGCCACATAATTAACTAGGTCATATAACGAAATTGTTTTGAGTAGTTTCATCCTGTAAAAATTATTTGTGCATTTCATAATGTCAATAAAAATGTTTCAGTTAACTGACAAAAAAAACAGTATTGTTTAATTTTCATTATATCAGTCGTACATGTATGTAGGGTTATACTCGGGGCTAAAACGATCTTTTAAACTAAAAAGTTTCTGAACGATTTGAAATTTTTTTCCGAATTTTTTTTTAGGGTAAAATGGCATTCAAAAGTTTAAATTGTCGATTTGAGTTTGATTAGGGCCCCTGGTTCAGGGCCTCTAATGTTTAAATCTTTTATGAATTTTTTTAAAATTTTTCCATGTTGTACACAAAATCATATTTTTAAATGTTATTCAGTATGGTTTTTTATTTAAAAAAAATATTTAACTCTCAGCCTCCCATTAGGCTGTGCAGCGCCAGATCGACTTTAAACCGTTTTTCGACTCTTATACATAATGGGATCATCGTCGACAAAGTGAACGGTCAAATTTTTTTCAAAAAAATTATTTGTGCGTTTTTTTGGGGGAAATTACAGTACTTATTTTTGCAAAAAATCTGAAATCTCTCGAAAACATATTTGAGGCTAATTTACTTAAAAAAATAAGACTTTTCTTCCATTAATGTATAGTCGAATATGCTCCTGAACCTATAATATTGAATAGAGGCCTATAAAAAATAAATGCTGTTGAGTCTTCAAGTCTTCGAGCTGATGGGCAAACGAATAACGCTTCATTCAGGCTTAATACCTTATATGATTTCAACGTTCAAATAATATAGTTTTTTTTTGAACTTTTGAACAATTTTTTTATCATAAGCGAGATAATTTTCTGAATTTTCACACCGTAGACTTAATTGGGTGGGTCCCTTAATGAAAACCCATAGATACTAAGCATATAATAATCTGGCTCAACAGAGCCAAACGGGCGGCTGGGTCATCTTTAACTGCAGTCTTACCCGAGTTAAAGCCTCAACATTGCACATCACTTAATTAAAGGCAGTAACCGACGCGTTTCACGGCTTCAAGGATATTATTCAGATTAGCCAGTTTGTAGAACTAGCCTTCATCTTGCGTAAAACATGTGTCAAAACTTTTTGGCATGAATACACTCCCAGACACATTAGCGAAACAGGGAGACCTAAGCCAAAACGNCGTAAAAAAAAGTGCTTCGATTTTTTCGAAAGTAGGCTCAAAAGAAAGCTGGAGAAACACTGAAGAGAAAGTTGGCTTACGTCAAGCCGAAATTTTGAAGTTTTGGGGGTCAAATTGAAACAAACGTTATTTTTCAACTTAATTTTGAAAAAAATACTCAGAAAAAATTCAAAAATTTCGAATTTTTTTTTGTTCTTATTTGGGTTGTTTTGTGCTTTCAAAACATAAACGATTGATTTGGTTCATTCTTATGACATAATAACTGCAGAAAATGTAGGGACCGGGATACCCTTAAGTCCCACAGAGCCTCTTTTGGATTTTTTTGACCAACAATTTAAAAAATCAGATCAAATTGATGAAAATTCTCGCGATAAACATGAATTGGTGACGTAAACTTGGTCCCGGATGATCCGTTTTAAGATGAATCTTCTAAAGCCTCAAAGATGTTATTACAGTGGCGGAATAACTGTATTTTCTAAAATAATATCTGAATTACCTTCCAGCTTGGAACAGCCTGAGGTAATGAAACTATTATTGTAGTCTATTATTTCTCGTTAGAAATTACTGATTTTTTTCCACATGATCAGTAAACTTAACCTCCTCACACCCAGAAACGAGAACTTCGCCTCACACCCAAAAGCCTATATAAAGGCAATACTTTGAGCGCTTATCACGGGAAAACTGGGAAAGATATCAATTTACTTATTTGTCACTCATTGAGATCAAGGATAAAATTAAGTGAACAGCACGTAACATTTTTAAATTTCGAAGTTTGTAAACTAGATAACTGCGAGAGAAAAGAGAGGTTNTTGTCAAAAAATCTTTCGGGATATAATGCCCTCGCCTGTAACTAGTCTACGTTATTAATATATTATAATTTTCCAATATAGTGTGGTTTTCGTAATATCAATATCAGCCCAAGTTAACATAATGCGAGTTTTAAACAGAAAAACAGAAGTAACACAAAGTTCAAGTTGATCGCAAAAATCTAGAATTTTTAACGAAAAACCTAAATTTTGAAAAACTGGGGGGCAATGCAAGTGGGCCGTTTTACAAAAAAAATTGCCAAAGAATTCAAAAAAGTTTGGAATGTAATACTTCACCGGTGTTCTTTTGGATGATAATTGGGCCCTTAACAGCCGATATATCCCTTATACACCTTGCTTAGAAGCGTAGCCACTACTTCTTTTAAGGTCCTGTGATTTAACGTTGTGTATGAAAGGGATATTACTAGAATGCTTCCAGACCGAAGACGATTCCAAAAGACTCTGGTTAAGTTTTTCTGTATTATAAGAAGATGTGATTTGTAAAATTCATTTCTTTCTGGTAAAAGTAATTTTTATGGACCGAAGGAGATTTAACTTCTCCTAATATTAATTAATATGAAGTTATTAGTTTGAAAATAATTGATCAAAAACGTTCAAAAGTAGCTCTGTTAAAACCGCAGTGTTTTTGTAACTGTTGTTAAGAAACATTTTGTTAGTTTGATCTCATGGCAAAGGCTGCCATTGGCAGAGCAGAAAATTTTTTTTGTCGAGGCACCAAAGCCTGTTGAAACACCTTCTTAAAGCGCTATTTACAAGAAAACTTATAGAGATCCAACCTTCAGTATTTTCTTTATGATCAATGGTGAACGTTGTCGAACAAAAAATTTAAAATTCTGCGACATTGTTTAGTTTAATATGGAAAAACTGGTTTGACCTCGTGGGTAGCCCCAGGAATATAGTATCTTTATCTTCATATACTGCGCATGGTTGTTTTACTCAAATCTTTGTCGATCTGATGTATCACCTTGGGGAAAATCGAAAATATTTCTAAATAAGTTCGAAATTATTCATGAGAAAAAATACTAGTTTTCGGAAAAAAAATTTTTCTCGATTTTAATGATAGATAATTTTTTTTTCTCGATTTAATGAAATAATTTTGATGAATAATCACTAGTGTAAGATAGAAATATGGTATTAAAAGTATCCACTTCTGGCATGATTTAAAAACAGATATTTTTCATAACATAATCATTTTTTTCCATACCAATTATTGGCAATTATCGAATGAAGATTTTTTGAAAATTTACTTATTAAAAAAATTCGTCCATAGAATGTTAAATTTTTTTTGCATAATGGACCTCAAAAGACTTCCTAAGCAACTGACGTAATTTTAAACTTTTGTAATTTTCATTTTTTCAAGTCGAAAATTGTTTTATCAGAAGTGAGTATTTTAGGCGAAAATGGCCTTTAATGGGCTACAATATAAATGTTTAAAACAAATCGCCATAAAATTTGAACCTATGAAAAAACGAAAAACAATTAAGAAAATTTTTTGTTCATCTGGAATCTAATTTTCATTAGGCCATTTGAGAGTCTGAACATGTTTTTTCAAGACATTTTTGGGATATTAAGTGGCTTGGAGGCTTTCCAAAAAAGCTTTGTGCCCTCCAAGGGTTAAGAAAAATCTTTAAAAAACACATTTTTAATATGATTTGTGCTACAACATGTTAAAAATTTTGTATAAAAACTAAGCATACAAATTATCAAGAACAGCACAAGGTAATTAGATATCAACCTCGGCAAACCACTGGTGGCATGACTGGCATTAGATTGGCTCCTGGCTTGCCGAGGGTCTGACTAGATATACATCTTAGTAAATACAGTTATTCCATCAACATATTGGAAGGTTTTAGAACATTCCATCTAAAAAACGATATCATTTGAGTACAAGATTAAGTTAAACCAAGTCGCAGCCATGGGAAATTTAAATAAATAGATAAAATTACAAAAAAATCTTAATGCTTCATTTAGCCGCCGAATTCAGGAGACAATTGAGATGTTCTATAAAAAAATTGTCTCATTTATTCTTTCATTTTGTTTGTAATTTAAGAGGATTGTTTGAGCGGAAACCTAATTCTTATCACATCTTATCACAGTTCCATTTTTAGTGTTGGGACATTAGTACTTACCACAGACTTGCATCAAAATCGGCTCTTTAACACGTCGTTCAGAACGATTTCGTTTTTTTCAAAAATTGTTTTCAATTGTATTGACAAAAAAGCTAGCTGTTTTTTTCCAGATTTTTTTTTTAAATAATATTCAAAAATTTTTGTTAATGGTTTTAATTTTTTATGCAAAGTTTTCGAAAAATTTCCTACCCACATGTAGTGAACATGTTTGCTACCTAAGGTTAGGAGTTTTTTCTAGGAACGCTTAATTTTTTAATGTGGTTCAAATTGTAGCATTCGAAAAAAATATGTTTCAGTACAAAAATGTTTTTTTAATTGTCAGCTAGCTGCTTCAAGAACCGGGTTTTTCATGCATATTGAGCAGTAGTTGACATTTTTTAAAATTATTTTTTTACTGAACGTGATATTTTTTCGAGAGGGCTACAATATAATTTATATAAAATGTAATAAGAAAATGTTTTTAGCAAAAAAAAAAGTTTTGCCGTTCCATGAAGATAGGAAGCCTACCTTATTGGGTACCCAACGATCCTATAAGTATTAAGTAAAAAATCAAGTAAAAATCCAGTTAGAACGGCATACCGCCTCAAAATGAAATAACAACCCTGTATGAAAAAGTGTGTTTGCTTTGATTAAAATTTTTTTTTCTCCAATTTACAGAAATAATTTTTATTTAGAGTTAACAAAAACACTTAGGTTGCACGAGCTTAGTTATTTACAGGAGCTAGTAACAAGATTCGAGTATAAACCAGAAGTCGGCCAGAACTTTGACGGATTGGATTGAACTGATCGGCATGGATCGAACCTTTGTATTGATCCCGACAAGTTTTTGAAACGTCCTCAATTTTATTCGGTCCAATCCGATCTCGTTTTTTTACGGCTCACTCCGATCAGTATTGCAAGTCAGTCTGGCCGACCCCAAGGTATAAACGTATTTTGCCAAAGTATACTCACAAAAAGTAAAAATCTGATTCGGAAATCTGATTTTTTGAACTTAACTATTTTTTTAAATGTTCCAAATCGAGTATTGAAGAATAGTATTTGTCAATTAGAAGATTGTGGGAAGCTTTTATAGCTTGATAGGAATAATTGATATTTCTGGAAACTGATAGTAATTGCGAAAAACCATTATTTTCATCTACAGAGAAAATTTCACTTTCGATCTACGCAGCTTCACTTTCACGCATTTTTCAATGTTATTTGTTGTTAACTAATTCTTACATGAAAAATCGGAAGTAAAATGTTAGTTTTGAAAATCGAACGTTTATTATAATAACTCCGAGGGAGCGATGTTAAAATAAGGAATCAAAACTCAAAAATGGTTATCGATAGGTTTTTAAGCCTATTCATGGTAGAGAATTTTTTTCTGGCTCATTTTAGACCGTAGGATTATTTCGATTAAATGAAAATTTTTTTCAAAAAAAAATTAATTTTAAGGTTCAAAATTTTACGATTATTTCACAAGGGGCGGCTGCGAAAACAGAGTTCTGAGCGAACCCGTATGGAGGCTAGAGCGCTAATTTTTTTTGGCAAGTAAAAATTAAGCGTTTTTTATGAAATCATTTAAGGATTAGGGTCCGGCGCCCCAATTGTGGTCGAACCTTAAAATAAGCGGTCAAAGTTCAAGGTTCAATTTCAAAAGAACCGAAGGGTGAACTTTCCTGATGAACGTATTAGCAACTATGGGTCAATCACTACAGAAAGGTCGCTAGAGCACAAAAAATTTGGTCCTAATTTTGAGATTTCAAGAGTGGGTGCTCTGAACAGCCCAGCTTGTTGCGCTCTAGTTATCTTTCAATAACGTAATGACCCATAGTTGCTAATACGCTTCATCAGAAAAGTCGACCCTTCCTTTTGAGGGAAGTTTCTGGTTCTTTTTGGGGACTTTTTAAGTCTATACCGAAATGAACCTTTGAATTGACCTTGAAACTTTTGACTATGTAGCGCATACCTTAACCTTTTTAAAGGTAGCACTACCTTTTAACATTACGTGTTGGTCGCCAAAGAGGTTGGGCGCCGACCCTAATCCTTTAAAATTGATTTCATTAAAAACGCTTTAATTTTCACGTTGCCAAAAAAAAAAACCAGCGCTCTAGCTCTGCCAAGACGGGGTCGCTAGAACTCCTGTTTTTTGCACCCCTTGTAAAAATATCGAAAATTTGACCTTAATAAATTTTTTGTTGAAAAAATTCAATAAACGAAAAAATTCTCTACAAGATAAGCTTTAAAACATCGATTTTTGAAATTCCTCTATTTCAAATGGGTCCGCGGTCAATCAAAAACGTCTTTCGTAAGCGTAAAACGCCAAAATTTCCATCACGGTACTATCAAGAATTGGATACGGATAGTGGCCACCCGTTTTGAAGGCATAATCTGACATAAAGTATATCGATAGAAGTTTGTAGTGAAAGAAATATTCAAAAAGATATGAATCTTGTCACCGCCCAACAAAAAAAGATTGTATAGAATAACTAGGCCACATAATTAACTAGGTCATATAACGAAATTGTTTTGAGTAGTTTCATCCTGTAAAAATTATTTGTGCATTTCATAATGTCAATAAAAATAGTTTCAGTAACTTGACAAAAAAACAGTATTGTTTAATTTTCATTATATCAGTCGTACATGTATGTAGGGTATACTCGGGGCTAAAACGATCTTTTAAACTAAAAAGTTTCTGACGATTTGAAATTTTTTTCCGAATTTTTTTTTCTAGGGTAAAATGGCATTCAAAAGTTTAAATTGTCCGATTGAGTTTGATTAGGGCCCTGGTTCAGGGCCTCTAATGTTTAAATCTTTTTATGAATTTTTTTAAAATTTTTCCATGTTGTACACAAATCATATTTTTAAATGTTATTCAGTATAGTTTTTTATTTAAAAAAAATATTTAACTCTCAGCCTCCCATTAGGCCTGTGCAGCGCCAGATCGACTTTAAACGGTTTTTCGACTCTTTATACATAATGGGATCATCGTCGACAAAGTGAACGGTAATTTTTTTTTAAAAAAATTATTTGTGCGTTTTTTTGGGGGGAATTACAGTACTTATTTTTGCAAAAAATCTGAAATCTCTCGAAAACATATTTGAGGCTAATTTACTTAAAAAAAATAAGACTTTCTTCCATTAATGTATAGTCGAATATGCTCCTGAAACCTATAATATTGAATAGAGCCTATTAAAAATAAATGCGTTGAGTCTTCAGTCTTCGAGCTGATGGGCAAACGAATAACGCTTCATTCAGGCTTAATACCTTATATTGATTTCAACGTCCAAATAATATAGTTTTTTTTTGAACTTTTGAACAATTTTTTTATCATAAGGAGATAATTTTCTGAATTTTCACGACCGTAGACTTAATTGGGTGGGTCCCTTAATGAAAACCCATAGATAATAAGCATATAATAATCTGGCTCAACAGAGCCAAACGGGCGGCTGGGTCATCTTTAACTGCAGTCTTACCCGAGTAAAGCCTCAACATTGCACATCACTTAATTAAAGGCAGTAACCGACGCGTTTTCACGGTTCAAGGATAATTATTCAGATTTAGCCAGTTTGTAAGAACCTAGCCTTCATCTTGCGTTAAACAATGTGTCAAAACTTTTTGGCAGTGAATACAGCTCCCAGACACATTAGCGAAACAGGGAGACCTAGCCAAAACGGAAATTTTATCTCCTCTGAGGTTCTATTTTGAAAGTAAACCTTAAAATTTACATAACCTGTATAATTGTATAAAAAACTTCTGAGGAAAGCGTTTTTGTCGATTGTGCTTTATTTTTTCTAGAATATGCGATACACCATCGTTTTTTTGAAAATTTTCCATCGGAAAATTCTATTTCCTCTGAGGTTAGATTTTAAAATTCACTCAAACTTTTGCAAAAGGAAGCTCAGAACAAAATAAACTTCTGTGGAGCCGTTTTTTTTTGAATTTCGACCCCAAACTCAAAATATGAATTTTTCAAGGTTACGTGAAAAAATTTCCGTAAAAAAAAGTGCTGGAGAAACACTGAAGAGAAAGTTGGCTTACGTCAAAGCCGAAATTTGAAGTTTTGGGGGTCAAATATGAAACAAACGTTATTTTTCAACTTAATTTTTGAAAAAAATACTCCAGAAAAAATTCAAAATTTCGAAATTTTTTTTTGTTCTTATTTGGGTTGTTTTGTGCTTTCAAAACATAAACGATTGATTTGTTCATTCTTAATGACATAATAACTGCGAAAATGTAGGGACCGGGAGACCCTTAAGTCCCACAGGAGCCTCTTTTGGATTTTTTTTTTGACCAACAATTTAAAAAATCAAGATCAAATTGATGAAATTCTCGCCGATAAACATGAATTTGGTGACGTAAACTTGGTCCCGGATGATCCGTTTTAAGATGAATCTTCTAAAGCCTCAAAGATGTTTATTACAGTGGCGGAATAACTGTATTTTCTAAATAATATCTGAATACCTTAGACTGTTCCAGCTTGGAACAGCCTGAGGTAATGAAACTATTATTGTAGTCTATTATTTCTCGTTTAGAAATTACTGATTTTTTTCGCACATGATCAGTAAACTTAACCTCCTCACACCCAGAAACGAAGAACTTCGCCTCACACCAAAAGCCTATATAAAGGCAATACTTTGAGCGCTTATCACGGGAAAACTGGGAAAGATATCAATTTACTTATTTGTCACTCATTTGAAGATCAAGGATAAAATTAAGTGAACAGGCACGTAACATTTTTAAATTTTCGAAGTTTGTAAACCTAGATAACTGCGAGGAGAAAAGAGAGGTTCACTCACCTTGGTATTTCTTGAAAAAACCATACATTTTTTACAATGACATATAAGTTACAAATTTAGGAGTGGAAACTTTAGCTATTGAAAGCTGGTCTCAATTTGAAATATGATATACTTTGATCACTACAAAACATTATTCATATCGCCGCGCGTCGAAATATATGCAGTAAAATGTGAAAAATATTGCTTAATCAGATGAAAACTTCAAATCAGTACCACCTTAATGTTCTATATTTGATCGATGTTTTTGTCGGCTCTTGGTGCAAATTGCAGTTCAATCTTCGAAAAATATTTTTTTTCATTATTTTGAATTTCCATAAAAATCACTTGTTGAAAAAAATTATTCTTTCGTATAGAGACTGCAGATAAAAAAACTTATATCAATAGAATCCTCAAATACTTTCCTAAAAACTAGCTTCCTCAGAATTTCGATATTATGTATCGTTTTCACACAATTAATTTTTTTAAGAATTTTTGACGAAAATCCTAAAAAAAAGTAGGAAAAAATAACTTTCGAACGGCTCATCGTATAAAAATTTTCAACAATATTTTTGGAAATAAAATTGTAAAACTCTACGACATATTTGAATTGTAGGTCTGTGACGATGTTATTTCTGCGCGTTTTGGCTCCCAAATTTTTGCCTTTAGATAGTCAAAGGGTGTGAGGGGGTTAAACGTATAATTTTAGCATTTTTTTGACCGAGCAGTATGGCCAAATTTATCTCTAGAATTTCTAATTTTCTCGTTTCGGGTTTTGCCTATTGCCATCTTCCACTCAGTGGAATCCACTGTATCGTAACTTATGTTATCAGGAAAATTAGTTTTCACAAACTGTTTCGCTGATGAGGAAGTTCGTACTGGTTGAGTATTCCTGGACTAGGTCTAGGGTCCAATGAAAAAAAGCGAAGGAGGGAGAATTGCCTTCCATTTTTTGGTCCGCTCAAAAGTTTTGCGTCAAAACCCTATAAAAATGAGTCAATTTGAGTTACTCAAACGTCAAATTTTGAAATTCGTGAAAAAATAGTCGTAAAATTCTCGAAATTAATTTTTGTAAATTGTCTCTGGTATTTTCAGAAATGTGCAAAAACCCAAATTTTTTGTTGATCCCAACTGCTCTTATTTTAACGATTCTAACCCGGAAAATAGTGTAAAAAATTTTCCGATTTTTATTTCCTATTTTTAATACAGATTAAAACATCTAAAGAAACGCGACCACATCCTTGTTTCCGGTACTGACCGGAATTTGGTAAATATATAAACCAAAATAAGCGAAAAATACAAAGGCGAACATCGTCCAGAGGAAGTTTGCGGGGGTTCAATCTTGTCTATCAGTCAAATTTAGCAATTAAAAGACCGTTGAACATGAAAATTGTGGCCGGGTAGCATTCGTGTTTATTTACCGTTCAATTTACCTACAGATAAGATATTCGGGATAGAAAGGTTTCTTCTGACCAGAAACTATGTTAAACTGTATCATACAGTCTGTATGCATGGAAAACACAAACTGGACCGGAAACAGTTGACGAGAAAAATTTAAACTGAACGGTATCAAACTTCGTTCTAAAACGATTATTTTCAAATATGTCAAGCGATTTTTACGTGTGAGATACAGTAGATATCTTCTCTAGAATGTATCACAAATTTCAATCACAACCAAAAGATTCGGCTTAGGTAGCGTTTTATAGGTTACCCCACCCTTTGCCCCCCATGTAATTTTTTAACGGACCAAGATAATTACAAACGGATTTCAGCATCTGACAGCCAAGCAAAAACTAAATGACTACAATTTTAGATTTTTTACCAAAAATCAACTCGTAAAGATTTAAAATGTCCATTCTGAGAAAACGGCACATATCTTAACTCCCGTATTCGATATTTTGACATCTAGTACAACTTTTTGTGCCAGAACATTTTTCCAAAATTTTTTTGGAAAAAACGGAAATATGTTATTTGACCCCTCTAGAGGTTTTTAATTAATAAATATAACAATAATATTTTGAGTTTGTATTAATTTTCGATCTTCTTCAGATACTAAAAATAACAGTTGGGGAACAGAATTAACAAAAATTATTTTTTCTGACCTCATGAATACAGTATTTTCAGTACTAATTTAAAATAATATTTTTCTTAACCCCCACCTGCACGAGCGTGTTTCAGAACACAGAGACCAAAAAATTTTGGAAAAGTGTCATTTTGGCCGGCGAATATCGGAACAGACGCCGATAGTTCCCCTTATTTTAATTTCAAGAATTTTGGTGAGTTCTAGAAATTTCTCATCAGACCGGAATGCATTATTTGGATGCAATTTTTTGTTTAACGCAGTTAAAACAGTACTGGAAACAAGATATGATCTACAAAATATACTTACTAGAGTGAATTTTGGAGGGGAAAACTTTGGCATTATTAATTTTGACACTCGGCGCCACCTGGGTGGGAAAAAAAGCTATTTTCGCTATATCCCTTTATCACTTTTTTGGTTAGAATTCGAGCCCACTACTCTTTTAACGTGTTGATTTTGACGTTGTGGCTTACGCAATTTCTAACCAAAAAGTGATAAAGGGATATTTGAGAAATCGCTATATTTTGATTACGTGATGACCAAAATTTTTTTTCGTATTTTTTTCCATTTTACCATATATTATTAACCTCCAAGAAAATTCGGAACAACCCACCCTTTATTTCTATTAGTCGATATGGACAATCTAACTATGTGTGTGTTCTGAAACACTGTCGTGCAGGTGGAGGGGTAGGACATCTCGTGCAGGTGGGGGTTAAAAATAACAAAAATACTACATACTGTATATTCTAGAAAAAAAATAAGGTTCATGAACAAATGGCTCCAAAACGCTGAATGACCCTAAAGATGTCATATTGCAAAAATTTTATTCTAAGTTTTGGCACAAAAAGTTGTACTAGATGCCAAAATATTGAATTCAAGATATGTGCGGTTGTCTCAGAATCGTCATTTTAAATCTTTACTGATTGAGTTTTTTTGACTGATGCAGAAATCCGTTCGGAATCATCTTGCTTCTTTAAAAATGACATGGAGGCAAAAGTTGGGGCGATCTTTAGAAAAAACTACCTCAGTCAACTTTTTGGTAAGAAATTCTAAACCTTAGCCGATTTATGTTCACACGTGGCATAAGAGAGTAATTTTTTCATGAAAATTATGTTAACTAAATGCTGATGTTGTTTACTCGTTAAACTACCGTGGAACTTAAATTTGCGGTTGATCAGCAACCTTTTAAATCGTTCAATTCACCCAATTTCGGCTTGTTCATCAGATTTTCGGATAAGATATTTAATATCTGATATTTATCATAAATTTTAACATGATATTTACATAGCAAATTAAAATGTAAATACGCCGAATTTATAGCCAGTTCCGATTTGTGAGGGATTTTAGAAGCTTACAAAATAGAAATATAACGTGATTCGAGTGATATATCATGATGTTAATCCGATCCTGATGTTAAGTCAATCATGGTGTTAATCCAATTTTTGGTTAGACTATGTTTTTGCCAATGTCTGAGAAAATTCTAGGGATATGTGGTCAAAACTACATTCTTGCGTTGTTTGCACTACATTTTGTTAAGCTGGTTGTAAGAAAATCTGTAGTTTTCGCTGCAGAAAATGTAGTAAAAACATTGTAAAAATAAAGTAATTACTAGGACCTAGTAACTAGGTGTCCTGAGAATTTTCCCACATCCTTTTTTCAATGAGTTGTGGGCTATTTTTGTGACTAAATTGATTTGCATATTGTAAGTCGAAAAAAGATATGCAAAACATTCTTATCAACAATTTGGATGAACATTATGATTTACATTATATGAATAATTCACTATTTTTAGAATTTATTACAGAAAATTTTTCGTTATAAATTCGTTTTTTTTCAAATTTTCCGACTTTTTTTTTAATCGTCTTTGTTTTTTTTTTAATTATTGGATTATTTATATTTTTTGTAATTTTACGAAATTTTACAAATGTAATATTTTTGCCCAATATCGCCGAAAGTTTTTGGCTGAAAAATTCGGCCATATTGGCACATTCGGCGATATGGGAACAAAAATAATTTTTTGTTCAAAAAGTGAAAAACGCGTAGGCGTTCCAAATGACGACATGTCCCAAACATGTTTTTTTGATTTTATAAGCAGTTTAACAATAGGTTCGAATGAAATAAATCAACGAAATGCGTAGAATTTAATACTCAACCAAACGCAATCAAATTAAACTTGAAAAGACTAGATTTGGAAAGGTCAATCCTGAAAATGACGTCATTCAAAAGTAATTTGAGATATAAATCTCAAAAAATTTCGGCGATATTGGCACAGGAAGTATTTTAGCTAAAAATCGTGAAATTGCGTAGGTTTTTTTCAGCAAATTCGGCGTTATTGGGCCCCTGTACTTGTTCATGAGTGAAATCTAAGAATTAGTTTTTCTCTCAAAAAAGCAGAAATGAAGATAGTACCACCTTTATCATACCACATGAGTTTCAACTTGAAACTATCAAGTGGCGTCGAAACATGAGCTGATTCGAAAACATGCTATCAGGCAAAAGGCTTTTAATCTGGTCGCAAATCACTTAAAGTCTCGAAAAGTGACCTTTCGTCTCGACGCTACTTGAAAAGCAGTACAAAAAGTTAAACTTAACCCTTGGAAGCTCAGCACCACTTTAGTGGTGCTGAAAATTTTGAATCCGCTGAAATCGGATGAAAAAAAAGTCCTGGAAATTTTTTGATCAAACCCAACATAGAGTTTGCCACGTGGAATTCAAAAATGGCAGTTAAAATTTTCTAGGACTTCTCGTTCAAAAATTATTTTATCTTACTTTTTTAGAGAATTTCTTTGAAAAAACTCCAAAATGCGTGCTGATCAAACAGTTTAAACGATAGATAAAATATGAGGAACTTAGTTTTTAGGAAAGTCTTTTGAGTAACTTTCAAAACAAAAAAAACATTCCACCATCGGAACTCTTTTTATTTTTTCGTGAGTGATTGTTCAAATTGTGAGAAAAATTTTGGAAAAAAAATATGGCTTCAGATTTTTTCGAAAGAAAGTTCAAATGAAAGCTACGGCAACACTGATAAAAGAAAGTTGGCTAACCTCGAGATATATTTCAAAGTCTTAGCGGTTAAATTAATAACAAACGTTGTTTTTATAACTTTATTTTGATCACTCGCGCTGCTAATCGTCTATTTATGAGAAAACGGAAAATAGATGGGAAAATCGAAAAATAAATTGGGAAAGCAAGGTCTTAATGAGTGCGAATATTGAAAGAAATGTTTTTGAAAATATTCCCTGTTTTTCAATGAGAAGTAAGTGATCAAAGTCCAATCTTTGCAGCTTAGTTTCGGCCGATTTAGATACAAATTGAAATCTTATTGATTAACTCGTAAGTTGGACTATCCTACAAAATTAAGGCCCATTCACGGCTTTTTTAAAAATGTAGTTAATCCGTAATGAAGGCCAAAGGTCGCTCCCACTTTAGTGGTGCATGAGCTCTGCCGAATAAACAAATTTGACTTCCAGGGTTTAAGCAAAAATTGGATCAAAAAATGAGCTACCCAATAAAAAAAGTTCGCAACAATCCTGAAAATGTTTCCGTCGTAAGGCCTAAGTAGGACGATTATTTTCGATATTTATGGGTCTGGCAGACCAATTCCGCAATGAAAAAATAATGACATTAAAATATTTCCGAAGAAATAATTTTGTTTTGATATTTCGGCGAGATGACCATCATCAGAAACTGAAAACACACGATATGTACAGAATATTAACATTATCGCGTGTATTCAGTTTCTGATGATGGCACCTTAATTAATGGCTAAAGCCAAAGTATCGAAACAAATGAGATCTTCGGAAATATTTAATCGTATTTAAAAAAAGGAATAATATTAAAAATTAGTGCAAAAACTTGAAAAATTATGATATATCGATAACGAAGCCCTGGTGCACAAAACGACTGTTAGAAAATTTTAATTATTGCAAAATTGCTACTAGTAGAAATCAAAATTTTAGAATTTTGATTTTCAGCCATTTGCTTTTAATTTTCTAAAGTTTCATTTGATACCCGTATCAGGTCACTTCAGCTTATTTAAAAAGCTCGCATTTTGGGAAATTTTGAAAAAAATCTAAAAATTTCAAAAAATATTTTTTTAGCACAAAATCATCAAGATTAGCATCCTCGTATTTTTATCTTCTATGCTCTATTTTGGCATCCGCGGGTGGCATCCTCGTCACCATAGAAATTTATGTGTTGACAATTGTTACTAATTGCCCACAAATGGAAGAATATTCTCTTAGAAACAAGAGTCGTTTTGTGTACCCGGGGATCGTGATCGATATCCTTTATAAATATGCGGTTGATTTATTTATTTTAAACTCAGCTCTAATAAAAATCAAAGGGGTCAATATCAACAATATCAAGACTTTCTTGAAAGATTTTTTCTTTCTCTTCTTCCGTAACTTCCGAACTCCTAACTTCTCCATCTTCAATCTCTTCCTCTTCAGGGTCCATTATCAAGTTCCCATAATAGGCAGTGATCGTTTTTGTTTTCCAGTTTAGTAAATTTTGTTCAATTTCTACTTTACCATCATCCCCTTATTAAAATACAGTTGATAACCATTTAATGAATTGATCATTTTGTTAAAATAAAAACTCTAGTTCAACGCCTAGGCCATATCTAAGATTGTACTTACGTGTATTGACCAATCAAATCACGCGATTATTTAAGCCTCGAAGTTCTACGGGACACGTAAGTTTAACCTTAAATATGGCCATAGTTTATAGTCAATGAACTTTTTTGTAATTATGGGTTCATAATTAAGTTTTTAGAGGTTACGAATGAGAAAGTAATTCCCTTTTGATATGTAACATGACCCGAATTAAGTCATTTTGTAATCTGACCCCAACATATTACAAAATTTGACCCCAAGGAAACTGGTGTAAAATGATTTATTTTAGTACAGTAGGAGGACTTCATAAGGACAGGTTAATAGGCCAAAATAACAGGAACGTCTGTTTTTATGTTATGAGAAATGGCGTTCTCGGCAGAACTTTCAATTAACAAGATCATAATATATTTGACTAATTTGCCAAAATTTCCGCCAGAAATATTCAGGGATTTTCCGTCAGTTTTTGGTCGCTTGCCTGTCCTAAGAAGACGTCCTTAAAGTCCTCCTACTGTAATCCCAAATCAACAAAAATGATAAACAACGTTCTTTATGTAAAAAACTAGTTTTGCTGATGATGAGGTCATATCACATATTGAAATATCACAATAAGCTTAAAAATGGATAGAACGCCAACATTTGTTTTGAAAATAATAACCGATAACTGTCAAAATAATTAATGAGGTCATAAAAAATGCCTCGGGTCATATTTCATTTAGTCATAAATGACAAGAATAATTAAATGACCTTATTTGATTACAAACATTTATAAAAGGGTCTTTCTTTACCTGCTAATTTTGCTAATTGCGCTGTGTCTGTATTCCTCGGTACAAAATAAGCGATATTACTTGTCCTTTCAAATGCATCATTATAAATTCGCACTCCATCAAGTCCTCCCATATCCTCTAGATTAAAAACTTTTCTTGACAGATATTCTGGCCCGCCCCATGGAGGTGACAAGAAGACGACATCTGGCCTGAGCATTTTGATAATTTGAAAATAATCACCGACGATAAATTCAATTCGATCCGCCACGCCGTAAATATTTGCGTTGTGTTTAGCCATTGCGATTTTTTCAGGGTCGATATCTATTGCAATAACGCGCTCGCACGTGAAAGCAAACTTTAGAAAGGGTTATAAAAATTTGACCTTCAAATACAATTTTGATGTTCACATACAACATTTGAAGGTCACATACAATTTTTAAGGTCAAATTATATTGGACTTGAGAGGTGGTCGACTCTGTAAAGCCTTGTTTCCGACATAGTTGAAATGTCCACCTTGGAAGTGTTCGAATTTACGTACAAAAAGAATCATATACAGCATTAGATAGTTTCTTATTTCTTAACCAGCGTTGACCACCCCCTTAAGGGGGTGGCATCGACTCGGAGACTGAGTCAATTTAACTTACGAAATTAATTAGTGTTTACTTTTTTTCTGCTCAATATCGTTTAGCTGACCAGAATAAATGTGTGCAACAACTTTAAATAATTTATTGCCTATTTAGGGAAGACTTTGAGTCCCGAATTTATTTTTTGAATTCGTAAAATTTTTCAAAAATTCAACATTAATGAAATTTTCACGCATTTTTTTGTCCCAAAATTTTTCTGATCGTTTTTTTTAATCTATGAATAAAGCTAAAAAATTAGCACATTTACTTTTTCATGCCTGTCTTAACATATTTCCTGACTGCTTGTTTTCGAAAGAATACATATATGATTTTCTCATTTGTTTAAGAAAAAATTATCAAAATTTTCCGCAAATCAAGTCCAAATTTTTTATTATGGTTTTTTTAACTCCTCCATAAAAAAATAGGCAGAATCACATATTTAATGTCGGTAATCTATTAATATCCGTATGTTCAACTAATGAGTGGTCGCGGGCCGTGCGAATTTTCATTTTAAAACTATCGATGCAAATTTTTTTTTAAACGCTCCGTGTATACATCCGAAAGGTTGCCATTTGCACTAAATAATAAAAATTTTATGCTGGTAAAGAAAGTTCCAAATAAATTGTGGGTGTAAATAGGCGCATTTCTTAGAATATAAGAACATTCTTAATATCAAACCAATTGAAGGTCAATTTTATCTCAAACAAAGTTGTTTTTCTCTACTTTTGCCATTTTGACCATTTTTTCATGAAAAAACTTTCATATCAAGGAAATTTGTTAATTTAGCAACATAAAACAAGAAACTTTTTAAGCGCATTACACCCGACAATGTCTTGAAGTATTAAATCGTCTTTAAAAACAACTGTATCCGAGATTTTTTTTTTTTTTTAGTTGGAAATGGATTTACCGGAAAAGTGTTTTTATCTTTCCCAGATAATTAGTTATGTAAAGAATTAAAAAAAAATATAACGTTTGCAAGAATGGGACACTTTATCGAAGATAAAATACAACTTTCACATTTTTTTTCTTTTCATTATCGCTCTGAAAGTACCAATCTGCGAATCGAAATGCCAACCCCTTAAACACTATTGTGAACTTCAAATTAATTAGGGCCCCAGGTTTGCGTTCGTTAAAGGGAGGTGGGCCGTCGAATAATCTCTCAGCTTCAAGTAAATACTTCTGATACACCTATCGTAGAGAAATTTCTGCCAATTTACTTTATAAAATTGTTTTGGGTTCTGAGGTTTTTTCAAAGAAAGTCGGTTTTCGAGGTTTGAAATTAAAGATAAAATCAAAGAGATTTGAAGTGAAAGGTACCAATTTCGATCTAGAAGTGTTTTATTACTTTTAATTTTGCGAATAAACACTTTGAGCTCTGAATATTTTCCTAAAAAAGGTTTAAATTCAAATTTTCATTGTTTTTCTCAAAAATATATATGTAAAATTTTGGAAAAAATCTGAAATTCACATTTAGAGAGCTCCAGACAAAATTTCAAAAAAATGGCGATTAGAGCCCTTAGAGCTAGACTTTGTCATTCATTTGAAACAGGAATTAAAAAATTCGCATTAAAAGTGTAGGAGGAGTAGGCTTTTTAGTGAGCCTCCCAAAATGCTCCCAATTGGCTGTTTTGACCACTTGGGTGCATAAATTTACAAAAATGGCCTTAGAGTGCTTCCGTATTCATATATTAAGCCCGCATGCCAAATAAGACACAAATCTCATGTGAAATGAATGAGGAGTAGGCTTTTTTTGTGTTTTTTAGGAGGCCTACTAAATATCATTTTCTGAGCGTAGGCTGAATATTCTGAGGTGGTTTTTTTTTAGAAGGGATACAGGTGGTACTGCCGAAATTTTCAAGAGTTATTTTACTTATTTAAAAAATAATTGGATACCTTTCTCAGAAACTGCACTTAAAAACTTCAAAGAAACAGCGTAATTATCAACGCCCACTCGCTAAACACATAAAAATAAGGGAATTTCTTATTTTGCCAGCTAAATATCGGAACAGAACCTAGAAAATTATCATAATCAAAGTTTTTTAACCCACACTGAATAGCATTCCCACCAACCCCACAAAATCCATCTACAATTAATTCGCAACGACATCTATCTGCATTATGTTTTGCTATTTTTTCCGGCGTGACCGAAAACCATGATTCTCGATCCATCCAAATTCCCTGGTCAAACTTGGAGAACAGCCTGTATCTTTGAAACCAATATTTTCGAATTTCGGGGTCATTTGCAATATAATCCGGCATTTTTGCAGGTTCACTCCTACAAAAAATGATAACAATAAAGCTACATTACTATCAAAATTATGCTGGCAATTATTTGGATAGATATGAGTGATGGAAACGGGATTTACGGGGTCGGGATGGGATTTTATAAATGTGGTTTCTTGCTAATTTTTGAAGTTCAAATACTTAAATTTCTGAAACTCATTAAATTTTCCGGAAATTAAAATATTTGACGCTCAAAAAATAGAATTTTTAAATCCTATCTCTTATGCTGTAATTCTTATCATATAATATTGTCTCAAATTAAATAAAATTTTTATATTTCAAATTTGATATAAAAGTATCGTATATAATTCATATATCAAATTAAATAGAAGGGTGTCATATTTCAAATTGGACAAAAACTCTCACATTTATAATTTTGAAAAACGCAGGACCAACCTGTATTTTTATATTTGAAAAATATTCTATGTAGGTCACTATGTTTAAAAACATAGCCCAGTTTTTAAATCCTAAAAACGGTTTTCAACCTGTCCGTTTAAAGTCATACTGATATAAGAACGTCTTACAAAAACAACACTATCGACGATGGTCTATCGTTTTTACAGTTTTCCAGAAAAATCTGCTAAGGCCATAGATCACTTCGATTAAAAATTAGGTGGTAAAAATCTTCGGTCAAGGTTCTTACCGCGGTTCAAAGATATTCCACGTATTTGATAACTTTTCTAAACTCTGGCTCTTCTCGATCGCCTCGGCTTTTGGCTTATCCAGAACAGTCTCGTCTTCAGACGTTTCATCATCCGAGCTACTACTACTGCATAAGGGGTTAGTCACGCTTAGGACATTTAAGCAATTTTAGAAATATTTTTTTTTAATTCCTTGGGAAGAATATTTTGCCTTGAAGGGGCGTATATTTTCACAAGAGTTTTAAACTTTTTTTTAAATATTTTCCGATAAAATAAACGGAAAGTTTTATTATATCAGAAAATGAACTTTGAGACGAAATAAATCGCATCAGTTGAAGAAAAATATGATAATAAAGTTATAAAACAAAAAATGTCATTCGTGAGATCATTCAGTGAGGTCTGGAAAATTAAAATAAAAGTTGAAGAATAATCCGACTTAACTAAAAAAGTTAGCTGAATTCTAACAATCAAATGAAAATTATGGCGTCTACTTTGCTTTGATAATTTACCATAAATTATCGAAAGAAATAAGACGACATAATTTTTTCATTATATTTTTTTCTATCAAAGATAGTTTTTATTCGACGTTTCGGCTAAACAGCCATTATCAGTGTGAGAGATTTGGATGAACAGAAATCGAAAGTTGAATTTTTGAGCGCGAGATAAAAATTCAACTTTCGATTTTTGTTCATCCAAATTTCTCACACTGATAATGGCTGTTTAGTTGAAACGTCGAATAAAAACTATCTTTTATAAAAAAGTATTATAATTTTATGTCTCGAAACCACTGAATATAATTTTTTAAGTAACTTTTTCATTAAAGTCTATACAAGCTGCTATACTAGTATAAGTCGAGAAACGTCCTGTAATATCACACCCAAAAACTGTCGAATGTAATTTTTTATAATTTAATACAGGGGGGGGGGCAATATCGCCGAAAGTTTTTTTCCAAAAAATTTCGGCGATATTAGCCCCCCCCCCTTTGTACTTGGGGCCTATATTGCAGGAGGTTATTTGAAAAATTGCGTAGGTTTTCGGCAAAAAATTTCGGCGATATGGCCCCCCTGTATGATATATTTAGCATTTCACATTTTTGCTTGCGATCTTAGTTTTTTGTTGGAGGTCACTCGGACTATGATAACGCTTTACAAACAAGTACGTTTAACAAATGTTATTTCTCATTGACCCATAATGAGTGTAAATCATTTCTGAGCAAAAACTAAGATCGCTAGCAAAAATGTAACATGCTGTGTTTTTAACGACTTTATTTCGTTCAATTTTTTTATAATAAAAATATGTTATTTCCAGCTTTTATTTTAACCCTTTCCTTGATTCATTGCATGCATTACCAAATGCTTTTTTAAGTTGGTCCTCAACTTTTTTACCCAAAAGATAAATTTCCGATGGTTCTTTTTTAACCGGTTCTGTTTCTTTGATTAAAAATCCTTTTAAATTATCCACCGCAGACTTGTAAACCGGAAGTGTACCCTTGTCGAATTCTGTTTCGACAAAGTTTAAGAACTTTTTGACTTTGTTTAATTGATCATCTAAAAATTTAGTTTTAACTTAAGTTTGTTATATAAACGGATGTGTACGGATGCGGGTATTATCGGAAGTCCTGTTTTTGTTTGACCAGTTTGAGAAGCGGTTTGAGAAAGTAGTTTTTATGTGAAAGGAGTTTTTATGATGATATATCAATTTTATTTCAAAGCTTAAAATATGTATTAAAAAGTTTCGGAAGACAAAAAACAGAGCGGTAAATATAAAGATGTTGAGAATGAAGTTATTTTTTTTTAAATAGAACAATTTCTGCTTTTTTGATCGATAGTAACCGTTTTTTTGGAGATTTAATTTATAGTAAATAATAGTCTTTGAAAATTGAGTGAGTTTCTTTTGAAACAAACAACCTGTCCGGAGCTGATGCATTCGTAGATAGAGTAGTGTACGCCTCGCGAGTGTTAGGGGTGGTCTGTGTTAGGATGGTCTGGTACAAAACGCCTTCCTGAATAATTGAGTGAATTAAGCTGAGGTGTGAAAATAAAACTTTTTTGCCATAACATATTTTGTGAGGAACAGGCTAAAAAAAAGTTAAACTTATAATTTTAAAGCACCTTCCCCCCCCCCCTTCGAAATGAAAAACTATATAATGTACACTGGTTGCACCCTTATCCGTACCGCTCAGCTCGGCCAAAATCGTTACGGATAAGGGTGCATCGTACGGATAAGGGTACTTTTTCGGGGTCGGAGTGAAAAAAAGAGCAGAAATTTTTTTTTTTTAAAATATTTTCGTGAATATATAGTTTTAATGTTTGAATAACGAAATTCTAAGATTATGGGAAATTTTGATGTTCTTTAACTTTCGTCAAAAATAATCAGATAAAATGTCAAAGAAATTGAAAAGACCGACATTACCTTAAAGGATGAAAATAATCACTTACAGCGAAAAGAACCCAGAATTGCTCGCTGTCTGAATTATCAAAGTATATCAATTACGGGGCTCCTGGTCATTTTTCACGAGTTTTCAGCCAAAATTCATACTTATTTGGCTTTTAAAAACAACTCATCCGATAACATTCTGAGATAGCTCAAACTGAGCACAAATTATCTCTGTGAGAAATAAAATAAAAAATGAGTTCTCGCCAATTTATTTTGTATTTTTCTGAATTACTGAAAATTGTAAATTATAGTTTTCCTAAAAAAGGTAACAACGTCGGATTCGGACACAGATTTTTTAAATTCATTATCTCACCAGATATTTGTGCTCTTTTTTAGCTACTAAGAATTCAATCGGATTAGTCGTAGCAAAAAGCTGAATTAAAATACAATTTTTTGGCTAAAAATTCTAGTAAAAAATGACCAGGTGTAGTTCCCGTTATCAGTTGGCGGGAGTATGGGTCGTTTGTTGGCGAAGTTACTCGTATCAGATTATTTTGACAAATTATTCAATCCAATTCTTATCCAATCAGACATCTGTTTCCATTTCAAACTGTTGAATCGTTGACCAGCGACATGACAGAGTGTATTATGATTTGACTATTGTCCCTGAGAAAATCAAGTCTGAAACTTGCCTGCTGCTTTAAATTCAGGAAAAAATAATGGATGAAAAAGATTATCAGCCGGAGATATCATCGGTATGCAAACCAAGAACAACCCAACTTGAAAATTAAACTGTAGTGGGTCCAGAAAACATAGAAATTATATTTTGTTGTATTGTAAAGGTTTATATATCACCAAAATACTTCTAAAACCGTTGCAAGTTAGCTAGTTTTGTTCATTTATTTTGAATAAAAATATAAAAATTTTAGAAATCTGTGAAATTGTTCTCTAAATTTTTACCGTACGGATAGGGCGTACGATAAGGGTGTTCGTCAACTTTCCAAAAAATCGTACGGGATAATGGTACATGTACGGATAAGGCGTGCGTAAGGATAAGGGTGCACCAGTGTAATTGGTTATGAAGAGAAATAACGTTAAAATTTTATCGTTATTTCTTCGTGGTTTTTAGTTTATCCAGATCATCATTGCAGCTTGTTTAATTAAGATTTTATCAGCCGAAATATTCGAATCGTAGCTCACGGTTGATTTTTTGAAAATTTAAATTTTGGAATTTTAGCATTTGCAGCTCTTGTTTTTGGCAGGTAAATTTTGAATTTTCATTTGAAGAATTTTTGAGTTCATTCTCTTTCCGCTTTAATTTGAATCGCCTTTTTTAATCGAAATAATTTTTGCCTCAAGCTAAACTACCCAATTTTTACCCGAGAATAACTCGAGGAAGGTTACCAGACTACCGATATCACAAAACCATCTCCCCCTGATGATAAGGCGCAAAATTGTTCGTATTTAAAAAATATAATCAAAAATATAAAAAATATCCGGCGAAGGCTAAATTCTCAAATTTTAAAAATTAACTTCAAAATCATTAAAAAAGGGTTCAGATACAAAAAAAGATCGAAAAATAGCTGACGTTTTATACGAGTTGAAAAACCCAGTCAATGGGATCACAAAGCCTTTNAGGTCGTAAGCAAAAGCTGAATTAAAACAATTTTTTGGCTAAAATTCTAGTAAAAAAATGACCAGGGAGTTCCCGTTTATCGTAGATTGGCGGGAGTATGGGTCGTTTGTGGCGAAGTTACCATCAGGATATTTTGACAAATTATTCAAAATTCTCTACCAACAGAAATCTGTTTCACCATTCAAGTAGTTGACTGTGACTCAGCGACATGACAGTGTATTAATGATTGAACTATTGTCCTGAAAAATCACGTCGAACTTGCTGGCTGCTTTAAATTCAGGAAAAATAATGGATGAAAAGATTATCAGCCGGAGATATCATCGGTATGCAAACCAAGAACAAAACAACTTGAAAATTAACTGATGTTCGCGAAATAAAACATAGAAAATTATTTTGTTGTATTTGTAAGGTTTATATATATCACCAAAATACTTCTAAAACCGTGCAAGTAGCTAGTTGTTCATTTATTTGAAAAAAATATAAAAATTTAGGAAAATCTGTGAAAATTGTTCTCTAAATTTTTACCGTACGCGATAAGGCGTACGGATAAGGGTGTTTCGTCAACTTTCCAAAAAAATCGTACGGATAAGTGGTACATGTACGGAAAGGCGTGCGTAAGGATAAGGGTGCACCAGTGTAATTGGTTATGAAAGAGAAATAACGTTAAAATTTTATCGTTATTTCTTCGTGGTTTTTAGTTTATCCAGATCATCATTCAGCTGTTTAATTAAGATTTTATCAGCCGAAATATCGAATCGTAGCTCACGGTTGATTTTTTGAAAATTTAAATTTGGAATTTTTAGCATTTGCAGCTCTTGTTTTTGGCAGGTAAATTTTGAAATTTTCATTTGAAGAATTTTTGAGTTCATTCTCTTTCCGCTTTAATTTTGAATCGCCTTTTTATCGAAATAATTTTTGCACCTCAAGCTAAACTACCCAAATTTTACCCGAGAATAACTCGAGGAAGGTTACCAGACTACCGATACACAAAACCATCTCCCCCTGATGATAAGGCCAAAATTGTTCTATTTAAAAAATATAATCAAAAATATAAAAAATATCCGGCGAAGGCTAAATTCTCAAATTTTAAAAATTAACTTCAAAATCATTAAAAAAGGGTTCAGATACAAAAAAAGATCGAAAAAAGTGCTGAAGGCCTATTTTGATACGAGTATAAAAACCCAATCAATGGGATTCACAAAGGCTTTAAAACTTTTCTGATTATTCTCTTAAGGGGCTACAGTTTCGGTTTTCAGAATTTTCTTAAATTTGGGACCTAACTAATCGGGTAAAAAAAAATGACAATGGAAAATTATTTTTTTTTTAAAGTTCAAGTTCGGCCAGGCGGCGCCTCCAAAGTTTCGTCAAACTAAAATCACATCTCCTCCCTGAGTTGTCATGTCGATCGTAGAATTTTTGTTGCAAATGATCCTCAGAAAATTATCTAAGGATGTTGGGCGCGATAATTGAGATTTCTCAGAAAATTTTTTGATTAGCCCCATTTTGTAGAGAATTTTCACTGAGTTTTTTAAAGCTTAGGATTTTTTCTGATTTGATTTTTTCAAAAAAAAGTAAGTTTGAGATTTTTTGAGAAATTGAAGTGAAAGGTACCAATGTTCGATCTAGAATTTATTTGTCACCTTTCAAAATTGCGAATTAGACACTTTAACTCGAAATACCTGCCAAAAAACGTTAAAATTTCAATTTTTATTTTTTTTTTAATTTTCAAAAAAGTTAAAGAATTTCAACAAAAAAACTAGAAATCAACATTGTCGTTCCTGAGACTTTGAGGGAAAAAATCGAAAAAAGGCTTTCCCATTGACCTTAATTCAGCCTTTTGCGGTGAATTTGATGTTACAAATTTGAAAATTTTCCATATTATATAAGGAGGAGTAGGCGCTTGGCGAGGCACCCAAAGAAGTCTGAGTTCTGACCGACTAGAGCAAAATTTGAAAAAAAGCTTTCCATTTGGTGCGATGAGGGGTAATATATCTACATTCTAAATTGCAAATATCAAAAAAAGTGATGAGAGTATGAGATGAGGATAGGCTTTTAGTGCTTTTAGGACGCCTACTAAAACCATTTTTGTTGAGCGTAGTTGAGGTATCGAGATGCTCTGAATAGTAACTGGCACTTCTTGACGAGTTGTACTACGATTTGCGAAAAAATTAATTATTCTGACGCCAGGTTGTCTCAGAGAACTTCACTTGAAAATGTGTAAAAAAAAGAGCCAATTATCGACGGCCCACATCCTAATACTGACCGAAGAAATTTTAAAAAACTTTAATTATGGTTCGTGAATAATTTTTTTATCTTCCAAATAAAAAAAATTTCAAATTTTACATATTGCCAGGTATAAAGAAGTCAAGCCTGATCATCTTCATTGAATATCAAAAAAAGTGAAATTGGATGGGTGGCTGGTTATCAAAAAAAATTTTTGAGCTTATCTTAAATTTTGCTGAAAATTGGGAGTCAAAAAAATTAATTGATTCATATATCAGGAATAAAAATCCAGTTGTATTAATGGACTATCAGGTCTTATTTCTATAGGGATATCTCTGGGAGGGTGACTATCTGATCTGGTGTGAGGCGTATGCTCTCCCTCCGAACTTGCACGCCCTGAAATGCCCTTAAATTGTGCGTAGAGGAGTTGGTAGCAAACCGAAGGTGTCGCCCGTTTTTTATTTTTGGCATGTCTTTAAAAAAAACATGAAAATACTCATATTTTATAATGGATTTTTTATGAAAGAGGCGACTCCAAACAATTTATTTTTGAATCTTTGTTAACGAAAATGTGAGTCAAAGCTCACTCAGCAGGCCAATATTCGGCTAAAAGCTGGCTATTTGATAAATACAAAATTCAGAAAATTTTTATTTTTTTTTTTGCGCCGCGTTCGTACTTTGAAGAACTTTTTGGGATGCGCGCAGAGTAAAAAAAGTCCAAAATCCGGTTAGTGATAACTTTTTTCCAAGAGATTATCATTCAAATAAAAAGACAAATGCCTTTTAGAATATAAAATATGGTGTCGAGCCGTGAATATAGAGAAAACAAAAAAAATATTTTTCAAGATCCAAAATCAAAAGCAGATTTTTAAAAATAAACTACACAATTCGATATTAACATTGAATGTATTTATTGAGATGTCAGCTTGATTCTGTTAATCTTGGCGTTTTTAAATTTTATGTTGGCAAGATAAAAAAATTAGTCTCAGCGAAACCGGAAATTAAATTTCAAATTTCCTCGGTCAGATTTAAGATAATTTTCTGAGATCATTTGGCAAAGCAAAAAATTCTACGATCCGATGAAGAACTCAGGGAGGAGATGTGATTTTTTAGTTTGACGGACTTTGAAGGCGCCGCCTGCCGAACTTGACTTTAAAAATAAGAAAGATGAATATTTCCAATTGTCATTTTTTTACCCGAATTAGTTAGGTCTCAAATTTTAAGAAAAAATTCGGAAAACCGAACTGACGCCCCGTAAACTGAGTGTGCTAAAACCGCAGAAATAATGCAAAGCTTAATAAAATTTTTCCTTGAATTCTGAACTTCTTAAATTTGAGACAAAAATTCTAGTAAGTTGCTCTTTTATTGTTGGACCTGAAACTTATATAAAAAATTACATTCTTTATAATGATAATAAATCGAAACGTTAGATAAATATGTTTTAAATAATTTAAAAAATATGGTTTTGAAATATTGACACTCAAATTGGAATCAGAATAAGAGTTGCAAAAAATTATTTCATTTGGTCAAAAAGAAATATCAATAACTAACAACTGTAAAAATGAAATATGATTTGGAAGAATGACACTTTTCGCAACCACATTTTTATTGACTTTTAGCAAATACGAACAACTCTCATATTTCAAAGAAATAATTTTTTTTCCAGACCTTAAAATTTACGTTTTTAGCTATACGTGGGGTATCAAAACAGAAAATGTTGAAGTTTTTAGGTATTTCGGTCAGTGAAAACACTATAGTAAAGTGTCTTTAGTAAGACGATCCTATTTCGGCTTTTGCGTCCTTAGACGCTGGGGCAAACTTATGAGAAAAAATTGCGTCCTTATAAAGCCTAGTAAAATTTAAACCGTCATTTCAAATTGCTGCGCAATAATGAATGATTTTAATTAAGTCTGTATGATTCTCACTTCGTACCTGAGCTTTATTTAATGTTTCAAAATTGTTTATCAAAATGTTATTAAATGTTTCAAAAAAATCCGGTTTTGTCCGCTTAGAGTTGGGTTTTCAAGGTTTTTCAAAAAAAATGCGTAGGTTTTGCCGGTTTTGTCCGCTTAGACTTGTGTTCGCTTAGACAAGAACCACAGTATATATTTTTAAAATATCAAATGAAATAAAAATTAGTTTTTGAAAAGAAAAGTTTTTTTTAATACGATAAACTTATAACTGGACACTAAACCCCTCACTTTCAAATCAAATCGAGATCAAACGTAAATTAGAAGTATCATGGGGTCAGATTTACTCAAGATCTTTGAAGAATTTTCGACTTTATTAAATGAATGTTCTAAAATTTTTATTTATCCCGTGGCTGACAGATAAGAGCCTCGGCGGTAGCTAAAATCACCGGTAAGTGACGGTATTACCGTAAGGTCGACCTTTCCACAACCTTTTTTCTACTTTTAGAAAGCTTGTAAAAATACGAAAAAATGGAACAAAACATTTATGTTAACAGAATATCTGATTTGGACAAAATGTTGAATATATTTTCAAAAAATAAATTTTTTAGGAAATTTTTTTTAAATAAATTGAAATGATTTATCAACTTATTTGCTTACAAACAGATTTTGTCGAAATGGCCTTAAATTACCATCATCTTTATATAATAAAGACGAAATCGGGTTTTTTAATGAATTTTGATTTTGGTTATGCTTAAGGGGGTAACCGACGGGTTTTACTGATTTTCAAACGTTAGTCCTGAGCTAACCGCAATTCGTATTGAGTTCAAACTTCGGATTCTAAGAGATATTTGTTTGAAATTTTCAAAAAATGGTGTCAAAAGTTTTTTGTATGACCGGACCGGCCGGTATACCGGTCCAAAAAGTGATTTTTTCCATTTTTTGGAGTAATTTTATCTAGCTCCTGGATATCAAAAAAAAAATTTCAGTATAAACTTTTATTTGTGAGCTTAACAGCCGTACAAAGCCTGATTTTCNATAGGAAAAAATGGAACAAAACATTTATGTTAACAGAATATCTGATTTGGACAAAATGTTGAATATATTTTCAAAAAATAAATTATTTAGGAAATTTTTTTTAAATAAATTTAAATGATTTATCAACTTATTTGCTTACAAACAGATTTTCGTCGAAATGGCCTTAAATTACCATCATCTTTATATAATAAAGGCGAAATCGTTTTTTTTTAATGAATTTTGATTTTGGTTATGCTTAATCATTAATGTGAATAAAAATGAAAAAATAACAGCGAAAGTGCCAGATACAGGCTGCAGTTAAAAAATTTAAAATTATTTTGCTTTAACAAAAGTTATTTTTCAAAAAAATATCATTTTACATATACAGGGTGTAAGGTTTTCCCCTTCTTTTTTCCAAACTGGTTACACTTGATTTCCGCCGTTTTGATTGGTTGAATCTGAGAAAACTCTTCTGACAACCAATCAAAACGGCGGAAATCAAGTGTAACCAGTTTGAAAAAAAGAAGGTAAAAACCTTACACCCTGTAAACATGAAAAATGTTAATTCATTCTGCAAAATAACCTCGACTGACGAGTTTTTTCGAATGCTGTACAAGGAACAAATTAACATTTTTTATGATAAAAACTGCGACTTTTCTGTGTTAAATAGCCAACGTCTATAAGAGTGACTTTTTATGTTGCTTTACATATTATAAGTAAAATAATATTTCTACGAGTCTCAGAACAAAAATTGAAACTCGCTGTAAAAAGGACTTTGCCTTTGTTACAAAAAAAACGTTGAATCATATGTTACACATAATATGTGACATATAACTTAAATATGATATAAGACTATTAAAGGGTGAAAATCCAATCAAGATCCAAAATTATTTCAAAACCAAACATATAGCGAACTTCTTCTTAAATCGAAATAACGATAAACAAAACTTATTTAATTATAAACAAAAAAATCAAAATGCAAAACCCAATAAAATCATAATTTCTCACTTCATACGTGGGATTGTTTGGGAGTTATTTCGTTCATTCAATAATAATAAATTTTGACCTTGCTTTTGATATAACAATATCAAATAAATGTTCAAATTAAAGAGTCGATCATTGATTATATTTTAATTCATTAACCTAAAATGAGAATAGACATACATTTAGAATTAAGGGGCATTCTGACAGCTATGTGCATTCTGACAGATACGGATATGAGCTCTTGATGAAAAACTTTTTACTGGGTTTATAATTCTTCTCAATATACACCAAAAGTTATGTTTTATACTCCAGTCAACTTTTGTAACTACAGAATTTCGAATTACTGCTTTCTAAAAATTTTGTGTTCGAATTAAACTTTCGAATTCGACAAATTATGAGAAAATTTTGGAAAAGACTTCCGAACATTATGAAAAAATTCCTTATTTTCGTTCAAAATTTCTTTCAATATTTGTTTCAAAATCAACGAAAAAAACTCTACAAAATGGCTACTTAACCTTTTGACTAGATGACCTCATATTTTTTTATATGCTCTTTGAAAAATTATATGACATGGTTGAGTGATTTTTGGTCAAAAATAATTAGAAATATTGAATAATTTTCTCTATTATAGTTCAAACTAATTTTTCTGAATCCTTAGCCAAATTATTTGGAATGGCTACATTCACTATATTAAATATGTCTTCGTTTTGTTTTTCGCTCGGTTCATACTCTGAATCATACTTTTTTAAACGAAACTACGGATCGCAGAAATACTCCAAAGCCCTCATTATCCGGAATTAAAAAAAATTATCACTCCCAAACTGCAAATTGGTAGCCGACCATCAACCGTTTTAAATTTATTTCATTTAACTCATGAAGAAAAATATTTTTTTCGATGTGGTTAAATTCCGGTTTTCCCGTCTTTTTTCACAAATTAAAATTTTCGATTTGCGTAGAAATCGTATAAAATAATATTTAATAAATCCGAGCGGTGGTCGAGAGCGTATATAAGGGCTTCTAAGTAATAAATAAAAATAATAAATTGTACTGTTATCTAGGACACCATGGAAGCAAACGCGCGTTTTTGGAGTGTTTTTTTCAAAAGAAGATTTATAAAGTAAAAATAATTGATTTGAAGAAAATCAGATAATACAAGTGAGCTCAAAGTGCCAACTTTTTGTCGAAAACGTTTCATCTGAAAATTTGAAAGTGCCAAAAGTTTCTTATCAAGAGAAAAAAAATCGAAAAAGTGCAAATCTGTCAAAATGCACCGACCCCCTAAGTACATTCCGTTTAATATAGTTGAATTTAATTGAGACACAATGAGCTCCAATTGTAGCCATTTTCTTAAATAAATATCCATAATTCAAAAATTTAGCATTTTAGTAAAACAATATTGATATGAAAACTCTTACTGTACTATTCGAATTAAAATCAGAATGAGTTCAAAGATCGTGAAATTTTCTTTTTTCAAGTTTTTTTCCAAAAAAAAATTAGAATGAGATCAAATCGTGAATTTGTTTTTCATGCTTTTTCCAAAAAAAATCTCGGAAAATTAACTAAAGTGTTTGTTTTGGTCTTTGAAGACAAAATTGATTGATTTTCATTTTATAAGTATTTATCGTAAATTTGCCTTTGCTTTGACAAAAAAAAATCTCTCTAGATTTCTGGGATTTTTTTTCTTAAAAAAATAAAAATACATATGTATATAAAACATTTATGGATTAACAGTTGAAAAAAGAGTGGTGTCATATTTCAGATTAAATTCCAAGTGAATTCAAAGAAAAAGGCTTATTTCAAAATAAAGTTCATGAATCATGATTCATAAGAAAATTAAATCCAAAGCAAAGCAGATTTAAAAATTAAATTTCAAAACATGACTTTTAATTAAAATTCAGTTTCTAAAGAGGTAATATTTCATTATGAAATTTGGTGAAAATTATGCTAAAAACTATTTTTTTATTCAATAATGTTATTGGAAAACCTTGACGTTCTGGCGATTTAGACCCATTTTCAAAAATAATAGCCAAAAAGGCGTATTACCGAACCAAATTTTTTTAAAAAATCATATTATGAAACAATGGCCCTGAAGACATTCGACTTTCACTATCAATAGTCTAAATTTTTTGAATAAAGTTTTAGAAAATCTTAAAAAAAATGATAAGAGTCCCTCACTCAATTTATTTTCAGATTTGTTTATATTTTGGCATCGTTTTGATTTCAAATCTCTCACCAAATAAAGACACCGCTAATTTATTTGCTTTTACATAGTCTTCAAAGATATTCTGAGATTTAAATCTTGTCTAGCTATCACGTTTACGTGGTGTCTTAACCCGGGTGGTTAACCAGTAATTAGGTTTGGGTAACCATTGAATAATTAGCTAATTTTTCCTTTCACTTATTTGCAATAGTTATTTTTGTTAAAGTCAACCCCCAAAAATAAAAAATGAATTACAACTATAAAGGAATATTTGATATATGGTTTGGACTGAACTTTTTTATATACAATTCATTACTCAAGTACCATTTTCATGATCTTTTGATTTTTTTAAATCGGTCAAGCAATCCCGAGGAAAGAGTACACAGAAAATCGTTAAAAAAACACGCTTTATAAATAGGAGTGATATTCGAAAAAATGTCACATCGAAAATAAATTTTTTAATCGGAGTCGTTGCTAAAAAATAAAGATTCGAAAAAGTGATATTTAAAAATAAAATTTTGAAAAGGTGTCATATTAAAAAGGGTCTCATCAAAACCAAGTCGTATACGTTTAATAGTTATTATGATGGTCTAAAAATTGAAAATAGGTGTTTGAAAATAAACTAGACAAAAGAAATAAAAAATTCTTAAATAAATTTACTTGTTTTCAGCCAAATTCGTCGAAGTCGTATTTAAAAATAAACTCTCGGATAATATTATATACTGTAACAGTATTACCGTTGGAGTTTTCTGCACAGAAAAAAAATGATTCAAGTTAATAATTACCAACTTTTTCCTTGCACTAATTTGCAACATTATTATCTCCAAAGTTAGTCCCCAAAATAATAAAATTTTCAACTTTAACGGAATTTTAGCTTCCTTGTATGTACTAACGTTTTTGGATATGTTTAGGACGGTTTCGCTTCCGGATTGTTTTTTTCGTAGCAGTTTCTACGATAGGTTTCGTAGAAAGAATTCCTTCACTTTCAAAAATTTCAGGGGCAGTGTCTAAAATTTCGCTGTTCGATTCCATCACTTCTAAAAGGTAAAATTGTTAAAATCTTGATCAGCATTCCGATCACAAATTAATGATTTTGAAAAAAATGATGTGCATGAATTTGTTTGCCGGGAAAGCGGAAGGTCTCTTTATTGTGTGATTTTTTGTATTTTGAATTTGCATTTATGTTAACATCTTTTTGTTTTTTTGCATTTTTCATGCAAGTCTAAAAAAATCCTTAACTTCAGACCAGTATCTTGTTAAAAAAATACAGTATTGATATCAGTTTTGATCGAAAAACTTCAGAATATTAATATAAGACATACCTGGTACATGTACGAAATTATTATGGTTAACCATTAATAAATTAATCTTTGCAAAATTTTCATTCATAAATTTTTAAAGGCGCCGTTTTGTCCATATATACTCTCGAAAATCGATATCGTAGTGAAACGCAAACGGTGAGCGCGCGCTTTTGGTGTTTCACTGCGATGTCGTTTTTGCTGTTTCAAACTATTTGAATCATATACCGAATGTGTTTTAGCTTTTGGGGTTTTCCCCGGGGAGATTAAAACGCCCCTTAAATAAACTAACCAAGTCGCGCTCTGATTGGTTAAGCGTGAATCTCCTCGGGAAACACCCCAAAAGCTAAAACACATTGGGTAGTAGACACGGTGCCTAAGGCACCTACTTCTCGAAGCTGACCTAAAATCGCCCAATTACTGTGATTTTCAAAATATACGCACTCCTTATTGAGATATTTGAGAGTATTTATAACGTTTCAAGCTCGGGGTGTCCGATAACAACGCGTTTTAAATCAACATTAAAAAAATTAACATGACCTTAAGGGGGTAGGTGTCGGTTTTTTTTTATAGAATTAATTTAGGATACATTAATACGGTTATGACTAAGTTGACCCAAGGAATCTCATGGTGGCAATTATTTCTTTCAAAACAATTAGAACAAAATCTAGAATTTTCAAAAATTCGAATATTTTTTTGCTTTAACCCGCATAAAACCTGTATTCCTGCAAATAGAAAACCTTATCTCGTCCGTTTAACAACAATTGGCGAAATGATTGTGTAGATTGTCTGTCCTACTCGGGCTTCCGTTTAAAATTGAAGTACAAATTGAAATTATTTTAGCAAAATTTGGATTTTTGATGGGAAGAATAATTTGTTCAAAATCACGTTCTAAATCAACGTTCAAAATGTTTTTCTAAAATATCTCTTCAAGTCGTATACAGTAAAAAGCGTTAAGCTGACGAGATCTAGGGTCTACTTATTAGCGAAAGATTTCGCAGTTTACTGTCAAACGCAGTCATTTTGATATGACAGAAACCCTAGTTCACAAATTTTTCGGTTTTTACACGGTCAAAAATACAAGTTATTTTGAATAGAAACTTAAAAACAATTAAAATTAGTAAAGTATTAAAAATCAAGAAAATATTAATCGACATGATTTTTTGGAAGATTTTTCCTGTTTTGAGTTCATTATATGACCGGAATGATCAAAGTAAATTTAAAGAATAAACCAACGTGAGTTTTGCCATGTCAGATAAAGCTCTAAGACATCAAATATGAATTCACGATTTAGGAATTATGCCCGTAATTCATCCGGAAATTTTCTGATAAAAAATAATATTTGTCAAAAATTTAGCGAAATTATAAATTATGCAATATCTATCTTGGATTTTAAGTAGTTTATGATGAAGACGATAAGACCTTCATACCGGGCTTTAAAATCTAACAAAGGTATTGCACAATATATATTTCGCTAGATTTGGACAAATGTTATTTTTTTATCAAAAAATATCCGGATGAATTAACGGCATAATTCCTAAATCGTGAATTCATATTAGATGGCTTAGAACCGTATCTGACTCGACAAAACTCACGGTGCCTTATGGTGGTTTATCCTTCATTTTTTTTTTATCATTCCGGTCAACAGTTAAAAGCAAGTCGGTTTACGATGAACTAGGTTTTTTCTGATAAATTTTTCAAGTTTGTTTAAGTAACATCAATTTAAAGCTGATCTTATGTGATTATGTTTCAGGGATTTAAATTATTTTGAAATATAAATTGGAAACTAAAATGATGGTCAAAATAAATTCCTATTCAGAAATTTAAAATTGCTTCGGTAATTTTTTTTAGGCTTTGTATAGCCAACCAAACTTTGACCTCAGAATTTTGTTTTCGATTTTCAAGATCTACCAGTTCACCGGTAATCAGCGAAAAACCGTCATTTTGTCTTTTTTTAGGGGTAAAAAAGTGCTCTTTACTCTACCAACTGGTGTCAAAATAAATATTGCCAAAAGTTTTCTCTGGCAAAGTTACCCTCTTGCTTGTACCAAAATTCTCATGCGGGGCGTGCCTAAAAAAAGTTACCATAGCTAATTAACAGTTTATAAAAAAATATATCTAAGATAGGGATCCCCTGTTCCTCCGGTTCGCGTTCGTGGCTGAACTTTTTTTCGACGCTCTTATTCGTCAAAAAACTGAAATCCGGTGCTCTCATCAGTCAAAAGCGGGTCAAACACGAACGCGAACCGGAGGAACAGGGGATCCCTATCTTAGATATAGTATAGAACAATATATTTATACAAATTGTATATCATTATGAAAGATGTAATCTCAATCATGTGATCCTGCAAATATTTGCGTTTCATGATCTAGAACACTTGCTATCGTCCTTTAAAATTAAAAATCTAACATTTTAAGTTTTAAACATTTTACTATCGACCTCTATAATCGTCGGACCTAAATAATTAATCATCTGATAAGAGACGAAGATGATTACAGATGTAGTACGTTTATTATGTAAAGAAAGCGACGACTTAATTATTTTTGGCAGCTTAATCATAATAGAACTCCACCCAAGATAAACTACCTAAATCGTCTATGCGACAGTATCTGACACAATTTATGTCTCTTTTTTCCGCTGATTTTTTTATCGCTGATTATGATATACTAGAAAAGGCTTGTAAAGGGATGCATCCTCATCCCCGTTTAATCCCCTTATCGAAATGTTATCTTTTTTCATTAAAATGACAAAAATTAAATTTCTAGGATGAAGTTGTATTATTGATAACCGGCTGAAAAGGATGAAGTAATAGCTTTGTTTTCATAATAAACGTACTAAACTAAGGTAGGAACAGCAAAAAATATTTGCCAAACATTACTTGAAGTATTATTAAATTGTACTAACGAACATTTTTTGGGAAAATCGTCACAAATTTCTTAAAATTGTAAATTCACTTTTGAAATTCTCTGACATTAGCTTGAAATTTTTTTTCGACAAAATGAAAATTTTTGTTACAGCGGATTACTAGCGTGCGTCAATTTTAGCCCACGCTAGTAGAAAATTTTGACCGAAACACGTTCTACCCATGTTCGTTAAAACGCACTCAGCGCATACAATTTTTTTAACAACATGTCACTGCAGAGCCGATTTATACGATTGAGGGTAAATTATCGATACTTTGACTCTACAGATTTTATTTTCGTATTTTCGAGAAACCGGAAATTTCCTGTAAAAAAAACAGAATTAAACAGTATGTGGAGTAACATGTAGTTTTCAAAGTTGCTGAAACACAATTTCAATAAGATCATATTTGCCAGTCCCGAGCTATCGCACCGAGAGAAACTAACTTTCTAGGAATGGCTTCTTGGAAATGAGACTCAGTGGTGTCATGTAGCTAAATAATAAATTAATTTTGCTACAGTAGAGTTCGTTTAGTAGGACGATCTGATTCCGCTTCTGCGTCCTGATAACGGACCCGGCAAACTTCCCTTTTTTTCTCACAGATAAACCTACAAATTTGCCGTGGTCGCACGTTAATAATGAAATTTTCCCGGAATTTGCTGGGTTTTGCGATTAACATGACTTAGTAGGGTCTTAAATTTATGATGGAAATACAAAAGTCATCCGTCCTAATAAAGGACCTGGCAAACTTCCAGGAATGATGTCCGTCCTAATATAAGAACCGTGGCAAACTGTTCGAAAAAAAGTGCGTCCTAAGTGTCCGTCGTCCTAAACGAACTCTACTGTACAATTTTGAACATAACCACCAAAAGTAGAAATAGATATTTATTCATCGTTGAACGTCATTCAGATAACTTTAATTCAGTTGAATGAATCGTACACAGCAGAGTATACAGAAATCGAATTTAAAATCTATTTTCGTTGAAGTATCGAGACTTTCTAGCTTAAAAATTGATATTGAAGAAATCAAAACATTCTCACGGAAACGGCAAACGTCTTAATTAAATAGAATCGTTCATATCGGGATCGGATAAGATAGATCTTCATTTGATCAATAAACCCAAAGTGATTTTGAGGTAAAGATATATTGTATACGTGTACATAACATATATATGTTATCGAAACTTACAAGTCTTGAAATCTCCCATTAGCCTGATAATGAATCTTCGAAACGTTGCTATTTAATAAAAAAGTAAATATATTGTATAAGTTCTTTTTTAAATAAAAAATTTCACAGTGTCATATTTCAAAATGTTATATCGTAATAAAACAAGTCAATCAAATTTAAATGAATTTTTTAATGAAAAGATATAAAAAATTTGACTCACATTTTTTAAATTCAATGTTGTGGTGAATTATGATTTGAAAAATAAAATTCTTGAACAGTATTTTTTAACACAAAAATCAAAATGTAAAGAAATTTATTTTGTATATGAGACAAACCTCAAAAGTATCATGTTTCAAAATTTGAAATGAGTTACTCTTTAAAATAAAAAAATAGGTGTCATATTTCTAAAATTGGCTATTTTGAAATTAGACTCAGTGGCGTCAGATAACTCAATTATACCATTTTTTTCAAATTTGAACATAATCAACGAAAGTGAGAAATAGATATTTATTCATCGTTTAACATCCTGCAAATAACTTAATTCAACTAAATGAATCGTATACAGCGGAGTATACATAAATCGTATAATTTATACGGTATAAAGAATCAATTTTCCTTGAAGTATCGAAGCTTTCCAAGTTAAAAATTTATATTGAAGAAATAAAAACAATTTCACGGCAACGGCAAACGCCCCAATGAAGTAGGATCGTCCATATCGGAATCGGTTTGGAGATAAATATGATCATAACCCAAAGTGGTTCGTGGTGGATAAAAAGTACGATTTAACGAGATATTGTCCAGAGTTCGAATTGAGTATGTATACAGTTCAGCGAAACGCTCCATTTCACGAGCAAAATGAGTTTTTGATAAATCCGCGCGGAAAGTTGAGCCAAAAGGTGATTTGAAAGCTGATTTTAACGCAAACTAGAACGAGGAATTAAACAATATATAAATTTTGGGTCAAGTGGGTCAGTGGGTTTTTACATTTTACCCTTTACCCATAAATTTTCAATCAAAATGATTTTCAACAAAAAAATATAACTCAAATTTCATTTTTTGAAATTGAATTTTGTGATGGAATCATGTCGGAAAGTATATTTTGAATTTATAAATCGAAAGTCTCAAAATTGGATTTTATTCTTCAACAAATTTCATTAAAATCTTGATTCGACTTGTTTTTATACGTTTATTTAACTTAGATACCAATAAGTAAAATTAAAATTTGTATAATAATAATACTTTGAGGCTTTTCATTACTGGAATGTTTTAAAGAAAATTTTTAAAGACTTATGGGCGCGAATGAACTCTCTTAGGGCCTACGAGTCAGTAATATCGAGGTTTAAAATTTAAGGTAATAACCGGTAACCCGGTGGTTCGATATGACACAAACCCTGCAAGTTTGGGTCGACTTCTTCGTTGCTCCAAAAATTTTTTTCTCTTCTGATAATTGCGTCGACTTGTTCTTCTATACGTTATTACTTATAACCGAGAAGTGTTAACCAATTACATTGTTAAGTGAAAAGTCTTTCAAAGTTTTTTTATTCAAAAATACTTATTTTTTTTTGTTGAAATTTTGAAAGTGTCATATTTCAAAAATTTGATTATTATACTAAAAGGTGATAAAAAAGTTAATCAAGTTGAATGTAAGAAAAATACAAATTCTTAAATTTCCGAGTTTGTACTAGAAATTCCGATATGGCGGGTAAAATTGCGGATACTCGAGAATTTATTTTGAATTGAGTTTTTTCATCTAGCAGCTCAATGCTAAAAACGTTTCTGGAAATCTAAGGTTTTAATTCAGAAAAAACCCGTACAAAGTGATTCAGCTGCGAGAGTTTCTTGAAAAAATTTCAATACGTGATATGATGAGCGTTTTCGGCCTGCCGGATATCTGACAAACCGGTTTATTATTTGTCTTAAATTTGAAAATACGGTCCAGCGATCTCTTCGAGAACTCGTGCAACTTTAACGGTTTTAAATGAAAATAACATCTTGTCAGTATGAGTTTTCTGGTGCGCGTCACGTACAGACTTGTGCGTGAAAAAAAAGTTATCAAAATAAATTATCTAAATTAGATTATACTAAAATTATTCGTATCAGTCCTGGGCGGGAATTGTTTTTAGACCGGCAGATGCTATTGTACCTTTTTCTCAGAGATGGCTGGAAGGATTCTCAAATTTTCAAAAGATAGTCAGAGGAAAGGTTTCAGGATTCACCCGAAAAATATTTTTGTGGCTCGCCGGATATCCGATATACCGGAAAAAACCGGTTAAATCTTAAATTATCGGTTTCTCAGTCATTAGATATGATATAACTATGATTTTTTTACCAAAAATTCCCGCCTCTGTAAAAAATCCTTTACATTTTCCAAACTTCATATTTTTCTCGACAGATTATTGCTTTTGGCTTTAATTCCATTCCTTTAAATTTTGTCTTTCTAGAATAATACTTTGGCATCTTTGATGATAGGAACTATAGTTTGCCAGGTAATCATATTCTCTTTCCAGCTCGTTAAGCCTATTAACAAGTTGAATAAAATCAGGAGATTTGAAAGTATCAAGTTCTTCTTTCAATTCTGGAACCACAGCCGCAGTTCGCCAGCCAAATCTGAGAATTTGGATCTTCAACGTGCAAATCTTGCAAAAAAATATTGTGTTTCTGTCTATAAGGACAGATGAGTTTGTTTCAAATCGTTCGTAGCAAAATTTTCCAAATTGTCCTTAGATCCGTTTTTTAGATACATGTTAATATTTTACCGTTTTTTCACCGGAAATTATCGGTTTCTCGGAACCCGCCCTAACGTTATTCATGAAACTAACAGGGAAGAGTCCAAAAATCAATTTATTCGAAAAAATGTCATAAATGAAGTATGAAACCGATGAGGAGTTTAGTTTGGTAAGATAGTATTTCGGCTATATCACAGAAAAATTGAAGGTTTTTGGACATTTCAAGAATTCTAGGATTTTTATGGGATTGAGCTTCCGGTTCAATAAAAACAATAAATTTCTGATAAGATCATCCAAAAAAAATTTTCAGGCATTCTTTTTTGTACCATAAATCAAATATCTCATATGAAATTTCGCCAACGTTGAGGTATTTTTCTGATTTGAGAAAAAAATAATATTTTTTGAAATATTTTTTTAATACACATATATGGATTATTATGCCCGGGTCACTTTAAAAACTTATTCCCTATTCTTCTAACAGGCAAATAAGTTTTTAAAGTGACCCGGGCATAATAATGGATATACGTGAGATGACTATAAACAGCCGAAATACTATCTTACCGTTTAGTTTGACCTCAAAAACTCAATAAACGACACCGAGTATTAATTTTAGACATTACTTAATTTTTGTTGCTAAAACATGAATTAGCTTATTTCTTCGTCTAAATTTCGAAAAATATTGTTATTTCAAACGAAATGGAAAAAAATCTTGAAAAGCCAAACTTAAAATTGGCTCCGCCAAATCTGCTATAACTTGATCGCCGAAATAAAGAACGGATTTTTGATTCCAACCGGTAAGCCGCCCAAATTCAGATAAAGACCCTGGTAATATTGCTCAATAAAATTTCTTTGGATTGAAGTCAAAATCCGATAAAAACAAACGAACCAAAGACATCTTCCTATCTTCAAGTTATGAGAATGTTTATTCAAAATACTCGAAAATCCTGATTTAAGCAGTTTCGAACAGTGTTTGTACAATATATACAGTGCTCACAAAGTAAAAAAAACTTGGACTTGATGGAATAATATTTGATATACATATGCATGTTATTTTGATAACAATGTATCGAATAATTTAATAGCGACATGTTCGGAATAAATCAAAATTACAAGAAAACATTATGGTGTTTTGCCAGCCCATAGCTTATCGAAATTTGACATCACGTCATGCGTATAAAACTTCTAGAATTAAAAAATAGAAAACAATTAATTTATCATTTCCCTCATTTAACTTTGTATCACTGTCCATATTTTCTAAAAAAATACTGTTATTTTCGTCTATATTGACGATGAGATTTTGTCATATTAATAAGAAGAATGACCACCATAGAAGAATGACTTTATGGACACACCAAATTTTTTGGAACATTTTTGCAAAATAAGGACAATATGGCACGAAACTCGAAGGATAATATGATATTATCCTTCGGTTTTCGTGCCATATGGTCCTTATTTTGCAAAAATGCTCCAAAAAATTCGGTGTGTCCATAAGGTCATTTTTCTATGGTTTGGTCCTTATTTGCTAAAAATGATTCAAAAGTCGAAAGACCGCTAAAGAGCCAATAAGATCAGCCAAATTGTCGCAGAAATTGACTCATTTGTTAACCTAAAATTGCAAAATTATGAAAATAAATTCATGTGGTCAAATTTTATTATATGAGTCGGGGTAAAATTACAATTTTCATAAATGAGGTCATGTAACATATAAAATGAAAGATAATATAACTCCTTTTCAAATCTCAGCAAAGTTTATGTTATTTACCCCAATTACCAAAATTTATTCAAAAATTGTAAATGTTACTATTTAGAATACATGTAATCACCCTATGTAAATTACCGTTGCTTTTCGAATAAAATAAATCAAAACTCCGAAATGTTATTTTGATGATAAAAAGCGTCAGAAACTTTACATTTAAATGAATTTGAAGAAAACATTTAGAACCTTTAAAATCGCTATCGCTACTAAGAATCGTGATTTTTACTACAATTTCAAGAATTCGTAAGGACAACTTGGTTTCGTAAATGTAGATTTAACGTGAAAAAGATTGCATAAAACTAAATGAACTTAAAAGACCGAAGTTCTAAAATCGAGATAAAGCATCTTTATTCAACGGCGGCGGCATATTTTTCTACCATTGCCGAAACAATTAAGATGATTGGAAGTCCTGTCAAAAAATGAAACGTTTTTGAGCTTTTTGAAAGTGGTAGACAAATAAAATAAATTTGATTAGAAACCTATCTCGAATTTTTTTTCCGAATTCAACTGTGAAGTTATCAGAACTTTACGTGACAATGGTTACGATTCAAAGCGAAACGTTTCAAGAACAAATGTTAGAATAGGTTCATTTTTTAGAATGATAATTTAGCTTGGTAACGTAAGTCGGAAATTTTGGCCTCAGAGCTGTTTTTTAGATTTCCATTTCACCGGAAATTATAGGTTTATTGAAACCGGCTCAACCAAAAAAAAACACTTTAGGGGTCCCTTAAGAAAATTTTTTTAGCGAGAAATTCAATTCCAGCGACCTATACCGTAGACGGTATAGGCTATTCTGTACAGCTGATAACGTGAAGCCTATGCCGTATAGATCGATTGAATTGACTTTCTAGATAAAAACGATTTTTATTCATTTTTTCAAACAGTAATTTTCGGTTTCTTTAGGGGGTACTGGTCGCTGGTTTTATGAGGCCATAGGGGCATTATAATTGCTCAAAAATGACCCGGGTGAGAAAAAATTGTACAACCGACCAATTTTTTCGAAATTTCGCGTTTTTTCGATTTTTTTCAAAATATACAAAAAAATTACGTTTGCTTTAATTTAACAACTAAAACGTCAAAATATCATCTGGACGTAAGCCAACTTTCTGATCAGTGTTTCAGTGGCTTTCTTTTGAGCCTACTTACAAAAAAAAATTAAAGCACTTTTTTCTTCGAAAATTTTCTCGTGGGTTTTTAAAAAATTCATATTTCAATTTTTAGGTTGAAATCGCAAAAAGTGCTCGAGTTTATTGTTCGTATTTGTATGAGCTAGCTTAGAAAAAAAAAATTAATTCTAAAAATTTTCCTAGGAGGAGATAGTTTTTCCGACGAATAATTGCCAAAAAACGGTGGTTTTTTCAACATTCCAGAAATATAAGAGCGAAATTAGAAAAAACTGGTCGAGTTTATTTTTGGCCTGCTATTTTTACACGTTGTGTCAAAATTTCAGCCAATTTCAACATGAACCCTGGGAGGAGATAGTTTTTACATTTTGGCTTAAAGGTCCTTTTCTGTCGCTTATGTGTGAAGGAGTGTATGCATACAATAAATTGAGATGTTTCTTTTTCCACACTTGAGGATAGTTACAAATGGCTAATCTGACTAGTAATCCTAGATAGCCCTGTTTGGCTAATTTTTCATCGAGAAAATTCAATTCCAGCGACCAGTACCCACTAAAACGGCTCTTCCGAAAACCCTATAATAGTGAGGAAAAATAGTTATTTATAAAAATGTTTTTCAAACAGTGTTAAATTTTAGGGCTAAGAAATTTTTAGCTACCCTTGAATTTGTATGAGGTCTAGCTAGTTTTTGTCGTTTTTTCCATGTGAAATCGTGTCGTTTTGTCGCTTAAAAAATCGTTAAAAATGATCTACCAAATGGTAAAAACTTTTTACGCTATTATGATTTTCATTCAAAAATTTTTAAGGGTGTCGTTTTATATATCATATATCCTTATGGACAAATTTGACATAAATCGTTTTTTTAATGTTGCCGAAAGAGAGGCTGTCAGACTACATCTTATCATTTAATTAAAAACTACCCCTTTTAAAAATTTTTTGCGTAATAAACTTAAAATTATTGAGCATTTCCTTCATAATAAATTTTTCCTTTTTCTAGACTGTCTGCAGCCAGCCAATTTGCCATTTTTTCATAATGTATAGAACCAGATTTACTTTTCCGTCCACAATCTTTAAGTTCTAAAAATGGTTTGTGTTCTGTAAAAAATTCCGGTTTTCGAGCTTCGGTGATAATAACGTCAAATGCATCTTGCCAATCGTCAGAAACTAGTGAATAAATTGATAAAAATTAAAGAGAGAATAAAAACCTTTTTTATCTTTTCGAATTAGATGACAAAAATTAGATGTTGTTCTCACTGAGAACTTCTCAGAAATAATAAATTTTGAAAATATATCCTAAAGGATGATGTTTAGGCCGATTTATAAATATAAATCGGCCTAAACATCATAATATTTTTTTGCTGAAATAGGACCCTTTTAAAAAAGTTCAGGTTAGGCTTCATACAGTCCCTGCCCCATAAAAACGCAGAAAAGTCTATAAAATATGGTCTTTTTGGGTGACCAGGAATTGAAAGGAGATAATCTGCACTTTCTGAGGATAAACCTTGAATTTTGATAAACCTTTGTATTTAAAAATCCTGAAATACAAAGAGTCTGAAGAATGACCCCGATTTATAAACTTCAGGTTTGGCGTCATATTAATGTTTTTGAAACACGAGCCGCATGCTGAAATTTTAGGTTTTTCGTCAAATATTTTTTGAAATAAAGCATATAAAAAATTTTCATGACAAAACCGAAACTTTGAAATACAACGCTGAATTTTTTTTTTCATGAAATACGATTTCAGTCAGAAAATCAATTTCTGGAGTCATATGACTTTTTCAAAATACGACCCCTTTCGAAATAGTTTCAGTTAATCCAAATCGTAGCTAATAATCTCACCTAAGTGTTTCATACCAGCATCAATAAACCAAAAAGGCGAGTTTGAAATGATAAATAATTTTTTTGCATTTGAAAGATGGCTCACGGCAGATAACATAGAGCCCTTTTCAAGATATTTATCTAAATTTGAAACAGTCTCGCGGTAGAGTTGCTGAGTTATGTGCACGTCCCCGATAGCTTGTCGAACAGCTAAAAACATTAAAATTGGATCGAAACGGAGTTCTTCATCGTAAAACATTTGGGCAACTGATGATAAAAGATATGCTTCTGGCATAGAAAACTCATCCAAAACCTGAAAATAAGACGTTTTTCGAGCCGTTAATTGCGGATTTTAATTCCGGAAAAAAAATTTTGAGTGAAAATAAGCATTTTTGATGCAAACTCGTTAGACCTAGGATGAAATAGTGACAAATTTGCAAAAAAAGTTGCATCGAATTATGTAAGTTTTCGATGTGGTTATAGTTTGACCAAATTTTCGATGTAATTACATTTTGACCAAATTTTTTTTCTCAACTCAACTTGGTAGCCAATAATTATTATGGACCATGTCTATGTTTACCACGTTGAGGATCTGAAGGAATTTAAAGAACGTCGACAATTAGCACCTAAATTATTTATTTTTTCACTTCAAATTGTACAAAGAATGGTATGTAGTAAAAAACAAACCAAAACGTTTGACACTAAAAAAAATGATATTTTTGTTTTGTTTTTTACTATACCATTTTTTGTACAATTTAAGTAATACTTATTACTCGTTTTCTTACTAAACTATTTCAGGCACTTTTTGCATGATATTTCTTAAAATCAAACATGTCCTTATGGTTTATAATGTAAATGTTCTTTTAGTATATCATTAATCATGATATCATTCAGCCATTATAAAGATAAATGTTAATTTAAACCACTTCATTTTCTCTGAGGTCGATTTACCATATAGTTAAATTTTCGGAAAGATTGAAGATACTCTATTGTATAGAGTCTATCCCCAGTGGCATAACCTAACTATAAGGGTTTGAGAAACTGGGGCCTTTAAATTAAACAAGAACATAAAATAAAACGAAAAAATTAAATTTGAGTATTAATAATTCCTGGAAATATGACCAAAATTGAAAAATCTCATTCAGAGTCATATTCAAATTTTTAATCAGAAGCCCATTCAGAAAAGTTAACCATATTATAAAAACAATGAATTTTTTGTTTGATTTAACTTTTAGCTTAAAATCTAAGGTTGTCCAAAATTGTAGTTTTGAAACAAAAAAAAATGAGAAAAACTGAATTCATACAATGTATCAAATTTAATATTGTGTCGTTTTATACTTAAATTGTGATCAAAGTGAGTGAGTGAGACATAATGAAAGTGTTGCATGAAAACTACCTGAGTAAATTGTCCTTATAATCAAAATACTGCAAAATACAAGTTAAAAAAATGAAATAATATAAATTATAGTTCTTGATGAATTCAGCAATAATTATGACGACGTTTTATAGAAACTTATTTCGAAAGTCATGGTTTTCTGAAATATTATACTGAAGAAACGTGGAACCAAGAATTTATACCGTGTTTAACCGTTAAAGAGGGGTGGCGGTAGTGAAAAAAGACAATTTTTGCGGTTTGTGATGTCATTTCAAAATTCCGAATTTAAAAAAACTCAAAATTTTTTTTCGAAATTTTGAAAAAAAATGACTTAAGGGGGTGGGTGTCGGTTTTTTTTGAGCCCTTTATAGAATTAATTTATGATACATTAATATCGGTTATGACTAAAGTTGACCCAAGGAATCTCATGGTGGCAATTATTTTTTTCAAAACAATCTAGAACAAAATCTAGAATTTTCAAAATTCGAATATTTTTTTGCTTTTACCCGCATAAAACCGGTTTTCCACCATGATATGAACATTTTTTATTGGTGAATATGACCCACCAAAAACAATGCATGACATTAAAATTATCGGAAATGTCTTAATCGAATTCTAGAAATTTCAATTATTTTTAAACAAAAATGTTAAACCTAATTATCGAATTTGACGCTGATTGGTTAGAAATTTTGATTAGCTGTAAGCCAACTTTTTGATCAGTGAAATCTCAGCTTCAATTTGGTGGTACTTTTGTTCTGATCAGACGAACTTTTTTTTCGAACTTTTCATTTCCGGTTCACTTTCATTCAATTTTCTGGAATTCTAGAATTTTATTCAAAAATTCCTTCTCATCACTTTTACCGCATTATATTTATCTACCTTAGTCGAAAAAATGGCTTCATTCTGAACATTCATGAAAAAGAAGATAGAGTTTGAAGTCGAAAAACTGACAAAATCGGCGTTCAAGTGAGATTCTAGAAGAAAAAAAGTAAANTATTATTAAACTGAATTCGATATCAAATTTAATATTGTGGTCGTTTTTATACTTAATTGTGATCAAAGTGAGTGAGTGGACTAACTGAAAGTGTTGTCATGAAAACTACCTTGAGTAAATTGCCTTATAACCAAAAATCAAACTGGCAAAATACAAGTTAAAAAAATGAATAATACAAACTTATAGTTCTTGATGATATCAATAATTATGACGACGTTTTATAGAACTTATTTCGAAAGTCCTGGTTTTCTAAAATATTATACTGAAAAATATGGAACCAGAATTATTACAGTGTTAAGGAGGTTCCCATCGGAGTTTTAGGGTTTTTTCAACTTGGTTCCGAGGGAAAAACGGGCTGAGTTATAGACTTGATGTTTTTGACCCCTGATAAAAACGAATCTCCTCTGTTGATTTTTTTAATTTGAGGTGCCTTGAATATTTAACCTACCGCCAAAACATGATTTGGAAAATGAAAATTTCAGATTTGCGACAAGTTCGTTTGAGCTAACTAAACATACAAAAAATTGTTAGCTTACAGACAATATTGCCAAAACACTTATGACATAATTTAATTTAGTTAGTTATTACTTCAAACGAACACAACGATCTCTTCATCTCTAAATGGAGAAATCAGATATTCTCTACAGGTACAGCCCAAAGAATCATAGATAACTACAAAGTTAATTGTCTCACGTTTCACCCAGTATAGACTATCTGAACAAATCTTTTTACGGTGTAGCATGAAGTTCTTGAAAAAAATTAAATACCTTCCGTATATTCTTAATATATCTTTAATTTCGGTTATTTAATTTCTAGAGGAGTTCAAAGTTCAAATTGAGGAAAAATACTCAAGAAATTCGTGAAATAGGTCAATATAGATGAACTGTACTATTACCTCTAAAAAGGTTCTAAATTGTCTCTTGTGAACAATAATTAAGTAGGAAACAACATACCCAGTTTCGTAAAAATAAACAATATTATCTGATTGTAACAAATCAGAATAACCCGAGTCTTTCATCCGCCACCTTTTGTTTCCGCCATCTCGTACAAATAATAAAAGGCGGTCAAACCACAATACCAAATTTAAGTGGGTTTCTAATTATCTCTGGAAATAAAAATAATGTCATTAGATAGGCACTTCCAAAAGTAATTTATTGTATAAAAAAAATTCAAATAATTAATATTGCTGATAAAAATTTTTTTTCTCATGGTTAAAATGCCCGTTGAAGAACCTCCCTTAAACGTTTAAAGGGCTGGTTGGTGGGTTGTGAAAAAAAGACGATTTTTTGCGGTTCGTGAGGCATTTCAAAATTCGAATTTTGAAAAAACTCCAATTTTTTTTTTCGAAAATTTTAAAAAAAATGATCCTGAAAGGTACCAAAAAGCGACACCCACCCCCTTAAACTATTTTAGTTTCCAGTTGGATGCAAAAAAAACGTTTCGATTTATCTTATATGGACCATATGATATGGTTCGTCCTTGGTAGTAAAGTCAAATCTGTCGCCCCTACAAAATTATCTAAAGAAAACTAACCGCGCCCATATAATTGTAAAATTAGTCTTATTTCGAGTTGAAAAATGAAAAAGACTTTTTGAGTTTCGACCACCACCTCCTTAATATAACCCAAGTAAATAGGTCAAAATTTGAGATAATCACCAAAAGACGCCTTATTGCAAACAATAATGGAATTTAATTCCAAATTTGGATAAAGAATTTTAGAAGCTAAGATTAGAAAATTTCTGACCTGATAAAAATTTCTCCCCGGTCTTCTTGAAAAGTTTTTATCAGTCTTATGAATTCCCATTCGTCTGGTTTCGTAAATGTTTTCTAATTCGATTTCTGAAATTCTCTCCAAACCACGAAAAACAGCTTTGTCATCGATAACGGAATAACTGTCTAATTTCATCATAATACATCGTTTCATATCGTAAAATAAACCACGAATTATGAAATGGGGGTCATATTCGATACTTTTCACTGATTTAGGAAACCCATATTTGTCTGCTAGTATAACTTTTGCCGCATCGAATATAAATTTTTGGGTAGTAACTAGAAATAAAATATATTTAAAAACTGTCTGATCTAGTAACTAGTAAGTAAAGATGAAAGTGTACAAAAGCGTCTATATAGACGAGATAATTTCTTATAATTTTACTTTTTACCAAAATATTGATATTAAATTATTCAAATTCTTCATACAAATGTATGTACAATTGTTATTGGGAGTGAGCAATTTTTAACTGGGGAATTGATGTAAAGACGGACATTTTTTAATATGGTATTTTTTTTCCTTAAAAATGACCATTTGTTCTAAGGTAGCTTTTTCAAAAATATTTTTCGAAAATTCTTATGTTTTGCCTCAAAAACACTGGTAATTTCAAAAGTCGATTACAGGTCAACCGGTTGTCTTGGAAAAAAACAAAAAGTTTCCAACATCACAAATTTTTTCGGCTACATGTTGCAAAAAAAGGTTTTTGATAGATCATATGGTTTCCTAGCTATGATGCCGAATGTCCAATGTTACTTTAAAAAAAATACCTAAAACATATTTTTTTCAATTTTTTTTTGGAATATGAAAAAAATCTGCATAAAAAACGAAGTATGAAGTCAGAATGAGGGTTTTCGCACGGAATCGTTTTTCGATAACCATGATAATAAGCCGATGGATACAGTAGTTTCAGTTTGGTCTGTAAGCTTCTTGGTTCGCCTCTTTAGTATACCGGAAACGTTGCCTGACTTTAAACTTTTAGAATGTTCATTAATGCAATTTACCACATAGGTCCGTTTTATACCAAAGTCTTTACCAACGTCTTCACCGCATTATAATGGTTTCTGAGTTGTTTGAAAAATCTTATGACCAGAAAATTTAACCAGAAACTATTTTAATTTTTACCCATTTTCAGCAAGTTACCTTTCAAAGAGTTTTTGCCATTCAAGTTATTTGAAATAATTTTTTTTAATGTTAAATAACATTAATTAACATTAAATAAATATTTCAAAGAATTCGAAATGCAAAAACTTTTTGAAGTTTTGGACAAAAATGTTACTTTCGCGTTTTGCGACTTTAACGGTTACGAATATCAAAACAGCAGGAAAGATGGGGTCAAAATAAGTCTTGAAAAGGTTTAATATCTGTAAAAACGCTTACATAACCTTTTCTCAAAAAACAACAGATTTTTAGCAAAGACCCAGTATTTTCTGTTAAAATAGAACGTGTATCAAGATCATTACACGTATCATGGACAATCTTAAATGCATAATTATGCATTAAACATGTATTTTAAACGTCCGAAAAAATTACGTTTGACTGTTATTTTTAGTAGTTTTAACATGCTAATAGCCATAATTTAAAAAATTTTAAAGATAAATTACATTTTTCAACGAGAAAAAGTGAAATACGGTATATTTTATTATATATTTATACCATAAGACTGTTTTCTCGTCGAAAAATTTGTTTTTTCGGAAATATTTTAATTAATGGTTATTAGCATGTTAAAACTACTTCAGTAATTCTTAACCCTTGTGAGCATATAAAAAAAAGTTCCGCCAAGGAACCAGAATTGTGGCTCTACTTTGAATGTTGTTCACAGAAAGCTTAAGGCAGTTGGAATTTTAATTTTTTCTGCATAAAGAAGTTGAAAGGTCATATTTTTGCATTCCACATTTCATATTCTAGAATTTTAATTTTGAGTTCTAGAAAAACTAGTGAGAACAGCAAGGTGTACCATATCACGTGATATACGGTCACAGTTGTCTTTACAATTTGTAACTCTGTCAAAAACAATGCACAAGAATCTGGCCAACGTCATAGTTTTGTCCGCTTTGATTTATATCTCATAAATCAAAAGTAATTAATAAATAAGTCANCTGTTAAAATAGAACGTGTATCAAGATCATTACACGTATCATGGACAATCTTAAATGCATAATTATGCATTAAACATGTATTTTAAACGTCCGAAAAAATTACGTTTGACTGTTATTTTTAGTAGTTTTAACATGCTAATAGCAATAATTTAAAATTTTTGAAAGATAAATTACATTTTTCAACGAGAAAAAGTGAAATACGGTATATTTTATTATATATTTATACCATAAGACTGTTTTCTCGTTGAAAAATTTGTTTTTTCCGAAATATTTTAATTAATGGTTATTAGCATGTTACAACTACTTCAGTAATTCTTAAGAATTACAATCAACGTTATTTTCTACAGAGGTTAAAAAGCGTGTTTAAAGGGGGAGGTCCTAAAAAAAGACAACTTTTGCACAAAGATTTTTTAGAAAAGAAATATTTGGTTCAACATGAACCAGGCTTATTTACGAGCTTTTTTTTAATTTTTTCAAGTCATATTATTGTCTCATCTTTCTTTCTGGAAATTTTTATCGATAGACTATTAATAATAGTACATAATTTTGCGAATAACATAAAAATTATAATAAGGACAGGAATTATTTATCAAACCCGTCTATAAGGACATAAATTTTTATAAAAAATGCGTTATGAGTCATAACTTATGACTCATAACTTATGAGGATAAATTAGTACTGTTGGTACTTTCACTTCCAATAGCAATAAATTAGAATATTCCGATGTTAAAACTAAAATACGTTACATGCGTGTTTCTAGGTAAAAATTTGTATTTATCGTAAACTTTTAAATTTACGGCCATCATCATGTCAAACTTATTTTAGGAACTAGTTTGTCCTTATAAACGTTTTAAACTTAATTTTTAACGAGAGAAAAGTTAAATATGTCACTTCATTTCTTTCTCGTTAAAATGTTCTATTTATTCTGAAAAATTTTAATTTGTGGCTATTTGTATGTTAAAATAACGAAAAACATAATTTTTATTTCATATACCTTTGTATTCTGCTAAAGTGTAGTCGTAATCGAAGCCAAAAATTTCACAGGATTTTAAGTCAACCTGGTTATTTACATAAATACCGGTTGGCCTACTTAAAAAACGACTGGCTACATTTTTGCGACATCGCAATGCCCGAAATAAACCTCCAGACAACATCTAAAATATAAAAGGTTACAATTTATCTTTTTGAATAGGAGTATACATTTTCAGTGATTTTGAAAGGGTCGATAGTGAAATGTATAAANAAAGAAGAGAAAAACAACTACCCAACAAAAAGATACAGCAACCAACTATAATCAATCGACTACAGATATGGAACAAAGTTATTTATTAACAAAATACCATCCGAGAATAAGCCAAATCATAAATCGGCATCATACTTAATGTAAGAACAACCTACTGACACGACAAAACTCCACGGTGCCTTACCGTTACCCTCACTTTTTTTATCATCCGATAAACTACAAGAAAGCCCAAGCTCGCTTAGATAACAGTTTTCTGATCAAACTTTCCAAGGCATCTCCTAATAACATACATCAACCAAGCTGACTTATGATGATAGTTCAAGCCCGGATAAATTCATCTGCAAAAACATAAATTGGAAAAACGAAAACTAACCTGCAACAATAAAATCCACGAAATAAAATGCCTATCGCGTAATCTTTTTAAACCGGCATCCTCGATAAGCCACCAGAACTTGACCTACAGATTGTTTTAACGATCAAGACCTCTAACCCAGTCACTCACCGACGAGTAATCACCCCACGACACGAAACAACACCGACCGCATCAACCCCTCCTGCACTCTTTTTTCCATAGGCCCGCCCCGTACAACACCCGCCATCCCCACCCCACCACTCTACACCCCCCCCCCCACCCCCAACCCCCCAACCACCGCGCCCCCCCACACCACTGTGCCAAACCAATACCTACCTGCCCCCCACAACCAACGTCCTTCCCCCCCCTGCGCACCAAACACCGTTCAAACCCCCCCTCCCCCCCCCCCACCCCCCACCCCCCCCCCACCATCTCCACGCTGTCACCCACCACAACCCCCCCCACACCCCCCCCCCCAACCATCTCACCCAACGCGGGCCGCACCAAACAAAGCTACCACCCAACCCCCATACACACAAGTACCAACAACACACACCATATCTATAAACAACACTCAAATCCTAAAACAGCAAAATACACGGGCACAACCCCCCACAACCCTGTTCCCCACACCACAACACAACCACACAAACACACAACCCAGCTCGCGATAAAAATCGAGTACCACAACAACAAGAGCATAAAAAATCATCTCGCAAAACTATAATCAAACGGTCCACACACCAAAAAACCTGAATACCGCATAGCCTAAAACAAAAATCAAAAACTCAAACAAGATCAAAACGGGCCAAAAAACAACGAACGCAAAGAAACGAACACGAGATAAACAGGGCAACCCTAAATACAAAGATACCTAGTATAGAACACACAAATAAACTCTACCATATAAAACATTGTAAAATAAAAAATACATAAAACCAAAACAGAATCAAAACAAAGAATAATAAGACTCACATAATAAAACGATGATCCTGACCAAAATAACACTGACGTATCAACAAAACCCGATCCCAACAACTTGCTAAAAACTCCAAACCGTCCAACCCTAACTAAACATCTAACCACAAATCTAAAGACATTATTAAAGTATATTTAACAACACAAAATTACTCAAAAACCCCGAAACCAATCCAAAAAAAAAAAAAACCAGTAGAGGAAACAACAATAAGGATACCCAATAATCAATCTGACTATAGAGACAAAACACGAAAATAGATATACAGTACTAGATAACTTAAGTTAAACGAAAAAACGAACACAGACAATAAATATCTATTCGGAAACAGCAAATAAAAAAAACATAAAACCCCATACAATAAACAAAGCAAAAACACGCACACAAACCAACACAAAGAAAAACAAAAAACACCAACCTCAAAATCAAGAGAAATCTAAATCGACCAACACAAGTAAAACTATCGACACAAAACCACTTATGAAATACATTCTAGTCCCGACCAATATATATCTAATCGAAACTATTAGAAACAATAGAAAACAAGAACGCCCTGTAAAGAGGATAACCATAAACCTCCATACCCCCCCAGTCATAAATTTCAACCCCAAATACAAAAAACTAACCACGAAAAAGTTCAAACCCCATTATTCACTTAAAAAAAAAAAAAAAGACAAAAAAACACTAAAAAATTTCTAAAGCACATCGACAGTCATCGTAATTCACCTCAGATCAACAAAAACCAAGAAAACCAAACAAAACCCACACTGAAAGGAGAATAATAGCTTCCGTTTAAACAAAAACCATAAACAAAAACAAAAAAAGTAACAACAGAAAACAGAAAAAAAATGCAACACCACCTCAAGTATTCCACTAACAAATCAAAGTATAAACTACACAACAAATAGCAATTCAAATATCACTATAATATATAAATAACCAACCAACAAGCCCTACCTCCAGACTCTAACAATTATACTCTCACTAAAAAGAAACACCAACTATCCCAAAGAACCAAAACCTGCACAACAAAACAACTAACGTTCATGCATGAAAAGCCCAAAAAAAGTAATTATGTGGAAGCTAAAACAAAAACAAAAAAATTATAAATTACTTAAAACAAAACGACTCAACACACATCACCAGAAAACAGAATCTGTCAAAAACCAACGGAAAACCCTAAAACGAATCTCTACAACCAGGAAAAATGAAAAAGCAATAGAAGGTGGGTCTATAAAAAAACACAAAGCAATCAAACAAATAAAAAAAAACGACCATTCATTGGAAAAAAAAAATAGTAACAAACCAACCAAAAAAATACCTAACAAACAATAATAGATAACAAATTACAAAAAACTTTTGAAAAATCAATCCTGAAATAAAAAGCATTCGAAAATTTATTCATTACAACAAAACACACAAAAAATACACAACTTTTGTTAACAAACCGGAATTATCACTAAACAAAAGAGTGCCGATAAAACTTCCTTAAGCACAACACACGCAGTTACCGACCTATTACAAACTCGAAACCAAGCACACACCAAAAAAACCGATTAAACACCACACAACATCCATGTCCGTATCACACAAACAAAAATGCAACAATCAAAACCAAAAACAAGCATAAACAAAACAATAAACTTAATATCCATACTTAACACACAAAAATCATAACGACACTCACACAAGCAAAGAAAGAACCCACAGCAAAATAAAACAAATAACAACCACCCAAAAAACCGAAGACAAGGAGATAAACACCACAATAAATAAAAAGAATACAACCCAAAAATGAACACAAACACAAACAAATATACTAAAAAAAAACACTCAGTACTTCTTCACGAGAGAAACCACCAAAGGCACAAATAATCATCACCATAACAAAGCATAAAAAAAAAACACAAAACAGAATCACTCAAAAACAAGATATGAGTAAAAATAGTAGTCCTTATCAAAAAAGCAAAAAAAAAAAACAAATAACAAAAAAAACAATAACACACCAAACAAATTGACAAAACACAAAAAAGACAATCAATGAAAATAGCAAAGTCAACAAAACAAACCAAAAAACAAACAAACAACAAAAAACACGAAGATCTCAAAAACAAACACAGCATAGAGAAACAAACTAAAATTTAATTAGGAAGAAAACCTGCTTCCAATTCAGAATGAGATAATAAAAAGGTGTACATAGAAATACTAAATAAATAAAAAATAATCAATTTTCAGCAAAACACAAAGCAAAACCAAAACAGTTCAATTCAGAAAAACAGGCACTCTGATACCGCTTAACAAACTAGCGTCCTGACAACAGCAGAACCCCAAAACACCCAACGCCCAAGAAAACACACAAAACACTAAAAATCCAAAAACAAACCACTAAACTTTTCACATACCTCAACAACCAGAACAACACTAAACACACTCCAACTCCAGTATCAGCAAAACCAAACCCAAACCGACTAAATAAAAACAACAAGAACAAACACTCCAAAAAAACCAAACAAGAAAATAAATGAAAATGGATTCACGCGCCACATAACACAAACAAAAAAACAATTAAGAGAAAGAGACAGTCATTCAAAATTCTCATGACAACGGAACCCAACTACAAACGACACCAGTCCCATCCAACGTCCGAAATAACAAAAAAGCGCAGTACCCTGGCAAAAAAAAATAAAAACAGAAAAAGAAAAAGAACCTCCGTACCTAAACCCAAAATCAAACAAAAAAGTGACCAACCAGTCAATAAGACAACCAAAAAGTGCGTCCAAGCTTCCCCGCTCGTCACTACAAACCAAACAACAAGGAATACTAACTACAAATAAACATAGAAAACACTCAATTGAGAACACATCACCAACAACCAAAAACCAACAAAAAACAACAACAAAGTACAGAAAACAATAGACTCATATATAACACACCCGTCAATCGAAACCAGATAAAATCCTCCAAGCAAACAACTATAAAAATTAACCTGAATCCAACTAAGTAAACACACAAACAAGAAAACAAGAAACATAGTAACAAACAGACAATACAAGAAATTATAAAAAAACTACAAAAAATCGCTATGAACGTATCAGAAGAACGTCAAACCATAAGCAAAAAAAAAATAAAATATTAAAAAGACCGAAACTACAAAAAACACAACTTCTACAAACAACACAATAAGCAAAAACAGCAACACACACCGCCTTAAAAAATACTAAAATCAACGAAAATACGTAACATACAATAACACAAAAAAGGAGAAACATAAGACGATTTGAAAAAGATAATGAAATGAGTGTTGCCGATCTAAATAAATAGAACACCACCGCGACCTGAAAGAACAACTACTAGCACAACCATAAAACGGTCCAATAATCAACAGCTTTGGTGCCATATGATCCTAATAAAAAAAAAAAAAATATCTTTAATAAATTCCGCCTCAACACACCAAAAATAAACCAAGCAAATTCAAAAACAATAACACGGTCGAATAAAGCTTGAACAACAGATCAAAGCAAAGGAAATATCTAAGGGGGTAAAACAATCTTCACAAAACTAACAAAAATAACTCTAAAATGAAAAAAACACAAATAAAGAATGAAAAGAACCTTCTAACCATTCCTAAAATCTTATTATATAATGCATAAAATAAAACTCCGGTACACAACGAAAAACGAGTACAAGAATTTTGAATAAAAATATTCTTCGAGAAAAAAAGACCTTAATGAACATTTATAATTCGTGACACATACAATTGCACTACTCCCAAAGAACACCACAAAGCAAAAGGACAAACACCCCAACAAAAAAAAAAATCGCAACAAAAGCACACGATCAGCGAAAATTTAATGGGCAAAAAACAATACTCATCAAGAACATAAATAAAAAAAAATAGTTCCATATACCAACAAAAACAACATACCAAACCAAAGAGCAAGGAAAATGATTAACCATCCTATAAGACGACAAACACAAAACAAGTAGAAAATGATCATAACAATAACAAAGCGATCTTAGAACTAAACAACGAGATAATAAAATGACAATAAGATAACGTCGTACAAAACACACATAAACTAATCACATTACTGACTAAAAAATCAAAAACAGAAACACGTGAACCACAAGATACGGAAAATCCTCCCACTTCAACAGCACAAAAATCAATAAAACACAAGACATCGTCGAAACCGATGCCAAACGCAAATAAAATAAACATACAAACAAGCATACAAAAAAAAAATCAATATCCGATAACCACAAACAACCTTATTAAATCTACAAGTAAACCAACCAGTCTTCAACAGCAGTGTCTATATTCAAACAAAAAGATTAAAATCCAAAAACACACCCACAAAAAAACACAACCACAAAACACCAAAAAACAAACCAACCAAAAAAACAAAACCCCACTACGTAAATAAAAAACACAGTACAAAACTACCACAACCATTTTAAATTGAATTTTTAAATGAATAAGAATAACCAAAAAAACATTTGACCACTACAAAACCACATCAATTCTAAAAATCATCAATGTGTGCGCTGAATAATGATATGAAAAAATAGAAAAACTTCTAACCGAAAAATCATCACAACTAATCTAAAAACAAAAAAATAACAAAATCGACACCTACAAACAAACTATAAAATTTTCGTAAAGAAATCACCACCGCAGAACACAACAACCCAATAAAAAGTATCATTAACCAAAACTATAAAAACAACATAAAGAAGAATTAATACTTCCACACATAAACAACAAAATACTCAAAAAAAAACTAAGACGCATTCAAATAACTCCAAAAAAAATCTGGCCCTCAAATAATATAATCAGAAATATAGATAACATCACAAGAAGCAAAAGCGATCAGATCAACACCCAATCAAAATAACAAAACCACACACTCATTCACAAAATCAGAAACACATACATCAAGCCAACCAAAACGAAAAATAAAGAAATAGATACAATACCATAACTCAATCTATACCAAAACAAACGTGAAATTAACAAAGCCCTGCAACATAAAACATATAAATTCAAAACAAAAAATAAGAAAGACGTACATCACCCAAACAACGCACCAGGAGTAACATAAAAAACCATGTAAAATACCACATTTATTAAACGTACAAACCAACAAGAACCTCAATTCCATCCAACCCTCACCCTTGGAAAAAAGTAAAAATCCAAGAAAAAGCCTATCAATCCCACAGTCACAAAAAATTTACACTAATTGGAACAGAATAAAACCCAAAAAAAAATTTCACAAACCAGAACAAAACAAACCAACAACAGCAAACAACAACACCAAACAAAAACAAAACGCAACCAGCGCAAAACCGAACACCAGAACAAAAAAAACAAAAAAAAACAAACACACAAAAACAAACACCCACGAAAAACCCAAAAAACCAAACACAAAAACAGAAAACCCTCAGACCCCAAACCAAAAGAACAAACAAAAAACACAACAACCAACACAAAAAAAAAAAAAACACAAAAAAACAAAAAAACACACAAACAACCACAAAGCACCACACCAACACCACCAAACCAAACCAAACCACCCCACCAACCCAAGACAAACCAAAACAAACCACAAAAAAACAAACAAAACACGCCCAACACAACAAAAACACAACAAACCACACAAATAAAGAAAGCTACAGGATATCGGAACCATCCAATCAAGAAGCCAAAATCGTCTTAGACGCAGATAAATATAGAAAAAAACAAAAAAAAACACCACCAAAGTAAGTTATCGTGAGACGAAAAATAAAAAACGCTCAAAGAATTACAAACACCAAACAAAAGAAAGATATAAAATTCAGTACAAAAAAACTAATCAAACAAGAAAAACAAAATATGAGCAATATAAATAACAAACAGTTCAGACCGAACACCACCAGCTACAGTCCCCTCACCAAACAACGAGCTAACCAATGCTCTCTATGCATAAACCTCCGCCCACCCCAACAACAACAACAAAAAAAACAGCGGAAAACCAAACCAAAAAACAAAAACAAAAAAAGCAAAGGAAAAAGTGAGACACCAAAAGTAGTGAATTTGTAAACACGCGACTAGAATTATTAATCGCACAACTACGACACAACGAGCGAATTAAACAAAATAATAAAACAATCAACATGGAAAAGAAAAACTCAAGTGAAAGAAACATCAGTGGTTTCTACACCATTAGTACAAAACACTTCACAACAGAAAACAAAACAAACAACAATAAAAAAACCTCCAATCCCAACTCGATCCCAACTTCAAACATCAAAACAAAAAATAATAAAAACAACCAAACAATTACAACCAAATCATATTTATCTGAACAAACATAGCAATTAACAATGTGATGGACAAACCTAACGTCAGAACAAAAAAGAATAATAACATATAATTAAAACGAATAAGAATCAAATACGAAACAAAAGATAACTACTAACCAATAAGGAACCCATTTAATTCTCAAATACCAACAAAACAAAAACAAAAATTCATTACAAAAATCAAGCAATATATCCGACTTGTATTTATCACCCAAATTTAAAATCTAAACAAACCAAGAATAACAACAAAAAAAAGCTAAAAAAAATTAAAAATTTGTATAAAAGAATAAACACTAAAATCAAAAAAGACCGATAATTCTATATAAATAAATATACAAACAAAATAAAAAAACCATCCATTAAAAATTATATTTTTCCCTTGAAACACCTCAAAAAAAATAACTCTTCGACCAACTAGTCCTCCACAATAACTTAACACAAACTACAAAAACTAGAATAATCCTCATAACTATCAAAAGGGTGAACAAAAAAACAACCAGTATAATAAAACCAAAAAATTGACAAAAAATAAGAATAAAAGAAAAAACACACTACACACCACACCCAAATTTTCTTAAAAAAATATTAAACAAACGAATTGTAGACACAAATAACCAAAAATTCCAAACACGCAAGATCTCAATACTGGCAGGACCAACATTGCAGAAACTTACAGCACGCAACATTGATAGATCACTGTATTAGAAACTCACTAAGAGTATTACAATACACACATAACTAAAGCAAAAACAATACCAAATGCACAAAAAAAACCACCAACAGATTTCGCAAAAAAAACCAAAATCAAAAACAGCAATAATAAAATAAAATCAGAAAAAAAACAAACGATCACACCAACACAGTAATACACAAATCAAGAAACATGCGAAAGAGCTTCACTGAAAAAAAAACAAAAAATATCTGAATACACATGCAAAAAAACATGAAAGCCGTTTCGAAGACCATGCCCCAGAGAGATAAACTCATGAAAAAAAACACAAACATCTATAATATACAATCATTAAAAATTTCGAAAAATCCGGTCCAAAAAAGCGAACCATTCACTAATACGAGACAAAAGACCAAAACATCACACAAAAACGCACAAACAACAGTATTTAAACGTTTAAAATCAGAAAACAATCACACTACATACTCATGAAAATCCCCGGTGATGCAAAATCCACAAATCTATAGATAGCGCGAGATCCCACACGTACACAAGACCTAAGAACCGCGATCCCCCAATAAAAAAAAAAACGTTATCCAAAAATAAACAATTACACTAAACACTAGCACCAAAAAAAACTCCAAAAACAAAAAAATAAAATCGTCAAAATCAGATAAAAACCACATGAAAAGCGAGAAGAATCTTATGATTTTAGACAGCAGAGTGCTATGAACCCCCACTCTAAAAATTAACTCAGAGAATAGGACCCTCGGAAGGCACTAATCAATCAGAAAAATATTTACCAAACCAAAAGAAAGTCAGACGGAAAACAGACGTATCAGAAAAGAAAAACAACCAAAAAACTCACCGAAAAGCCAAATATCTCTATAGAATGCGCCTGCAAACAAACCCAACAAAAGGAAACACCCAACGAAATAAAAAACCACCCAACAAACCACCACCCCACAAAAACAAAAACCAAAAATAATCAACATCACACAAGAAAAAAACACAAAAGGTTAAAAAAATCACAATATCAAAATATTAAAACCGGTTTCTTCCCACAACAATGCCCCAAAACACATCACAAGAAACCACTATCGAAATAGACCCAACAATCAAAAAAAAAGAATTCAATAATTTATACAACAAGAAAAAATAAAAAAACCAAAATCAACACACCAGCACTCAGAAATAAAAAAATAAGCTTCACTAACAAATTTTAAACAAACTTAAAAAAAATATCTAATTAACTCAAAAAAAAACCAAAAAACCCCAAACAAAAGAAACAGAACTAACTCTCAAAGACATCTTCTAAAAGGCCCTCTAATCTCCACAGTACCTATTACCAAACCATTATTATACTTTCATCAAAAAAAGAACACAAAACCAAAAACCCCACCAACAAAAATTGCCAAAACAAACCCAATTATGATGAATAACGGATTACAATAATGAAAGTTAAACCAAAATCCTCACCCATGGACATTAATATTCTACATTATTCAAACAGAAACGTAACGCCACACAAGTTAACCAAAGTCTGAATAAAAATACAAGAAGAGATTAGAAAGTATATAATTCATAAACATTCAAATCAGGTAACACACACACGCCCAAGCAAGTTACAGACAAAACCAGAACCGAAATCATGAAGAAATAATTACCGGATCTTCACAACGTCCCAAAACTCTGCAACAAAACAAACAAAAACATAAAAATAAGATGATAATACAGAGAGAGTCTAATAAGGTAAACATAGAAAAATAGAGTTATGAATACTTATCAAAACAATCCGAGGATTACGTAAAGCACCAAAAAAACATCTTTTACCACCAAATTGCCCTTAAAGATCACATACAAACCCTTTATTATAAGAATAACATGTAAATAAACATTAACCGTTTTCAACAAAAAAAAAAAACCCCTAAAAAAGAAACTTAAACATAGATCTCTCACAAAAAGAGAACACCAAGCCAAAATAGCCCAAAACCTAAAACCACCGACAAACAAAGAAATATCACCAAAACAAGTCCCCAAAAAACAATAAACTAAACCCCAAACCAAACAAGGCGACAAAAAACGCTCACCAAAAAATAATAACCAAATATAAATCCAAGAAAAAAGAAAAATGTCATAAAAAAAATGAAAGCAATAAAAACCCGATGAGCCAATCAAGCACTAAAATTAAGACCTAGGAACTCAGACTAAAGAAAAAAAAACAGACAACAAAAAAAAAAAACCCACCCACACAAAAACCCAAAAAACCCACCACACAAAAACCACAACAAACAAACAAACCCCAAAAAAACAACAACCAAACAAACCCCAAACACAAAAAACCAACCAACCAACAAAAACAAACAACACACAAAAAACAAAAAAAAAAAAAAAAAACCAAAAACAAACACAACCAAAAAAACACAAAATACAACCAAAAATCACCAACCCCCTCCGAACCCACAAACAATAACCACCAACCCAAAAAAAAAACCACCAAAACCCCAAAACCCAAATACAATAAATCCAAACACCAAAATAAAACAAACCCAACAACACAACCCAAACAACACCAACAAAAAAAAAAAACAACAACACACAACAAAAAAAAAACCACAAAAAAACAACACAGCACACGAAACAAACCAAAAAACCACAAAACACAACCAAAAACAAAAAACAAACTAAATACACACACCCAAAATCAAAAAACCATCAAACCACAAACACAAAACCACAAAACCAAAAAACAAACCTCACAACAAAACAAAAAACACAAAAAACAACAACCGCAAAAAACAAACGCCAAAACAACAACAAAACAAAAAACAAACCAAAAAAACCCCAAAAAAAAACAAAAAAAAAACAAAAGAAACCAAAACCAAAAACAAAAAAAAAAAAACAAACAAAACAACAAAAAAAAAAAACATCAAACCAAACAACCCAAAAAAAAACACTACAAAACACCACTGACTAAAACTCACACAAATCAATTCGACAAAAGGTTTAGGAAAAATATTCTCAAAGAAAAATTAAAACTAACTCCCCACCACATAAAAACAGAACAATTATAAACACTGAAAGAGCAAAGACGCCCATTCACCGGTTAAAAAAACAAAACCACTAAACAACAACACAAAAATTTCTACCTGAAAAAGAACCAAATACAAACACAAAACACAAACAAACAAAAAATATAACTTCAGCAAGCAAATTAACTATAATAGTGAGATAACCAATACAATAAAATAAACATAAAAAATGAACATTTCGCCAACCAACCAGTAGAGCCTCAACGATTACTAAAAATTTCGATTATGAAGAAAAAAATAATATGCAAGTTGAAAATAAATATAACCTACTATAAATCCACATAATACACGAGCATAAAAATACATAGCAAACCGAAACACTTCATCCAAAAAAAACTTATTTCCAAAAAAAAAAAAAAACATAAACAATTAACTAATCAACCAAAAAACAGGACAAAATACACAATAATATTAAAAGTAGGACTCCGGCTCGCAAAATAAAAATAAAAACAAACAAAAACCCGAATAATACAAAGTGCGCATGACTACTCACTCAAAAACCAAAAAACCAGAAATACACCAAAAAACTATAATATAAAGACAATAGATTTTGCACATCCAAACCAAAAACAACCACTAAAAACCACAAAGAAAAAACAACCAAAGAGCAAAATACTAACTGATAGACATCCAAAATATTTTAATGTTGCATAAAAAACAAATGAAAAATTCAAAAAAAGTACCTATCATATCTTACAGTAAAAACTACAAAAATATCTGTAACACCCAAGAAACAAATAATTGTAATATCTACACAAAAAACCAACAAATCAACAAAAAAACGAAAACTGCAGAAAAAAAACACTACAAAATTGAAAAACAAAAAACTCTCAAAAAATATAGAGCACTCCGCACCCCAAACAAATCCCCATATACACTCTACGAACTAACGCCCCCTCCAGCACACAAATAAAAAGAACCAACGATAAAATTCTAACCTAGATTCACCAAAACACCCACACCGGTAAGACCCCCAGAAAAAAAACCACCCAAAAAAAATCAGCCAATCAACAAGAACCCAAAACGACTGGAAATAACCCCCAATATCGACTACAACAAACACAAAACTACTCAAAAAACATTTCGAGACCAATTAGAAAGCCTCCCAAAAAAAAAAATCCCGACTAAAAAAACAACGAAAAAACCAACCAAAAGACCAAACACAATCTTCCTGACTCTATTCAAGTTAAGAAAGAAACGTTTCAATCCAAAACACAACCCGCAAAAAATCCTCCAACGCGACCATTGACCACGCAGTTTCGAAAACCAACCAAGACATGATATAATCAAGATACATAACCACCACCTCACACACAAAAAACCAAACCAGATGCTACACAAAAAAGTAAAAAAAAAAAAAAACATAGGACTTGAACAGAATAAACAAATAAATTCCGATAAACCAATCCCACATCGACCATAAACATCTGACTCACACATAACAGATAAATCCAACGCAAACAAAAATCACATTCACATCAAGCAGAGCACATGATATAAAGGAGAACCAAAAAAATACAAAAAAATTCAAAAACAGAAACACTCAATGGCTGATCATTTTTAGACACAACAAAAACATAGAAAACTAAATCAACAAAAAGAAAACAATAATTTGACAAATACACGCACTTGCGGTATCCAAATAAAACTCTAGAATTAAAATAAACGGACACAAAAACCCAAATCACATCTATAATTACACCCCCCCACCAACCACCACAACAACCAATCACCAACCCCAACACAAAACATATATTAACATTATGTATAGAAAAAAGTCCACAAAAAAACATTCACCACTTCTCATAAAAACTACACACTCAGTTACTAAAAAAAAAAATACACGTATATATCATTGACGACTCGACAAGAAAAATATAACTTGTACATACTCAATAAATAGACAGAAGACACACAACAAACACAGAAGAAAAAGCACTTCTAACCTGCGACCAAACACAACAAACCAAACAACAAAACCAACAACAACCAAATAATTATATGCGAAAACACCTTATTATCAACGGTCAACAAAATAAAGGACAATATGGCAACGAACTACGAAGGATAGATCCAAAGACATACACATAGTCCATTCCCGGTTTCTCGAAATGCCAAAACCAAACACAGAAAACATCAACAAAAAAGTCCTCTCACTATATATGCAAAAAAACGCCTCACAAAAAAAATTACGGACTGTGTACATATCAAACAAAGGGTCATTCACTACTACTCGAAGATTGGTCCAAACTATTCTGCTAAACAAAACATAAGATTACAAAACGTCGAAAGAACCACCACGGAAACTGAAAGAATCCCCCAATAAACGAACTCAACCACCCACAACCAACAATGTCGCACGAAACTGGACCAATCATTTGTAACTCAAACAAACAAACCCACCAAAACCACAAAAAACCAAACAAAAAAATACAAAACCCAATAAAAACTATAAGCAAACAAATCTATGAATAATACCACCAAAGATAAATAAAAACAAGCTAGAATAAAAAACATCTATCAGTAATACGAAAGTAGAGGATAAAAATACAATATTTCATCAAATGCCCGAAATCAATGCAAACAAAAATAAAAAATCGACAGAACCAAGATCACAAACACACTAAACTAAAAAACTAAATAACACAAAAAATCTCCTGACGCAAAGTTGTACATTTAAACCACCAACAAACAAAAAACCACAACACAATCACCATCTACAACCAACAAGAATTCCAAAACAAAAGTCCAACAACACACATATGCCTAAAAACCAACACTTGTCATAATACAATCCATCAAATATGAACACTAAAAGAAAAACTCTGAACATATTAACAAACCAAAAAAACTCTACTGTACACAACAACAACAAGTACGATTTTCGAAAAAATAAAAAATCACAAATACAAAAACAAACAACACCAAAAAGAAATATCAAACAATACACTTACTGTAAAAAACAAAAAGCGTCACCGAAAACACATTATACATAATATAAAAAATGCAAAAAAAGAAGAACCAAAACAATCTAGAAAACCTCATAAAAAGAACGCTATTGCAGCTAACCCCCAAATAACATAAAACAAGCAATATCGTGAACAATATAATAATATTAACACAAATACAATACACAAAACTTCAAAAGAATTAACGTCAAAAAAAGCAAACAAACTTGGCTTCGCTAAAAACCTGAGATTAAAAACGTAGAAAAAAAAGATCTAGCAAAAAATAACAAACTAAACAAATAGAACATAATCAAATAAGAACACACCAAGAAAAGAATCAAAAAAAAAATGACGATAAGAACAACGCCATACACATTACTATTCAAAACCCAAACAAAAAGCGCCCCGAACGAGCATACATAATTACAATACCCGCACAACAACAACAAAAAAAAAACACATACAAAACCATAACTCAGCCCACACAAAACATAGAAAACAAATCTAATGAATGCATGGAAGCTCACTAAATAAAAAAAAATGAAAACACCCGTTTTATAAGAAAGCTTCTCAAAAGGGAATAAAGAACCAAAAAAAAAACAAAAAACTCACACACACAAATTCCGACTCCAACTAGCAAAAACCAAATCCGCGCACTTCATTCTATCAAATATCCACCGAATCAACCACCTGCAGAACACCAATAATTCAAAGAAAACAAAATTCAAACTGTGTAACAATCACCAGGTTAAAACAGAAAATATAAAACCATAAACAACGAAAACGAATAATATACAAGAACAAAAAATACTGCTCCAGAACAATAAAAAAACAAGGTTCATTATTTATAAAAGACACGGATACATAAAAATTAGCTAGAGTAAAGAAAAAAAAGTCAGGTCGGCACAAATCTCTCTCTGGAACTACAAAACAAGAGCTGTATTTATATTTTAAGATTCCTCTAACCAACATAAGAAAAAAATAAAAGGCTGTTAAAATATGACACACTCCAGCCACTCAAAACCAAAAACCAAACAAACTTAAAGGAGTAACCCACTCTAAGAAAAAAAAATTAAATAAAATTAAGCACGAGAATATCACAACAAATTCCACAACAAAGGCGACACTAATACAAGATAGAAACACGAGATATAAACCAGCGGCACTACCCCAATCTGAACTAAGCAAACGCAACGAAAAACCGTGAAAGACGACTATAGAGTAATCCAACCAAGAATCGAATACGAAAAACCTTAACTTAGTCTAACAAGAAAAAAATAAGAAAACGAAATTTAACAATTATATTTCAATATCCTAATTCAAAACAGTAAAACACAAAAATTATCGAAAGGTCATGTCTTATAGGGCCAATACTCCCCGGTCCCCCAACCAAACTACGAACAAGTATACTTAATGAGAGCCATTCAAAGGGGGCATAAACAAGCTCAAAAAAAAATGAACCGGGTAAGAAGAAAAAAAATATACCTACAAAAAACCACAACAAAAACCCAACACGCCAAAATAAACCCAAAAACAAAATGACCAAATTCCACTATCTCGAAATCAGCCGATTCTACCAGCCATATAATTATAACTCCAAACATAAAACCCACAAAACCAAAAAACAAAATTACGTCTGCTTTAATTTACAAAAAAAAACGATCAAAATAAATCATCACCTAGGACCGATAAGCCAAACTTTTCTGAGCCCCAAAACCGCCTCCTCAAGTAGGGCTTTCTTTCGAGACCCCTACTGATACAAAAAAAAAATAAAAGCACTTCAATATACTAATCACCCACTCACCGAACAATATATATACCGTCAGGAAACTATTATTAAAAAATATCATATTTCAATTTATTGAAACTGAACAACCAAAAAAGTGCCGAAATATTCAGTAAGAATAGTTCGTATCTATGTACCCAGAACCTAACGCTTCCCATAAACAGACACAAAAAAAAAATATAACTTAAAAACTCAACTCCAACTAAACACACAACCCAAAAACAAAAAACAACCCCAAAATACAATTTCCACCACACCTAAGGCCAAGAAGACAAAAACGATAGATCTTTAACAAACAAAAAGACCAAATAATTGACCAAACAAACAGGTCGGTATCTTTCAACAATTATTTATAAAGACACACAACCAAAAACCCACAAATATAAAAGAGGAAATAAAAGAAAGAAAAAACCGTACGCAGTAATATAATGAATTTTGCGCCACTCCGCCATATTTCAAATAACACCCAAACGCCATATAGCGATCAAAAATAATATCAGCCAATTCAACATGAAACACCTCACTGGGAGGAGATAGCTTTAACATTTGTGCAGCTCTATAGAAGGTAACTATCCCACTTTACTGATCGAATGAATAACATGATGAAAAAGGAGTGAATAAAAGCAAAAACCACATAAAAACAAATTGAAAATGTAAACTAATAACCACACAGCTGAGGACTAGTTCACAAGAACCAAAATGCCGCTAATAACCTACGCCCACTAGTACCCCACCAACAAACCTAAACAAGCCCCACAATGTTTCGAAGACTCTACAAATTTTAATAAATCGTAGAAATTAAAACTAAATATCCACCAAAAAAAAAGCCGACACAACACATAACAAAAACAATAAAAAATCCAAAAAACCAACCTAAAACCAAACAAACAAACCCACAAACACGGCTCTCAAAAAACAAAAAAACCAAACCGAAACAAGCTAAAAAATAAAATATAACAGCTGAGAGAAAAATAAGTATTATGCTATACAAACTCGCTCTATTACACAACACAAGTGTAAATAATAGGGCTATCAAAAAGAAATTCTTAAGCTACCCTTAGAAATTTGTATGAGGTCTCACAAGACATATATTTTGTTATCGATAATTGAATCCCCAAAGTGAAAAACGTGCGCCTAATTCAACCAAATCGGTAAAAAATAAAATCTAATGCATTGAATCACTCTCAAACATTATTAATTAAGGAGTATCGTTATGTTCATCCAAACAATAATCACCTTCATGGAACCAACAATTAATGACCCCATAAAACAACCGTTCTCCTTTAAAATAACTGTCTGCAACAACCCCACAGAAAGAAAGAGAGGCCCAAAAATCCTCGTCAACCCACACTCCCTTCAACTCAAGTACCTTAAAAAATTAAAAAACCAACAACCACCCCCCCACTTCCTTAAAAAAACTTTTTTGCGCCTAAAATCACAAAACTATAAAATATTCGAGAACAAATATATCTCATACATAAAAAACAATTCACTCGTATTCCCCACCTTATTTTCAAACGATCTCGATACTAGCAACCAAAAACACAAAAACCACAATATTGGAAACAATATTATTTACATAACAGTAAAATCAAATGAAACACAGAAATTTCTTTTTCCTCCACAATCTTTAAGTTTAAAAATGGTTTGTGTCTGTAACCAAATCCGCGTTTTCGCCAGCTTCGTGCAATAATAACGTCCAAATGCATCTTGCCAATCCGTCAGAAACTAGTGAATAAATTGCATACAAAAAATAAAAGAGAGAACCACCCACACACACCTCTTTTAATCTTAAATTTCAAACTAAAGACACATGACAAAAAATTAAAACTATGTGATTAACTCAAAATAAAAACAAATTGTTGGAAAACAATATAATTCCTAAAGATGATGGGTTTAACCGCCAGACACCACAACACCAAACACCAGCAATTAAAATCAAAATACTAAAAAAATAAACGCCTAAACCATCACATAATATTTTTATCGTGCTGCAAAATAAGGACCAACAACTTTAAAAAGTCAGGCGTAGGCTTACCCAATCCCTGCCCATTAACACAACACGAAGAAAAATAGTCTAAAATACTATGGTTAACTCTAGAGGCTCCCACACGACAAAGAATCCCGGCACAGAAAGACGAGATAACCTGGCACTTTCATGCAGGATAACCCCTTGAAAATAATTTCTCTTATAAAACCACTTTGTAATAATTCTAACACAAATCCCCTAAAGAAATACAAAGAGTCACTAAGAGCAAACCCGACTCCACCCCCGAAACCCAAAACTAAACCACCATCAGGTAATAGAAGACTCCCATAACAATACCTAAACGAATTCATTAGAAACAACAGAAAGCAGACATAGACAGACCAAATATATACATCAGGTTCCTTTAAGGCAACAAAATAATTCTTTGGAAATAACAAAGACACCATAAAAAAAAAATTTTCATCGACAAAACCAACACGACAACCTCCCAGACCAAAAAATAACAAAAACGCTCCGAAAAATAATCTCTTAAATATCCAAAACAGAAAAAATACCGATGATTCAGATCACGAAAAAAAATCACAAATTTACTACTGAGAGAACTCACTAATGCACTTTTTCAAAATACGACCCCTTCTCACGAAATAAAGGATTCAGTTAACCCTACCCCCACACCCAAATGCCAGCTACAACTCATACCAAACACTAAGCTAGATTAATCATCACACCAACCCAGAAACAAAATACAAACCAAAAAAGCAGAGAGTTTGAGAAAATGAATAAATCACAAAAACTTTTTTTAGCATAATTGAAAGACTGGCTCACTCGGACAACCAAACATACAAACGAGCCCCATTTTCAGACAGAATTAATTATCCCACTCCTAAATCCACTGAAAACAGAATCTAAAACTCGACGGTATCCAGAAGTCTCTAAGAGTTATGATGCAACAAAATACCCCCCCCGATAAAGCCACCTCGATCGAAACCAGGAAACCTAAAACAAAAACATAAAAACAATTGAACTCGACAAACGAAGCCCTCTAAAATATCATATACCACAACATATCACCGAAAAAAAACATTTCGCGCGCCAAAACAATGACTCAAAAGAATAAAAGATATGCTTCATCATAGAAAATCATCACACACCAACCCAACCAAAAAAACCAACTGAAAATAACCCAGACCGTATACTTAACCGACAACCGCCCTCACAAAAATAATAGAAAAAAATGAACCGACAGATTGTCTCCACCTTCCCGGAAAAACCAAAATTTTGAGCTGAAAAATAACAGACATATCACAATTATAGACCATACGCAAAAAACAAATCCAGTATACAAAGACAACCAAGGAAACGCAAAAATAAAAACGAACAAAGGGACAAAAAATTCTTGCAACAAAAAAGATCTCCATGCAAATCGACCTAAAAAATCGGTAAAGCATCTTACGAATAATGATCCGTTATAGTATCTGAACCAAAATTTAATCGGATGTAATTACACATTCTTTTCACCAAATCTTTTTCTGCAAACAAACACAAAATACAACATGGCTACACAAACACCCAAAAACCAAAAACAACAATATAAATCAATGCGACCCAACACAATAAACATGTCAACTATGTATATAACAACAAGCAGATCTAGACAGAATGGATACCCAGAAGAGAAACATATAAATAATCAGAACACTCCGGACAAACAACAAAATTTTATAGACAACACCCTAAAAATTAATTTAACATCGATTTTAACATTTAAAACATAAATCAAAACACAAAAGAAATGGAAGAAATACAAACACACAACACAAAAACAGTAAAACAAAACCAACCAAACAAAAACAAAAACGTGTGACGACTAAACCAAAATCGAAAAACATCTAGTTAATAATAAGTATTATTACTATAAAACAAAAACCCGATTTACAACTGGTCAATTTAAAGAAATACTACTACTTGTGTCTATAACACTTACTGATAGATAATAGCAAACAAAACGATCAAAACCAAAAACGTATGAATAATAACATCAACCACAAAACTTGCAACCACAAAACCTCATAAACCACCAAACTCCAAACAACCAACAAGCTGTTTAGACCGCACATCCTATCACATCTATATTATTAAAGGTTTCTATTGATAATCGCAAAACTCTACTAAAACTCACAATGCGTGTAAAAAGACTTATGGTAAAAAACAAGATCCCGCAACTAATAGGGTAGACAATTACGATTAACTTTTCTAAGAACCACTCGCCACCAATTACTATCGCTTTCCTGGTTTCTTGCAAACCCATAAACAACGACACTCAAATATATAACTTGCAAGCATCCGAACAGAAAAATGCATAAAATTCCGGCCCGAACTCGCGAAGCTAGGATTAACTTGTTATTATCGTAAGAATTAATCCAAAATGACCACAAACAAGAACTCTGAACTCACCCGCTAAATAAAGGCGCGGATCATCACGCGTCGGGTCCACCACCCAACAACCAACAAAAGTTTGTCTCTCAAAATCAGACCCGAAAACAAACACCAAAATCTCACAGGAATCTGCCATAGAACCAGACTAACCTAGAAGTACCACAAACTGGAAGTAAAATCAAGTAATCACTGACATATCAGAATTTTTTCGATAGACAAAAGTCAAGCCATATAAGCACCTCATTTCTGGGGTCCTTACGAACATTCGCCATCATCACGAAACACTACACCTTACCCCAACCTACATCACAAGACTAAATAAAAAAAAACCATCTAACGAAAACAGACTACTCATCCAGACACAAGCTGCCAAGTGAACATCCCCAACCCACAAATCCAAAAATACTGACTCACCACTCAGACAACCATCTTTCTCGAAATCGACACCGTAATAAATGCAAATCATCTTTAACAGCAAGCCAGTCCACTCAAAATTTAAGAAAAAATCACCAACTGAAAAATACAATACCATAATTACATAAGACCATATAAAAAAAAAGCCTCCGGCCAAACAATGGCACGCAAACAAACACCAAAGAACGATCAGAACAACAGAACCAAACTGATAACCCACAAAGAGTTAACATAATCACCTTATAAACTGAGCACAAAAGGCTCATTATGAGTCATTTTTGAGTGACTTTTGGGCATTTATTAAAACCTAGCCCTTTAAGCATATGCAAAACTCGCCCATAAGAATTGAAGTCACCAGAAGCAAATCTGTTATCAGAATTCAACTGTGGCACGCCCATTAATAGCTCGCCGGCAATGAAAAAGCAAGTTTGCAATGCATCTTAATCTGGAGCGAAATTGTTTTTCACAAATTTTAAAAAATACGCCAGAAACCGATTGAATAAAATTGAGCCTTTAAGTCCAAATAAAACATCTTCTCATTTCTGGTTAGGTCAGCCAATCAGACGCTAAGGTACCCCTAGGACTAAACCTTAACACTTTTCTACTTCACCTAATGTTCTAGATTAGGGGATTAAGGGTGTAATTGTATTCCAAGGTTTGTGGGGCCCTCTGTACGAAGTAGGATAGGTGCTATAACGTAGCTGTTTTTATGAAAATTGCTTATTTAGCATATTACGGAAATAAAGGGGATAGTGAATAGCAGTGCTTTTGCAGGGAGTTATTTTTTCCATTTAACTTCCTAGCTAGGGTAGAAGTGGTGCGTAAGGATCGGACTTTGCTAAGGACACGGAACCCGGGTTTACCGGGGACTTTTAATCCCCTGAATGACACTGGGCAGGCCACCCTTTTAATTGATATGTTATGAGAGCGCTATTAGACGTCATATTTACGTCACAGAGTGAATTTTAAATAGATTTTGGAATTCCTGGTACTGACTCATACTTAAGAGCCGAGTTCTTCAACTATAAAGGCTATTTACTAAATATGTTCCAAAGTCACCCAAAATGACCTCATAATGATCGTCAGAAAGTTGAATTGATCATTCAGATTTTGGAATTCCTGAATTCATCAATTCCCCTATTGGGCGCAGTTTTTATAAAATCATATACATATAATATATAAGGTTCTATTCTCAATGAATTGTTCTACAAGTCGACCCCAAATATGACTCATACAATGACGTCATCGATAAATCTGACATCAGATTTGAATTCTGCGCCACCGAATACTCTTGGTCTTGAGTTTTTATATCTATAAAGGCTTATATTCAATGAATGGTTCTTAAGTGACCGCCAAATACTCATAATGTAAGTCATCGATGAATATGAATCAAGAGTTTGAATACTTGCCTGAATTACTCTTGTGCTATTTTTTACTCTATATAAGTTATATCTCGATGAAATGTTCAATAGTGCCCAAATGACCATCATATGACACGTCATCGAAAAACTGAATCAGATTCCGAACTCCTTGTACCCGTATGAGTCCACAGAACCGAATTTTTGGCCTGAATTGAGATACAACTTTGCCAAATTGGACCGACCGGAAATCCCGCCATACCGGTCAACCGGTCAGCAAATTCAAAAACAAAATCCTACCCGAGTCGCGGCAATTAAATTCCGATCTGGCCAATCATATATAGTCTTTATGGGGTTTAAACATACCAGAAAGCCGTCATTTGGGCGTAGAATCTCTAAAAAAAAAACCACCTTAGACGTAAATAAATTTTGAAATTTGGAAAAAAGCGTAGAGTTTTTCGCCCAAAAAACGCAAAAGACACTAAAACGTCCGCTTAGACAAACGTCCGCTTAGACAAAATCGACAGTATCTTATTTCAGCCACATTTTGCATGATATTTTTTAAAATCAAAACATGTCCTTGATGGTTTATAATGAAATGTCTTTTAGTATATCATTAATCAATGATATCATTCAGCATTTATAAGATAAATTGTAATTTAAACCACTTCATTTTCGCTGAGGTCGGATTTACCAGGATATACACTATAGTTATTTTGTCGGAAAGATTTGAAGATACTGCTATCCCCAGTGCCTAACCTAACTATAAGGGTTTGAGAAACTGGGGCCTTTACATAAGACAAGAACATATAAATAAAACGAAAACCATCTAATCTGAGTATTAATTAATTCCTGGAATTGCACCATCAATTGAAAAATCTCATTCAGAGATGCATATTCCAAATTCTTTTAATCAGAAGCCCATTCCAGAAAAGTTAGCCATATTATTAAAAACTGAACTTACAAACTCAATTTAATATTGTGTCGTTTTTATACTAATATTGTGGATCAAAGTGAGTGAGTGACGAACCTACATGAAATGTGTTGCCATGAAAAACTGACCCGAGTAAATTGTCCTTATAACCAAATACGCAAAATACAAAGTTAAAAAAATGAAATAATACAAATTACTATGTTCCTTGATGAATTTCCCATAATATGTACGACGTTTTATAGAAACTTAACTTTCGAAAAGTCCTGGTTTCTGAAATATTATACTGAAATGGGAACAAGAATTTATACAGTGTTTAACTCGTTAAACGACAACACACCGCGCCATTAAATTTATGACTTTTGAGTTTCGAACCACCACCTCCTTAATATAACCGCAAGTAAATAGGTCAAAATTTGAGATAAGTCAGACCAAAAGACCGCCTTAATGCAAAAACAAAATGGAATTTAATTCCAGATTTTGGATAAAGAATTTAGAAGCTAAGTTAGAAAATTCTGAACTCTGATAAAATTTTCCCCGGCTCTTCTTGAAAAGTTTTCTACATGTCTTTGAATTCCCATCTCGTTCTGGTTTCGTAAAGTTCCTAATTCGATTTCTGAAATTCTCTCACAAAACCACACGAAATAACAGCTTTGTCATCGAAACGAATCACCTGTCTAAATTTCATCCATAATACATCGTTTCATATCGTAAAATAGAACCCACGAATTACTGAAATGGGGGTCATATCGATACTTTTCTCACTGATTTAGAAACGCCATATGTGTCGCTAGTATAACTGTTGCCCGCATCGAATTATAAATTTTTTGGGTAGTAACTAGCACAATATTAAATTATATTCTAAAAACGTCTGATCCTACGTAACTAGTAAGTAAAGATGAAAGTTACCAAAAGCTCTGCCAATGACGAAGATAATTCTTATACATTTTACTTTTACCAAAATATTGATATTATAATCTAATTCTTCATACAAATGTATGTACATATGTTATTGGGAGTGAGGCATTTTTAACTGGGGAATTGATCTACAAGACGGACATTTATTTAATATGGTAATTTTTTTTTCCCTTAAAACATGACCCATTGTTCTAAGGTAAGCTTTTCAAAAATATTTTTCGTAAGAATTCTTATTTTTGCCTCAAAACCTGGTAATTTCAAAAAGTCGATTACAGGTCAACGGTTGTTTGGACAAAAAACAAAAAGTTTCCAAATATCACAGTGTTGTTCGGCTAATGTTGCAAAAACTCAGGTTTTTGATAGATTCTAGGTTGTCCTAGCTATGATGCCGAATGTCCAATGCTATTTAAAAAAAATACCTACAAACATATTTTTTCCAATTTTTTTTTTTGGAATATGAGAAAAATCTGCATAAAAAACGAAGTCTGAAGTCAGAATGGGGTTTTCGCACGGAATCGTTTTTTCCGTCGAAACCATATGAATAATAAGCCGATGAATACAGTAGTTTCAGTTGGTCGTAAGCTTCTGGTGTCGCCTCTTTAGTATACCGGAAACGTGCCTGACCTTTAAACTTTTAGAATGTTCATTAATGCAATTACCACATAGGTCCGTTTTATCCAAAGTCTTCACCTACGCATTATAGGTTGTTCTCGAGCTGTTTGAAAAATCTTATGACCAGAAAATTAAAAACCAGAAACCTATTTTAGATTTTTACTCCATTTTCAGAGCAGTTACCTTTTCAAAGAGTTTTTTTTCAAAGTTATTTGAAATATTTTTTTTAATGTTAAATAACATTCAATTAACCATTAAATAAATATTTCAAAGAATTTGAAATGCAAAACTTTTTGAAGTTTGGACAAAAATGTTACTTTCGCGTTTTGCGACTTTAACGGTTACGAATATCAAAACAGCAGGAAAGATGGGTCAAAATAAGTCTTGAAAAGGTTTAATATCTGTAAAAACGCTTACATAACCTTTTCTCAAAAAACAACAGACTTTTTGCAAAGACCCAGTATATTCTGTTAAAATAGAACGTGTATCAAGATATCATCACGTCATCAATGGACAATCTTCAATAGCATAATTATGCATAAACATGTATTTAAACGTCCGAAAAAATTACATTTGACATGTTATTTTTAAGTAGTTAACATGCTAATGCCATAATTTAAAACCAATTTTAAAGATAAATTACATTCTTTACACGAGAAAAAGTGAAATACGTATATTTTTATTATAAGTATTTCACTCAATAAGATGTTTTCTCGTCGAAAATTTTTTTTTACGGAAATATTTTTTAATTAAGGTTATTAGCATGTATAAAACTACTTCAGTAATTCTTAACCCTTGTGAGCATATAAAAAGTTCCGCAAGGAACCAGAAATTGGCTTCTAGCTCTTGAAGTTTGTTCACAGAAAGCTTAAGCGCAGTTGGAATTTAATTTTTCTGCAAAAGAAGTTGAAAGGTCATATTTTGCATTCCACAATTTCATATTCTACGAATTTAATTTTGAGTTCTAGAAAAACTAGTGAGAACAGCAAGGTGTACCATATCACGTGATATACGTCACAGTTTCTTACAATTTGATACTCTGTCAAAAAAATGCACAAGAATCTGGCCTACCGTCATAGTTTGTCGCTTGATTTATATCTCATAAATCAAAAGTAATTAATAAATAGTCAAAAATTTTGATTAAAAATCATGATTTGTTGATGAAAAATGTTTATTTTTCCCTATTAAAACAGATAATGGCATTTTTTTTCTATATTTCGAGTAAATAGGTAAGTAAGTACACACTGTGAACAATGTTTTGATTGTTAAATTCCCTTTTATAATAACTAAAAATTTTTTCATGGTGATACTTGAAGTTGAAAATTTAGATTATTTCACTCTCCTAAAAAAATGTCTGCACTAGTATACCAACTAAATTTTATTTGGACTGTTATGTATGCACAAAACACTTTCCTAAACTGGCTAATCCACATTTGATTGTATGTCCAGTTCCGAAATAATTTTCACGGAAGTGAAACATAGGCTCAAAATCCTGATAAATCAACTCCGTAAATGCCAGAACAAAACATTCGAAAGAAAAAATCTCAATTATTTTCTTGAAACCGAATCTAAATTCTTATAATGTATTTGAAACAAAAGAATTCCTCGAATCCAGTTTTTTGTCTTTTTTCGATGATTTTAGTTATGACTGGAGCCACACAATTGTGACCTGCCCACAAGGGTTAAGGAATACAATCAACGTATTTTCTACGCCGTTAGAAAGCGTGTTGATGGGGAGGTCGTAAAAAAAGACAACTTTTGCACAAAATTTTTTAGAAAAGAAATATTTGGTTCAACATGAACCAGGCCCTATTTACGAACTTTTTTAAAAATTTTTCAAAGTCATATTATTGTCGTCATCTTTTTTCTGGAAATTTTTATCGATAGACATAATAACCCGCCTATAAGGACATAAATTTATTTAAAAATGCGTTATCAGTAGGGAGCCGCACCGGGCCATTTTCTAATTTTAAACGGGCGAAATTAACGAAAAACGGGAAGAAAAATCTTAAAGCAGAATTCAAAGGCAAGAATTAGAGAAATAATGAAAAAAAATAAAAATATAGATAAATTTTTTGCCGGTGATCAATACCGGTTATAGGTTATATTACCGGTTGCACCATAAAGTAACCGAAAGTAAAGTTAAGCCAAAGTTTTTGTGACAACGCTCTACTTCGAAAAATCAGGTAATGGAGTTTTATATGCTAAAAATCGAAGTTAGTGCTCTAAATGGGCGTTTAAAAAGGTCCATTTCTGACCACTAGATGGCCAAAAACTTTTTTTTTGTGCCCGGAATCGTTTTTTTTCCGAGAGTCACAAACCCCGTGAGTCAATGAATTTGTATCAACTACTGTAGTTCTCTCGTTAGTTTTACCGGTGCGCTCCCTAGTTATCAGTCATAATTAGAGGACAAATTAGTACTGTTGTACTTCACTTCCAATACGCAATAATTAGAATATTCCGATGTTAAAACTATTTAAACTGCTATTTTGTCTTATAAACGTATCTTATTTAAATTTCATTTTTAACATATAAATAAATGAAAATACGTTACATGGTTTTTAGGTAAAATTTGTATTTATCGTAACTTTTTAAATTTACGGCCATCATCATGTCAAACTTATTTTAGGAACTAGTTGTCCTTATAAACGTTTTAAACTTAATTTTAACGAGAAAAAGTTAAATATGTCACTTCATTTCTTTCTGTTAAAAGTTCTATTTATCTGAAAAATTTTAATTTGTGGCTATTTGTAATGTTAAAATAACGAAAAAACATAATTTTTATTTCATATACCTTTGATTCTGCTAAAGTGTAGTCGTAATCGAAGCCAAAAATTTCAACAGGATTTAAGTCAACCTGTTATTACATAAATACCGGTTGGCCTACTTAAAAAACGACTGGCACATTTTGCGACATCGCAATGCCCGAGATAAACCTCCAACAACATCTAAAATATAAAAGGTTACATTTATCTTTTGAATAGGAAGTATACATTTTCAGTGATTTTGAAAGGTCGATAGTGAAATGTATAAAGAGTGCAAAATGTATAAATTGAGATTTGTGAACATAACAGGCCAAGAACAGAGTTCTAGAGCATAAAATCTCAATGTTTTGCTGTGACAGATTATTGAGCCAAATTCTTCAAAATGATAAAAACAATATTTTTTTGCGCAACCCAATTATTTGAAAATGCGCATGACATCATGAAAAATACAGATTTTGGTACATTTACAAATGTTAGGCAAATTTAAATATTTTATTGGGCTATGCCAAAGAAATATTTTTTTATTATTTTTGAAGAATTCGACCTCAATAATCTGATCAGAAAAAACATTGAAATTTAATGCTCTAGAACTTTGTTTTCGCTGTTTCATGTCAAAATCTCAAATTATACATTTCACTTTTTACTATTTCACTAATCACCCATTTGAAATGCCTCTCTTCAACGACGAAAAGTGCGTACACCGAAAGCGCAGTTCCAGTAAAATCGAATTAACGAAATTGGTACAGGGTGATAAGGTTTTTCCCTTCTTTTTCCAAATGGATAGAACTTGATTTCGCCGTTTTGATTGTTGAATCTGAGAAAGACGTTGGTTTTTGCCAAAATTAATCGTTTCATTACGTTCTCATCGCTTTCCAATTGGAAAAAACTCTTACACCCTGTAGACTTAATGGCGTCTACGCCTTTTTATATCAAAATAATATAGGGAGGAAAGCCGACCAAAAAATGTATACTCTTTTGAATACAATAATTGTGTGGAAAAATAATTTTAATAATCTCAATCAGTAGATACGGGTTTAGGGCAAAAGAAAAAACTGGTACAGTAGAGTGACCTTAGAGTAAGATAGGAAGAACTTAAAGTTTTTTTGAAAAACTTTTCTTGAAAATTGTCAGCAATTCCTTAACAATGAAAACTGGCTTTGGAAAGCCGATCTATCACTTTAGCTTAATTAAAGTTCGATTTTATTATTTTATTTATGAGGCAAACTGTAAGCATATCGAAGATAATCCTTCGACCAGTTTTCTTACTCATCGTCATAACTGTGACGTGCTGACTTGAAAGATTAGAAGGTAAAATCAGAATCATTTTAAGGAATTAATTCAATTAAAATATATAGGCGTGTTTTTTATATTACAAAATATTACAAAATTTGACCCCAAAAAATTTTCGTCAAAAAATTTTAAGCAGAATGGTAAAAAAATCAGACGGTCATATCATATCCAAATACTGAAACCGGCATTTAAGATTCAACGGTTTTTTCCGGTATATCGGATATCGATTCGCCAAAAACGCTTCCGTCCGCGCGCTATCGAAACAAATTCCTATCACGCATTTTGAATTTTCCCGAAATCCGGTTCATCATCTCTGAGAAAAAGCTCCTGCAAAAATCAATTCTGCTGAAAAAAACACGCCATATTAATGAGAAGAATCGAAGACATCTTTTGTAAGGAGTCCTTACTAAGGACTACAGCATGCCACGTTTTTCATTTTTGCAAAATTTACGATCCGCCAAGCAAATCGTTCAAATTTGGCAAGCACCTACGTTTTGGCCAGATTAAACCCGTGGATTGGCGGATAGCGAATTATGCAAAAATGAAAAACCGAAGCAAAAACGTGACATGCTGTACCTATAATCATATAATATCTAAACGCTACTAAGTAGTTCTTTCACTGTCTGTCAAAAAAAATCTTGATCGGTACTCAAGCACTTGGGATTTTATCTGGTCTTTTTCGATGTAAAAGATATATTTAATTGGTCCAAAATTATAATCACTGTTTTCAGGCGGCGGTATTATTCGCTTCCCAAAAATTTTCGGGGCATTAGGTTTATACTTTTCCTGTGAATCAAATGCTATATTTAGACATACAAAGTTAAATAAGATACCTTATATTAAATACAGTATGTCACATAAATTTGGAGCGAACCGGCAAACTTTTTGAACAAACCATGACTGTTGACAAATATTGTTTGACTTCATCATCTAATAAAACAATAAGCCAAATGATAAAAAAATATCATTTTTTCTTTCTCAATTTCACTCCCTTTTATTCTGTTTTTATGCCATATCCCCTACTGTGGTTTGCGTCTATAAGGACAGCTGAGATTTTGCNGTCTATATATGACGAGATAATTCTTATAATTTACGTTTACCAAAATATTCGATATTAATTATTCATACAAATGTATGGTACAATGTTATTGGGGAGTGAGGCAATTTTTAACTGGGAATTGATGTAAAGACGGACATTTATTTAATATGGTTATTTTTTTTCCTTAAAAATGACCCATTTGTTCGTAAGGTAAAGCCTTTTCAAAAATATTTTCGGAAGCAATTCTTATGTTTTGCCTCAAAAACACTGGTAATTTCAAAAAGTCGATTACAGGTCAACGGTTGTCTTGGAAAAAAACAAAAAGTTTCCAAATAATCACATGTTGTCGGCTACATGTTGCAAAAACAGGTTTTTGATAGATTCTAGGTTGTTCCGTAGCTATGATGCCGAATGTCCAATGTATTTAAAAAAAAATACCTAAAACATATTTTTTCCAATTTTTTTTTTTTGGAATATATGAAAAATCTGCATAAAAAACGCAGAGTCTGAAGTCAGAATGAGGGTTTTCGCACGGAATCGTTTTTTGTTCGATAACCAATGATAAGCCGATGAATACAGTAGCTGATTCAGTTTGGTCGTAAGCTTCTTGTCGCCTCTTTAGTATACTGGAAAGTGCCTGACCTTTAAACTTTTAAGAAATGTCATTAAACTGCCACTTTACCACATAGGTCCGTTTTACTACAAAAGTCTTTACCGACGTCATTCACCGCATTATAAGGTTTCTGACTGTTTGAAAAAATCTTATGACCAGAAAATTAACCAGAAACTATTTTAATTTTGTACCCATTTTCAAGCCAGTTACCTTTCAAAGAGTTTTGCCGCTTCAAGGTTATTTGAAATAAATTTTTTTTAATGTCAAATAACATTAATTAACATTAAATATAAATATCTTCAAGAATTTGAAATGCAAAAGACTTTTTGAAGTTTTGGACAAAAATGTTACTTCCGCGTTTTGCGACTTTAACGGTACGAAAATATCAAAAAGCAGGAAAGATGGGGTCAAAATAAGTCTTGAAAAGGTTTACATATCTGTAAAAACGCTTACACTAACCTTTTCTCAAAAAACAGACAGACTTTTTAAGCAAAGTACCCAGTATCTTCTGTTAAAATGAACGTGTACAGATCAATTCACACGTTAATGGACAATCTTAAATGCGAATAATTAGCATAAACATGATATTTTAACGTCCGCAAAAAATTACGTTTGACTGTTATTTTTAGTAGTTTTTAACATGCAAGAGCCATAAATTTAAAAAATTTTAAAGATAAATTACATTTCACGAGAAAATAGTGAAAGTACGTATAATTTATTATAATAAGTATACCATAAGACTGTTTTCTCGTCGAAAATTGTTTTTTTTTCGGGAAAAATATTCTTAATTTAAATCGGTTATTAGCCTGTTAAAACTAATTCAGTAATCTTAACCCTTGTGAGCATATAAAAAAAAGTTCCGCCAAGGAACCAGAAATTGTGCTCTACTTGAAGTTGTTCACAGAAAGCTTAGGCAGTTGGAATTTAAATTTTTTCTGCTAAAAGAAGTTGAAGGTCATATTTTGCTATTCCACCTTTCATATTTCAGAATTTAATTTTGAGTTCTAGAAAAACTAATGAGAACAGCAAGGTCGTACCATACTCACGTGATATACGTCACAGTTGTTCTTTACAATTTGTAACTCTGTCAAAAACAATGCACAAAGAATCTGGCCTCCGGTCATGAGTTTTGTCGCTTGATTTAATATCTCATAAATCAAAGTAATTAAGTAATAAAGTCAAAACATTTTGATTAAAAATCATGATTTTTGATGGAAAAATTTTAATTTTTCCCCTATAAAACAGATAATGGCATTTTTTTCTATTTTTTCGAGTAAAGTAGGGTATAAGTACAACTGTGACAATGTTTGATTGGTAAATCACTTTTATTACTAAATTTTTCATGTGATACTTGAAGTTGAAAATTTAGCTTATTTCACTCCTAAAAAACAATGTCTGCCCCTAGATACCCTAAATTTTTATTTGGCTGTTATGTATGCACAAAACACTTTCCTAAATAACTGGCTAATCCCAACATTTGATTTGTATGTCCAGTTCCGAAATAATTTTCACGGAAGTGAACATCAGGCTCACAATCCTGATGAAATCAACTCCGCCGTAATGCCAGAACAAAAATTCGAAGAAAAAATTCAATTACTTTTCTTGAAACCGAATTCTAAATTCTTAATAAAATGTATTTCTGAACAACACAGATTCCTCGGATCTCCAGTTTTCGAGTCTGTCTTTAATAAGACCGACTTGGTAGAGAATTCATGCTGGAGACCAACACAGTGTGAGCATCTTGCTCGAGAAGGGTTAGAATACAATCAACGTTGATTTTTCTAGCAGCGGTTAGAAAGCGTGTGATGGGGGAGGTCGTAAAAAAAGACAACTTTTTGCACAAAGATTTTTTTTTAGAAAAAGAAATTTGTCAACATGAACCAGGCTATTTAACGAACTTTTTTAAAATTTTCAAAGTCATATTATTGTCGTCATCTTTTTTCCTGGAAATTTTTATCGATAGAGCAAAACCCGCCTTATAAGGACATAAATTTTATTTAAAAATGCGTATCAGTAGGGGACGCCACCGGGCCATTTTCTAAGTTTTAAACGGGGCGAAATTAACGAAAAACGGGAAGAAAAATCTTTAAGCAGAATTCAAAGGCAAGAACTTATCAAAGAAAGGATCAATAAATTCTATTAAAAAAACATGAAAACAAATAAACAAAAATAACAAAGATAACATTTTTTTGCCGTCGATCAATACCGTTATAGGTTATATTACCGGTTGCACCATAAAGTAGACGAAAGTAAAGTTAAGCCAATACGCTTTTTCTTGTGACAACGCTCTACTTCTGAAAAATCAGGTAATGGATGTTTTATTGCTAAAATCGAAGATTAGTGCTCTAAATGGGCGTTTTAAAAAGTCCATTTCTGACCACTAGATGGCCAAACACCTTTTTTTGTGCCCGGAATCGTTTTTTTCAAAGAGTCAACAACCCCGTGAGTCAATGAAGTTGTTATCAACTACTGTACTTCTCTCGTTAGTTTTACGGTGGCTCCAGTTATCAGTCATAACTTATGAGGACAAATTAGTACTGTTGGTACTTCAACTTCAATCGCAGATAAATTGAATATTCCGATGTTAAAACTATTTAAACTGCTATTTTGTCTTATAAACCGTGATTTATTTAAATTCAGTTTTTAAATATAAAAATAAAATGAAAATACGTTACATGGTTTTTAGGTAAAAATTTTGTATTTATCGTAAAACTTTTAAATTTACGCCATCATCATCGTCAAATCTTATTTTAGAACTAGTTTGTCTTATGAAACGTTTTAATACTTAATTTTTTACGACGAGAAAAGTTAAATATGTCACTGTCATTTCTTTAATGGTTAAAATGTTCTATTTAATTCTGAAAAATTTTATTTGTGGCTATTTGTAATGGTTAAAATAACGAAAAACATATTCTTTATTTCATAATAACCTTTGATTCTGCTAACAGTGTAGTCGTATATCGAAGCCAAAATTTCAACAGGATTAAGTTCAACCCTGTTATTTACATAAATACCGGTTGGCCTACCTTAAAAAACACTGGCTACAATTTTGCGACATCGCAAATGCCGACATAAACCTCCAACAAAACATCTAAAATATAAAGGTTACAATTTATCTTTTGAATAGGAGTATACATTTCAGTGATTTAAAGGTCGATAGTGAAATGTAAAAGAGTGAACATGTATAAATTTGAGATTTGGAACATAACAGGCAAGAACAAGAGTTCTAGAGCATAAAATCTCCAATGTTTTGCGGATTCAGATTATTGAGATCACAATTCATAAAAATGATAAAAAAACAATATTTTTTGCGCAACCATTATTTTGAACAAGCGATGACATCATGAAAATACAGATTTTGGTACATTTACAAAAATGTTTAGCAAATTTTATATTTTTATTGGCGCTATGCAAAGAATATTTTTTTATATATTTTGGAAGAATTCGACCGTCAATATATCTGATCAAGACAAAACATTGAAATTTTATGCTCTATGAACTTTTGTTTTCGCTTGTTCATAGTTCAAAATCCTCAAATTTAATAACATTTCACTTTTATACATTTCACTACGCCCATTTTGGAATGCCTTCTTCAACGACGAAAAGGCGTAACACCGAAAGCGCATTCCAGTAAAATCGAATTTACGATATTGGTACAGGGTTGTAAGGTTTTTCCTTCTTTTTCATTGGATAGACTTGATTTCGCGCCGTTTTGATTGTTGAATCATGAGAAAACGTTGTTTTTGCGCAAAATAATCGTTTCATTTCGTCTCATCGCATTTCCAATTGGAACCATAAAATCTTACACCCTGTAGATTATGGCGTCTACGCATTTTTATATCAAAATATAGGGAGGAAAGCCGACCAAAAATGTATACTCTCTGAATACAATAATTGATGTGAAATAATATATTTAAATAATCTCAATCAGTACGATATGGGTTTTAGGGCAAAATAAAAAACTGGTAAGTAGACAGTGATTAGAGTAAGATAGGAAGAATCTAAGTTTTTTTGGAAAAACTTTTCTTGAAAATTGTCAGCAAATTCTTAACAATGAAAAACTGCTTTGGAAAGCGATCTATCACTTTAGCTTAATTAAAGTTCGATTTATTATTTTATTTATGAGGCAAACTGGTAAGCAATCGAAGATCATCCTTTCGACCAGTTTTCTTACTCATCGTATAACTGTGACGTGCTGACTTGAAAGATAGAAGGTAACAAATCAGAATCATATTACGGAAGTAATTCATTAAAAATATATAGGCGTGTTTTTTATATTACAGAAATATTACAAAAATTTGACCCCAAAAAATTTATTCGTCAAAAAATTTAAGCAGAATGCGTAAAAAAATCAGACGGTCATATCATATCCAAATACTGAAACCGGCATTTAAGATTCAACGGTTTTTTCCGGTATATCGGATATCGATTCGCCAAAAACGCTTCCGTCCGCGCGCTATCGAAACAAATTCCTATCACGCATTTTGAATTTTCCCGAAATCCGGTTCATCATCTCTGAGAAAAAGCTCCTGCAAAAATCAATTCTGCTGAAAAAAACACGCCATATTAATGAAAGACATCGAAGACATCTTTTGTAAGGAGTCCTTAGCTAAGGATTACAGCATGCCACGTTTTTCGATTTTTTGCAAAATTTAACGATCCGCCAAGCAAATCGTTCAAATTGGCAAGCACCTACGTTTTGGCCAGATTAAACCCGTGGATGGCGGATAGCGGAATTATGAAAATGAAAAACCGAAGCAAAAGACGGTGACATGCTTACCTATAATCATATAATATCTATAACGCTACTAAGTAGTCTTTCACTGTCTGTCAAAAAAAATCTGATCGTACTCACACTTGGGAATTTATCTGGTCTTTTTCGATGTAAAAGATATATTTAATTGGTCAAAAATTATAATCATGTTTTAGGCGGCCGGTATTATTCCGCCTTCCCAAAATTTTTCGGGTTAGGCTTTGATACTCTTTCTGTAATCAATGCTCATAAGTTAGACATACAAAGTTAAATAAGATACCTTATATTAAATACAGCTATGTGACATAAATTTGGAGCGAACCGGCAAACTTTTTGAACAAAACCTGAACGTGTTGATCATAATATTGTTTGACTTCATCATCTAATAAAACAATAAGCCAAATGCATACAAAAAAATAACTCATTTTTCTTTTCTAAATTTCACTCCCTTTTATTCTTGTTTTTATGCCATATCCCCTACCTGTGGTTTGCGCTCTAATAAGGACAGCTGAGATTAGCCATATCTGTCCTTAGCTTTTGTGCCATGATTCCTTTTTTTTAAAATCGCTCTCAAAATTTCAAAAATAACAAGGAAGAGCTGACAGACATACAAAAGTTCCGGGGTCAATTTCTTAACAATAATAAAATATTTTTGAGAAAAAATATTTGAGACTTTTTTTTTTGCTCTTCACCCATAATTTTGAAAAAAGACCTTATTGAATTTTTTTTGCCAAATTGTCCTATTTGAGGGACCGCCCAAAAATCTCAAAGCGTAGGTTTTGCCATTATTTCTACCATATGTCTTATAGAGGGGTCTTATAGACGCAAACCACAGTATTTCAAAAGTTGAATTATGGCCCGGTTCGCTCCCTACATGTACTGTATAATTTTTTCGAGAGAGTGAAGCTCCAGAATGTAACTGATCATACGCATGCTGATTGGCTGTGAAGAGAAAAACAAAACCATCGCAACATTATTTAACAGGAGCCAATCAGTATCCGTATGATAAGTTACATTCTTGAGCTTCCCTCGCTTACAAACTACTGTGGTATGCCTCTAAAATGCAAGCCAAATGTGCGCAATACTCAGGCGCAACTTTTAAAAAAATTCTTGTCGTTTTCTTCTCTTAGAGGGAGTCCTCTTAGACGCATACCACAGTATAACATTTTTTAACAGTACAATCGTTGGCCACTCAAAAAGTCACTTTCTCCGACAAAACCGTTTGAGCGGACACAGGTTGGAGTCACATACATTTTGATTTAAAAATTTGTTTTTAGGGTATAAAAATTTGATAAGAAAAGTTTAAATTTTCTAACATATTTAATTCATGTTCTCTATCACTGGAAATACTAAATTCATCTGGTTCTGGTAAACCACCAATTTTCGGAGTGCTGCAATATCCAGGGTGAACCATTAATTCGGGAATTTGGTCCTTTTTTTAAGATCAAAACAGTTAATTTTCGCTTTTTTTTAGTAGTTAAAAAAATCATCCAATCTCTGTAAATAAAGAGTTTGTTTAAAAATGAAAAAAGTCGGTTCAAAAATATTATACTGTTTCTGAGGTTTTTGTGAACCCTAAAACTAAATCAAAGATTCGGGTCCCTAGGCCTCTACTTTCGCGTTTGACACGCCTTTGATCAATGAGAGCACCGGATATCACTACTTCGACCAATAAAGGATTTGAAAATAAGTTCAATCGCGAACGCCAAAGTAAAGGCCTAAGGATCCTCATTTTAGATATTTTGAGAATGAAATTGTACGCCAAAATTAATTTTGAAATATAATCTTTATGAAAGAAACCAAAATTAACTTTAAATTTTGAAATAAAATTTTATTACGAAAAAATTGCTTCAGGGTTTTTTTTATTTCATAAAAGAGTTTATTTCAAAATTAATTTCAGATTGAAATTTTGGCGTCAAATTTCATGCTCAAAATTCAATTTTAGAGTTTATTTTTTTTCTAAATATTCCAATAAACCTAATAACTGCCTAGTTTGTTATGTTTGATTTTACGTTTTTTGTTTTTATAGACGAATCATGGTCTGAAAATCGAAACAAAAGTGCTACCAAATTTAGCAAAATTTCTGAACGAATTATTGCCTTTTTGTCCTGTAAGACGACCGTGAAAATCATAATGACGTACGTTTTAGCTTAATTTCGACGGTGTTCTTATTTTTACACGGAGAATCTTGCTTCACATTTTCACTTTTTACTAGCGAATATATTTGTCGGGTCGATAGTGAAATGGATAAAACGTAAAATGGATAAATTGAAGATTTTGAACTTAAAATAACCTGATACAAAAAGTTCTAGAAATCAAAATTTGACTAGATTCAACTAAATGGTTAGAAATTCAACAATCAAAGTAGAACTAGAAATTATTTTTTGCGCCAAATCGATTAATTTCAAAAATGGAATGAAATCCATGAAAAAAAAACGTTTTGGTACATTTTTGAAATGTTTGCAGAGGGAATTTGATTCAATGTTTGATTTCCTTTATGCCAGGCAAATAATTTTTGTAGTTGTTTGAGAGAAATTCAAGTCTAACACAGATAAGGGATTCGGCAAAAAAAATTGGAATTATGCTATAGGAACTGACGTTTCCTTGTCCGTGAAAGTTCAGAAAATCATCGAATTATCCATTTTACTTATCGTACCATCAGTCATATTTCACTGTTCGGACCATAGCTTTTCTCTAAAATGTAACTCTCCATATGTATCTTCTAGATAATCTGTTGCTTTCTCTAAATTCTCAAGTGTCAAATTTTTCCCCATCAGTGAATGACCGATAAAGGGCCTGACGATAACTGGTGAATTTTCTTTGCGATGATAAAACTTGCACTTTTTTCCATGAAGTTGAAAGGTAAGCAAAAATCTACTTAAATTCTCATTATTTTCGTTATCTAATCCAAATTCGTAAGAAAGGCGAGTTTCAGCAATTTTGTATTTATCAAGAATTCTCAGAAAAACAGGAAAAATCTAGAATAAAGTTAAACAAAAAAGTTCGAATCTCATCAACATGTATTAAATAAACCTTTTTCACCTCTTCTACAAATTTTCAAATTATGAATGTGATTACATAAGACTGAGACTCTACATAAAAGTCAGTGTTGATTTACAGCAGTGTTCTAAAACGGGATCAGTTTTCAATCCCGATCCCGCCCGGTCCCGATTCATATATTTTTCTCAATCCCGATCCCGAGTGTTATTTTTATTTTCAATCCCGATCCCGAGTTAACCCGTTTTTTAAATAATAAAATATTTTCTTTTAAACTGCTGAATTTATTGAAATCCCGATCTCGTTTCAGAACACTGATTTACAGTGTAGAGTGAGTAAAAAGACTAGAGTTATTTTCCTGGATTCATAGAGTTCGGAGTCCGAACTTCGGACCGGAGCAAATTTCCAAGTATCAAATAAGAGTTTTCACCTACAAAATGTAAGGCAGAACTAAAATCTGAAACTACTGTATGTCATAAAATACATACATGTAATTGATATTTTTTGTCAAGTTTTTCATAATTCTCTATCTTTTGGTACTGATATTATTTTTCATGAAAATATATGATGGTCCAATGAAAAATTATTTTAAAAATTGGCTTTTCACATGTCAAATTAATTTAATTTTTCTGTAAAAACCGTTACACTTTTTTATCTATTTGAAAGACTGAGGTGAAAGACTGAGGTTGCCATCACCGTTTGTTCAGAATACTGTTATCCAATCGAAATTAAAAACTACCTGAGGTTCAATTTATTTGGCTTAATGACGAACATGAAATTCAGACCGTTGAAGACTAAAATGTCAAAATATTGTGCGAGATTTTGGCGCGACAAATACTGACCAAAAATTGTACAGACTTATTAATAAATGACAATCAGGTTGACTGATTCCCACGATTCAAAAAAATTTTTACGAAAGTTTTTAGTGAACAAACCCGACTTATTTTACTACTTACATTTTTAGCAAGATGAGCGTGTTGGTGTCCGTCAACATGACTTGGATGTAATCCAGTTATTTTGATGAATTTTTCAATTTGACTTTTTAGCTCTTTTTCTACTTCGCTTTTTAATAGGATTTCAACTGAGGATTTTTAATCAATTTTCATAATTAACAAATCTCAAAATTTAAAATCCATGACTTTCAGCAAATGAGGTTTCGGACTGAGCCTTACTCCAGAAATCTGTTTTGCCTAAGAAATCGCCTTTATCATCACTTAAAGATTCACAAACAGTCAACGGGCGACCTTTCAAGGGAAATATTAAAAACATTATCCACGCACAAAGGCTTTTCGAAAACTGCAGCGATTTGTGGTAACTGGAGGTATCTTTTCAAAAAGTGGTCGGAAATACGAAAAAAATTTCAAAACTGGGGCGATATATCGAAAATCCTGCCTAGTCGTCGAATTGTATCATTACGTCATAAATAGAGAAATCCAGTCATTTCATTGGTCACTTCTCGAGAATCCAGTCATTTCATTGGTCACTTTCTATTCTTGTGACGTAGTGATGAATTTCGACGACTAGGCAGGATTTTCGATATATTCTTTTGAGTTAATATTTGAATTACAATTTTCAGGGAAATCTTAGTGTTTAAATTTACATTTTGGTTTCTGCTAACGTTTAAATTTACGTAAAAATTGACATACGGTCAAAGTTTGAAATTTTTTTTTGTATGATCAACTACTACCAAAAGAACTTTACATCGGTCCCACTTCTAGCGTGGAAACTATGCGAATATTTTGCATAAAACGTCGGCGCCCTCAGAGTGGAAAGTAAATAATTGTATCATTGTATAATTGTAGTAAAGAATTGTTTTATAAAAAATCAACAATTTATAAAATAGAAACGTAACTGTTTATATTTAAATCGGCCACTGAGATTTCTCAAATATTTTCAAAAATTTCACATAGCCTTGGGAAAGCCAAATTCATATTCGTATTTTTCTCAAATACATTTAACATTTTAAGCTCGAATTGACCACTCTTTTTGTCTAAAATCATAAAATTTCATAATCTTTAAAATTAAAAATCCAGAATACGCAGAACGACCATCTAAAATCAGACATGGTTGATACAATATGCCAGACTGGCACTGCCAGTCAATATAAAATTACTCAAATCCAGATAAAGATTAAATTTTAAAAGTTTTCAACATATTTTTCAAAAAAAAATTAATTAAATTTCGCAAAAAAATATCCAGTTACAGAAGAATGAGTCACTTCTCTTTAGGGTTAGTTTTTATACAGCTTTTACCAGGACGAGAACTCTGACGAAAATATGGATAATTAGCCGCGGTCAAACCAAAAAACTCAGAAAAGAGTATTTTTCTATTGACAGGCATTAAAAAATGTATTGTAATAAAAAAATTAGCATCTTTTTGGATATCGAAATAAATTTTAATAATTTCCTTCAGTTATATTAAAGTGTAGCCCAATTCTATTTTCAAATCCATTTCTGATCATTTTGGCAGCCTCTTCCGAATAAACCGGGACATTAACCATCAAAGAAGTTCTAGAAATTTTCCCACTTTCTAATAATTTGAAAATTGCTTCATTTCGCTTCGGACAATATCCAAAGTCATCTGCTGTCACTAATAATTTCATTCCAATAATTTTTCTCTTATTTATAACACAAAAAATAACCAAAACATGCACGGAAAATTAAGAATATTTAAAAACTATTATTTTATTTCAAATAGATCATTCGCGGGTGATGATTGGCTGAGATGGATTAACTCGCGTTTGATTGGTGGAAAAGTCTAGCAAGGGCAAGTCAGACTGATAACCGTGGGAATTATTTATTAACTCACAGTTTTTCAATTAACTTTTTTTCAAATAAAAAACGAAAATGGCCATTTGACCGAAAATTTGAAAATATTGAGATTGTTATATTTATTTTTTGAAAATGGGCCACTTTCGGTGGAAAACGAAGGAAATAGAATATTTTTTGACTTTTTTGGAATTTGACTCTAGATGATTTTTTTTGCAGACAATTTGAAAAACGCCGCCTAGATGATTTTTTTGCAGACGATTTGAAATAAGGAATTTAAAAACTCAAAAATGGGTATCAATGTTTTTAAGGGGGTAGCAGCGATGTGGCAGATTGGTACATTTTTGTTCGGAGTGATTTTTTGAAAGAAAAAAAGTCGTGAAAAATTTTTTAATTATTATTTTATGCTAAAATGAAAATAGTCCATACGTTGCAAAACGGTTTATACTGTTAAAATTTCTTTACATACTTAGGTACTGTAAAAATATCAAAAACCACTGTTTTCATATGACTCCATTTCCAACTTTGACCGCGATGTGCAGAAATTTTTTTTGAAAGCAATTATTTAATAAAGCTTCAGACATTGTCGGGGTTAGTGCACTAATTAGTGGGAGAATAATATCCACAGAAAAATTTCGTCTCAATATGGAAGTTTTTTCCATGGAAAAAATGGTATAAAGAACAGCTTTATTAAGGAAAAAAATTTGACCCTCAATGCGATAAATATTGAAAAATGTCTTGACTTTCAAAAAAAAGTGGCCTAATAACACCCGAACCATTTAATGTGAGATTGTTAAGGAAAATGAAATTCTGTGATAAATTGCGTGCGCCAAATGACACAAACGCGGTCTCACAAGCAAGTGAGTAAATCTTTATAGGTAGTTCAGAACAATCATTACTTGGACGCTTCCATCGTGAAATACGAACATCAAATAGAATCAGAGAAAATAACACAACTGATTCGGCCTGATTTTTAAAGAAGAATTCAAAACAGCATCATAAAAAATTTTGGACTTGATTTGCGAAAAATTTTCATAATATTTCTAAAAAAGGTGACAAAAAATGACAACAATGAACATGTTATGATTTTTAAACAGCATCAGAGAAAAATATGGAAACATGCATAAAAAGTTAGGTGGCTATTTTTTTCTGTTTTTATTCACAGATTTCAGAGAAAAAAACAAAAAAAATTTGGGTGAAAATGCGTAAATTTTAATAATGTTTTGAATTTTTTTGAAAATTTTACGAATTCAAAAATAAAAGTTCGAACTCACAATCTTCCTAAAATGGATAAAAATGATTTTAACGAGCTGATACACATTTATTCCTGGCTTCAGCTAACGATAACAAGCACAAAATAATAAACCAAACTAATTATTTCGTAAAGTTAAATTGACGCCAGTCCCACTCGCTGCTACCCCCTTAAGCTATCTTGTAGAGAATTTTTTTTGGTCAATTCAAGACCAATGATTTTTTTTGTTCTTCAAAAATTTTTGAAAAAAAATTGATTTTTCGGTCAATTTTTCGAGATTTTACAGGTAGTCCGGAATCCAGTTCTAGCGAATCCGTATGAAGAGCCAGAAGACTGATTTTTTGACCAGTAAAAATTAAGCGTTTTTCGGTTACCCACTTTTTTGCTTTAGAGTCGGCGACCAATATTTGACCTCAAATAACCCATCAAAGGTGAATTTCATCGTAAAGACTTAAAAGTACCCTCAAAAGAATCGGAAGGGTCGACCTTTTGATGAGCGTATTAAAAACTATGGGTCAATTATATAGCGTAGGGTCGCTAGAGAGCTTAAACTGGACTCTAGATTGACCTTGAGTGTTGACCAGATTTTGCACTCTAGCGACCTAACAGTATATAATTGACCCATAGTTTTAAATGCGCTCGAAAATTCGACCCTTCCGGTTCTTTTGAGGGTACTTCCAAGTCTATACGATGAACTTGAAATTGACCTTAAACTTTGACGGGATATTTGAGATCAAATATTGGTCGTCGATCCTAAAGCAAAAAAACCGTAACCAAAAAACGCTTAGTTTTCACCAGCCAAAAATCAGCCTTGTAGCACTAAATACGGCTTCGCTAGAACTAGATTTCGGACTACCTGTAAAATCTCGAAAAAATGACCAAAAAATCGATTTTTTTAAGAAAATTTTTGAAGAACAAAAAAAATTCTGGGTCTTAAAATGACCAGAAAAAAATTCTCTACAAGATAACTTAAAAACATTGATACCCATTTTTAAGTTTTGAAATTCCTCATTTCAAATCATCTGCAGGTTTGCGCGTTATTTATATCTGGGACAAAAACCGGGTCGCTGGAAAACAGATAAATTTTCATTCTTCAGACTAAACTATTTTTTACCGAAAATGACAAATTTTCAAAAAAGAAATACAAAAATGCAATCTTACATGTAATATTTTCAAATTTTGGTCAAAAGGACTGATTTCGTTTTTAAACTACTGGATTGGCAACTATCTAAAAATTTGACAACTGAAATACAGTAGGTTTAAATAAGGAATCTTGATTAAATTATTCAGGAGTTTATAAAATTTTCAAACACCATAAAAATGTTTAACCAAAATTTTCATAATTAGATCGATAAATCTACTTTCAATTGAAAACAATATCTATATTATAGATGTATATCCTGTTTCAATTTAGTCCATCTATCGCCATCTTCGTCTTGAAACCAAATTATGAAAAAATTTAAAAAAATAATATTAAAATATACTCACATTCACATACATGGCACATATCATATGTGACATATGATATGATTATGAGTTAATATATCCATGACAGGGCCCTCCGGTTGTTTTTTGCCACTTTTTCAGCCAAAATTTTTTTATAATTCGGCTTTTGAAAATGACTTATCCGATTAAGTTTTTCGATAGCTTAAACTGAGCACAAATATCTCGTGAATAATACAATAATGATAAATGGGTCAGAATCTGACCACTTTTTGTTTTTGTTCTGTGATTACTGAAATTTTTTGATTACCAGTTTTGATTAAAAAAATTGAAAATAATGCCCCGATTCAAACCATTCTTGTTAATTTATTTTTCTTCAATAAATTTTATATATTTTTTTGGGTTTTTTTCTTATCTTGTGCTCAAGTTTTGAGCCTATCTACCAGATTCAATCGATGACGTCGGTACTTACGCCAACGAAAGGTCGATATGCTCATGACATTCACATGGACAAGGTTCGACCGGGAAAAATTTTGAGGCACTATTAAGGGGTATGGTGGTTCCATGAATCTTGAAACCTATTCTCGATAAAATATTAGCCAAACATGGCTTCAAGGATAAGTTAATCTTCACGTTAGCCAGTTTGTAGAATCTAGCCTTTCATCTTGCTGGTAAACATGGTGTCAAATTTTTTTTGCTATGCATACACTCCTCAGACACAGACAGTCGAGACAGGGAGACACTAAGCTCGAGAGAACGGATAAATCTATTTCTCCTCTCAGGGCTTATTTATTGAAATATCTTAAATTTTTATATAACCTGTATAATTAATATTTAAAATCTTAGAGGAGGCGTTCTTTGGCGGATAAGTGCTAAGGTCTTTCTAGAATATGCGAAAACCACCGGCTTTTTTTTGACTTCGAGTTCTATCGAGGAGAATCATTCTAATCTCCACTCTCCTAGGCTAAATTTCAAAACAATCTCACTACTTCACATTTTGCAAGATGCTCGATACAAACCTACGAAGAACTTTCATGTTAGGAGTTGACAGTTGTTTGTCAAATTTCCGACCGTCTCAAATGAACCTCTAACAAGAGGTGACATGAGATTAATTTTTTATCCGAAAGTTGCACAGTGAAAAAATATAATCCTTGATCAAATAAAATCGTCAGATTTTTGCGAATGTAGTGTCTCAACTATATTGGAAAGAAATGTGGGACCAGCACGCACAATTTCAGAAAAAATGTGTGCGCTATGTATCGTCTGAAGCTGACAAGAACATACTCAAATTGGAACAAAATAGCTAATTACTAGTGGATGCGAAAACACTTATCACACAGCGATACGTGCTATCTTGTCCCTTACTTTCAATCATGAGAACTACAAATACTCAGATATAAAAATACGAACACAAGACTCAATATATTTCGAAAATTTTTTTTTGTTCTTATTTTGGATAGTTTTTTTCCGTTCTCTCGTAAGAAACATATAAAACCATTGATCTTGGGTCCCTTTATTTATGAGCGATAAAGCACTGGCAAGAAAAAAGTATGATTACACCATCCTATATGGACCCCTACAGGGAGTAACCTGAGAGAGGACTGAGAGAGGCGTGTATCTCAAATCACGAGCATCAATGACATTTTAAATTTTGCTAACTATATAGTTTTCAGCAGTCGACACCCGAGAGCAGATTGGCTTATTGATAATTTAATATCATAGAGTTCATCAATCGACGAAAAAAAAAAATTTATCTTGTAAGAATCTTGGGCTGGGAGTTTTTTCTGAGGTTATCACAATGTATGTTTCTGTGGTCAAGAGTAAATAATCTATGGTCACTAATTGTTTCTTACTAATGTAAGTGATCGATCACTTAATTAAACTTATGCTCATTGACAATCACGCTCTGCAAATGGGAAAGAGTAGGATTAGAGAATATCGTTAACTAAAGTGAAAATGTATTATTAGAATTCCCAAACACATTAATGTGTAACAAAGTACTTTCTTAAGATGGTTGAATGAATTGCATCAGTTATATCCAGGACGAATCGATGTGCATGGTTTCCTGACGAGATGATGTCATGATCTTATGTACGAGCAGTAGAAAAACGAGTGTATTTTTTTTCATTTGTCCTATTTCAAATTTTTTGATCATCCCTGGTTGCTATCTTAGCTACATCAGTTGAAAAAATCGTATGAATGTTTGACTCAGTAAAAATTGAGAGGTTTATCCGTGAAATTCAGAGTATCTTTTTCCTAGTAGTATTTTTTTAAGTATTTTATGCTATATTTGTTTAACCGCTTTGATCGATGATCTTAAATTTTACTGGACAAGTATAAGTCGGGTTCGAAGCTTAATTCTTTCAGACGCAAAACACAAAAAGCAATTAGCCAGTATTATTAGGCTTTAAATCTCCAAAGTAAGGCGCTGAAATATCTTTCAAAATAGTACAATGGTCAAAAATTCACTCTAGTGTCCTGTGTACGCGCTCGATATCTATTGCACTGTGTGCAATCAAAGAAAAAATCTAGTGGATGATTTCGCGAACTCACAACCCAGTTCATTGTCAATTAGGCACGTCTCTTTATTGCAGGTCACATATGCTCGAAGTATGTAGTCTTTTTTGTGGTGTATCGAAAGCTAATTATCGACTAACACCTCGAGTACGTGGCATCAATAATTTTAATAGAAAGTGCTAGAAAAGCAACCCGAACATCGGGCCAAACATATTTCAAAGTCTACGTGTATGCATTTTCACCGATTTTTGAGGGGAATATAGAACCTTAAAGTCGAAATTTCTGCACTCTATAGACTATAGTATCCGAGAGAAAACCCATTATTAGTTGGGTCGAAAAAATAAAAAATTCTGCATAGTTTTCCCTTGCCAAAAATGATTTTATCGGTAAAAAGCCGAAAATCGATACTTTTTTTGACAAATTCAGACATTTATTTCCAACATACTATTATTTCAACATCGTACGACTCTTCCTCATCAAACAACAGGTGTTTAAAAAACATTGAAACGCGTCGGTTACAGCCTTAAAACGATTGAATTCAACTTAAAACAAAAAAATAAATTCTTATGTAAAATTTGGATACTCAAAAATAATCGAAAAAATAATTTACGAGAGAATTTTGTGGGGATATTTAGGTTTTGATGTTTAAATTGCTTATTTTTTATATTGCCCAACCTTGCGCAAATCTAAGATTATTTTTATCATAAAAATGAGCTAACTTCGGACCAAAAGAGAAAAACCCATTTGGTTAGGTCTGGCCAAATTTTTAAATAAAAATATATTTTTCCGCCTACGCATTTTCGTCATTTTCAATAGTTAGATTTTCCCCCGAACTGACCAAATTTTTTCTTTCAAAATTATTCGAATTTTTTTTTTATCATTTGGATCATTTTATTTGGTAACGATAACCCGTGTAAAGTTAAAAAACACTCACAAAAATTGTTAGTTTGGCCTATGGTTCTCCCGGTCCGAACCCTCCACATAGATAATAAACGTGTATACATATATGAACAGTGTGAAATTTATGTCTTGAACGAATGTACAATCAAAACTGTTTTCTGTTGAGGAAAATATCTTAGTCTACATGGATGGTGTATATATGGATGGTGTATATATGGATAATTACGTATGGAAGCATAGAAAATGATAACTGCTCCCAGAATACGAAAGAAAAACTTCAAGTATTTTTTAACATTATGTTTTGTTAATAAATTTGTTCGTAAAAAATATTTCAAACATTTTCTTCTTAATAACAGTGGCGAAAATCTCATCTCGGCAATCGAATAAAATATCAGCGCTAGAATTCAAGGGAGATTTAGAAAATGAACTGGAAATTCCTGCTTATATTTTTTGTCGAAAATGACCGATTATCAAAAAATAAATTGCAATCTTAAGTTTTTTCAAATTTTGGTCCAGAAAGCTTATTTCGTTTTAATTTACAAAAGTTCATTTTTGACGATTTTCCCAGGAACGGTCCCTAAGTATAAGTCAATTTTTGAAATTTAAATCATTATGGGATTTCATTGGTTTTTTCACATTTTTAGAAGGTAAAATTTCTTCGAGATTATAAAATGTTTTCATAATTAAAAATTGTTTAATTTTAAAATTATGACTTCGAAGTCCAAAAAACATTGCTTATTTATTTTATAATCCCCGAGAAACACCAAAATTGAATTTTAATTACTGACCTTATCTTCTTGGAAGATCTTCTAATCTTCTGGGTTCAAGTGTAAAGTAAACATCGATGTTCTTACCTGACTAGAACTTAGTTGACTAGAAAAATATATGGCAAAATGCCCTCTCCTCCCCCTTTCGGGTCACTTAGCCGATATATCGACTTTTGTGCCACAAGGGTTAGAAGCCAAAAATTAATTTATTCTTTTTCGAACATATATTAAAAATTGCTTCCCTTAATAATTTCATAATTTCCTTCCCTTTCTATCCCCGTTTTCCTCAGTTTTTGTTCCCCTTCCCTCGTTATCATTTCTAAATTTCGTTCCCTTATCATCCCTTCCCTTTAACAAGCCTGGAGTAGACTGAATCTACTAGAGTCTTTTGAAAAGTTTGGCTGAAAATGTAAAAATTAAACTGGCCCAAAATAATTTTTGGTGGTCTCGCGGCCCGAGGATTTACTAGATATATCGACTACGGGACCCTCTGGTCGTTTTTTGCCACTTTTCAGCCAAAATTTTTATATAATTCGGCTTTTGAAAACGACTCATCCGATTAAGTTTTTTGATAGCTCAAAGTTTGAGCCTCAAACTGAGCACAAATATCTAATGAATAATAAAATAATAATAAATTTTTTGGTTTTTTCTGAGAATTTTTTCAATTATCAGTCTTTATTAAAACAATGTTAACAATGGCCTGATTTGGACAATTTTTTTCAATTTATTTCTCTTCAAATATTTGTGCTGTTTGAGCTATCTAAGAACTTAATCGGATGAGTCATTTTCAAAAGCCGAATCATGTTAAAATTTTTGCTGAAAAAGGGGCAAAAAACGACCAGGGGGCCCCGTAATTGATACAGGTCGTGAACATGGTATATTTTGTGATTAACTATAAAATAATCGGGCGATTTTTTCACTATCAACTAAGTTGATTCAACTTCATACTTTCAAGATCGAGCATGAAAAATTATTTTACCCGTTCAATAATCACGCGATTCTACAAGCAAATAAATTGAAAACATAATTTTGCGGGGTATTGCGGGAAAACTTGCGCGCCTGTTATTGGCAGCTTCTTTTTACGTTATTGCCGAGTCTAAAAATAGATACAGTAGATCTCCTCTCTAGAATTTTAATTTATTGTCAAACTACATGTGATAGCTTTGAAACCACAACCAAAAAATCGGCGTAGTCAACTTTCTGATTACGGTTTTATAAATCATAAGTGGTTGATACAACCTTAAGTCTAATCAGTCACAAAAAAAAAAGTGGTTGATGTTTATGCTGAAGAGAAAAATACCCTTTGCTCTGATAAATCAGAACAAGTTGTTTCAAACTTCT
>SCLH01001290.1:118413-131109 GCA_004367855.1 Oikopleura vanhoeffeni | reverse complement strand
AAAAAAATCAGAAGCCATTTTGAATAAATTTTTGAATATTAATGAAACCACCGCAATAAAAACTGTTTGCTCACACACAAAAAAGCCCTCATATTAATTTCGAGCCAAAATAAGAAACCGAGTAGAGTTGTTCGCATCCGGAACCCCCACATGGGCTCGAAGTGCAACTTTTATTCGTGCAACTTTTATTTGACTTTATGACTCACATTTAAACGTCGAGGGTTAATATTTCAGCTTCAGGCTTTGATTAACTCGTAGACTGGAGAAGTGAATCTGTACCCAGACTCGATTTCCGGCAACTAGTGACCATTCTTATTAATCGAGCCATAATATAAGCAAAGTTTTATTATTAACATACATTTTTTATTATCTTAAAATACAATTCAGCCAAAATGCTATACAATTAAAAAAATAAAAAATAAATTTAAACAAATAAAAGGGCATTCAATGTGACACACAAAAGTGCAATATTAATATAAATTTAAAAGTTTATTTATATTATAAACTACGGCATAATAAATTTCAAATGATTTTCTATCCCCTGTTTAAAAATGATTATATGTTGTCTACAAAAATTTTAGTAAAATGACTGTTAAATTGTTGTGTAATATTGATTAATTGATTTGAAGGACACATTTTAATGCCTTCAGTTTTGTAGCTCTAAAATCCGTCTAACTAAGAGCTATCATTGTTTGTTTTCTGCAAACAGTAGTTAAGGATTCTTCAGTCAGGGGTTTATTGATTGAGAGCAAACCGACCACCTGGTCAACCACAATGACCGGTCAAAGGTCCAGGTCAATTTCAAGTTTATCGTAGAGACTTGAAAGAACCCCCAAAATAATTGGAAGGGTCGACTTTCTGATGAAAATATTATCAGCTATGGGTCAATTATGTACTTAAAGGTCACTAGAGAGCAAAAAAGGGTCAAAATTTTGAGATTTAATTGGGGAATTTTTGCTCTCTGAGGACCTTTCAGTACATAATTGACCCATAGTTGCTAATATTTTTATCAGAAAGTCGATCCTTCCAACGACGGTGAACTTGACAGTTATTTGATATACGATACACGATAAAAATTCATGTGACAAAATAATTGAAAAATGAGGTTGAGAAAATGTTATAAATTAATCATTATTTCTCTAAAAATAATATCATGTGACGATTTAAGAAAATGCCGTTATGATCAAAATTCTTAGATTGTGTGTTTATTTGCCTTAACAAATTTTCGGCGTGATTTGAGTACTATTTGTGTACTTGAACTAAACCCTTATTTCCTAATTTGAAGGTCACGTGATTGTTTTTGGACTTTGGTGTAATGAAAAAAGTCTTAAAAACTTATAAAGATGCTCTTCACTTATTCAGAAAAGTGTTTAAAGCAATTTTTGAAAAAAACAGTACTATTTTGCCAACCTTATTTCTCGAATATACGGTCACGTGATCATTCTTGAGCTATGGTGTAACGGAAAAAAAGTCTTAGAAAATAAGTACTGTAATACAGTAAAAATTTGTAAATAAAAAACGCAAAAACGTCATTTTGTTATTAAGTTTATCTATAACTTTATAACTGATCTTGTCATTAATGATTAAGGGGGTTGGCCATGTCAATTTGCTCGCACGAATAAAGTTTCTTTGTTTTATAATAAAACAAACAAAATACCGATTCCGAGTTAACTGGGTCTTGTGAATCGATTGCAACTAATTAAAATGTGCTATTATGACGTCACAGTATATTTTTAGAATTTATATCCGAAATTCGGATATTTAAAAAAAAATTGTGGTCATGACAATATTCTTCGAGTAATTGACTATAACGAAGTCAAAAATCACCATCAAAATTTTCTTATTTCACCAGAAGTAAAGTTACGAAATAGTTCACATCGATTCATATGTATGTTGTTTTTATTATAAACACGAAAAAATTGTATGAAGAAGAGTTAATTTGAAAATACAAAAATTGAACTCTCCGTGAAAAACTGACCTGCAAAAATATCTTTAAAAATGTTTTTCATCATAATTTTAAGAAATAAGACTTTTTTATTAATTGGTCCATATATAATAGGTCTAGAAACAACCAAAACAATTTTTATTAATTGTTATGAAATTAGTTTTACTTTTCAAAGGAATAGCGGTGCGCGCGGCATTCTTTGATAAACAATAAAGAACGCAAAATGACGAAAATTCCATACGAACATCTGTGAGCTTTTTGTGATGAATCTTTTCTTAAAGAACAAAAAAATATTGAAATTAAATTAGACAGTTTTTTGCACTTAACGACAACAGTTTTTTTCATTTTTACGAATGACCTGAACGTTAACTAATAATCTCTTGCCCATTAGATTGTCGGCTACTTAGTTTCTAACTTATTTAGAAAGCTAAAATTAATTTCAATATCAACTACACGAGTTTTTTGCTGCTGGGAAAAATTTAGAGTCTCAAAAATCGTTTTCGTATTATGATTTACGAGTGAGTTACGAATTTAATAATGATTTTATCTATTTAATATTTATAACGAGTGTTCTTGGAACAAAATTTTTTTTTTAGGTTTGATGTTTTTGGTCAAAAGTTATAGACCGTTAAAAAGTAGTGAGAAATACCCAGCAATTACAATAATTGACATGGCGAACCCCCTTAAAATGCGTCGTAAAATACGATTAAATGGTGAATGGTAACTACTTGCCGGAAATCTAGTCTACGAGTTAAAAATCAAGAATAATCGGATTGGCATCGAAAATTCAATCCCGACGTTGATCGTGAGTCACGATTTGTGACCGGTGAATTTTATTAGGATCCTTTTTTTTAATCAATTTTGACAGTATTTGAAACAAAAATCATCAAATAATAGCGTACCTTTTCTAACGTATCTCGCTAAAATATTTTTGAAATCAAAATTAAGCTTTTCATGTCTTTAATGTTGTTTTAGTTCAAAACTTTCAAATCCGATTATTTCCTCGAAAAATAAATTCATCAATTCCTATTTTGCGTGTCCGTTTCTTGATGAATTTTATCACTTTTTGAGTCCCACCAGCGTTTTTTTATATAATATTTTTCTCGAAAATAACTGAATAAAGCTTAATTATGATAATTGAGAAAATAGTTGCTAATGTTTTAATGCGATAATCTCTTGAATGGTTTTTTGGATGTCATAATCAATTTGAAAAACAGACTGATCAAGGCATCAAGTTCAAAATATTTTTCAGTTTGAATTGTTTGTTGAACTTTTATAACTGTTTGTTCCGCGACTATCCACTATTTGGGCCCTACGCAATGCTATTATTTAACGTCAACCGCCTACGTCTTGCAGGCGTGTAATGAAACATTTTTTGCGGGATAAACATTAAGGGGGATGTACATCAGGGCACTGTTATGGTTTTGGAAGCTCCTTTTCAAATTTTTGCTTATAACTATTATTTGAAAATATATATATATTTGAAAACCCTAAAAGGTTTTGAATTGCTCTATTTTGCTTTCGCATAGTGCCAGCAAATTAGTGCCAGCAAATTAACAGACTGCATCATTCAGAATAAAATTTTCATCGGGCGGCCCGAGCCAGGACTTCCAAGTGAGAGTTCCAACAACATTTAGAGTGGAGATCCATATAGCGATATTAAGCCTGAGGGCGCGATTTTAATCAACTTTCGACTGTAAGAAAATTTAACAGTAAAATCAATTTTGTTCGGAAAAATTGACAGTAAAATATATTTTTTGAAAGAAAGTTCTGAAAGTTTAAGGGGATTGTGGGTGCTTAAAATGAGCAGAAAAAATTCTCTACAAGACAATTTATACTCATTTCTACTATTTAAATTCTTTACATCCTTACATTCCTTTGGCTCGATTGAATATACCACGAAACTGATGTTAAACTGGAAACATTCCAGTCTTTTTTATTCAAATTCGCGCTGTCTAGAAAAACTTAATTGATCCGGTACTGGTTAACCCTCGATATTTTGATTACTACGATAACCGGGGTGAGCCATCACTTCTGATATTTCATTTGAGTGTTCTAAACATTTTTTCGCCAACCGTACGTTCTCAATTGTTAAATTTGCACCCATGGTTAAGTGTCAAAAAACAGACGACCCATAAATTATGGCAAATAATTGACGATTTCATGTTAAGGAGGTGGTCGCGGCCAATTTTAGCGTACAAATGATAACTCTGAAAAGATAACTGACATCGACGTTATTTCGCTGATGTAACCTTGTGTGTGTTTTCTAGAACGTCGTCACGTGAAAAAAAACATGGTTTCGGCTGGTTTCATAAGGACCAAGATAGCTGCATTCTTGAGGAAACTGAATGGAAGTATTTAACGTTGTTTAAGTTTCTTATTAAGATTCATTTTCATTTTTGAACGAAATAATTTATTTTTGTCCCCATATCTATCGCCGAAAGTGCCAATATCGGCAAGAATGCCCAATATCGCGGAATTCTCCAGAGAAAAACTTTCGGCAACATAGGGCCTCCCCCTGTAATGAAGACAAAATAATTGACGATATTTTGCTGAGATTTCAAAAACCTACATTTTTAGCAAGATGAGCATGTTGGTGTCCGTCAACATGACTTGAATGTAATCCTGTTATTTTGATGAATTTTTTAACCTGGCTTTTTACATCTTTTTTACCTTGCTTTTTTATAGGATTTCAACTGAGGATTTTTAACCAATTTTCATAATTAACAAATTTCAAAATTTAAATCCCTGACTTTCCACAAATGAGGTTCCAACAGCTTTAGCGGCTGTACAAAAGTTACTTTTGCCGAGGAAATCGCTCTTTGAAATAGTTAATATAGGACAAAATGCAATGCACGTTTTGACCCAGATATTTCTTGTGATATTTTCTCATATTTTGATCTCAGAAAAAGGAGGCCCAATATCGCCGAAAGTTTTTTTAAATCGGCAATATTGGGCATTTCGGTGATATTGGCACTTTCGGCAAGATGGGGACAGAAATAAATTCTTCGTTCAAAAATAAAAAAAAGCGTGAGCGTTCGAAATGACGTCATAATTTGAAAAGTTTTCCAATTTTATAAGAAGATTACAATAGGTTCAAATGAAGTGAAATCCGTATTCTTACGAACGTAATCAGATGAAAATTGAATAAGTTGATTTGGGAAATTAAAATCTTTAAGCATTTGTCAATTTTGGCGGTAAAAACTTAAATCCTTGGAAACCCTAGTTGAAATTACTTGTGAATTATAACGTAACTCAAAACTAAAATTAGCAGCCAATTTCGATTCTGAAAACCATTTTTAATCATTTCAGGTGGACATTAAAAATAAATTAGAGATCAAAAGATTTTCATTTAGATCATATTTTTAATGTGATAATAAATCTTGAATTTAAGAAGTTTCTTGCCTAATTTAATGCATAAGACTTGATCAGATTTGTCAATCAAAATCGTAAACATGAGATTAAGCTGCATATCTAGTGGTACTTTTCTAGCATGAAATTAAATGTAATTTGTTATTCATCAAGTCAAAAATCACATTTTTTCAGTTTTAAGGATGTGGGTGACGATAATTGGGATTTTTTCTACATTTTCAAGTTAAGTTTCTGAGAAACCTGGCTTCAGGAATAATTATTTTTTTCCAAATACGTAGTACAACTCTTAAAAAAGTTGCCAGTACTATTCAGAGCATCTGATACTCGAACCTACGCTTAGAAAATGATTTTTAATAGGCATCCCTAAAACCACTAAAATGCCCACTCTTCATTCATTTCTCATCACTTATTATTGTTATTTGCAATTCAACTTGTATATACAAATGCACATCACCAAATGGTACTATTTTTGCAAAATTTTGCCCCTAGTGGTCAAAACAGCTTATTTGGGAGTCTCACGCAAAAGCCTACTCCTCCTTGAAAATATATAGAATATTTTCAATTTGTGCATCAAAGTCACCGCAAAGCCTGGATTAAGGTCCAAATGGTCTCTCTTTTTATATTTTTTTGTCCAAAGTCTCAGAAAAGACTTGTGAATTTCTAGTTTTTGTTAAAATCTGAACTATAAATTTTCTAAAACCTACTTATTTTGAAAAAACTTCAAAATTCAGAAAAAATCCTGCGAGTTAAAAAACTCAGTGACAAATTCTCTACAAATTGGGCAATCAAAAAAGTTATCTGAGAAATCTCAATTATCGTCAGTGATTAGTCACCCTTAATCCTATGGACTATAGGCTATAGTTTAATCTTTAATTTCAACCTCTGAAAAACCGACTTTTCTTTGAAAAAATCTCAAAACCAAAAAAAATCTTACAAGTGAAAAAACTTGGCAGAAAATTCTGTACAAAATAGGTGTATCAAAAAAGTATTCTAGTAACTCTCAATTATCGTCACCCACACCCTTAATGGAAACTCTAGTGTTTAGTTAGAAAAAAATCATCAGGTATTTTTAACTGTCCACTGCGCACGATGTTTTAAAATACAATTCGCGTGCTACAGTTTTTCGATTCAAAAGTGCGTCATCAACGTGATGCAGAGGGAATAACTTGAAAAGGGGCAGCCCATTACAGGTGCGCAATTTTCCCGCAATTTCCCACAAACTCTTTTATCTAATTAAATTGCTTTTGGAAGCACGAGATTTCATGAGTTTGCGAAGCCAATTAATTTTTCTAAAAATTATTGTTAAATTCGACAACCGGCGCGCGGTGTTCAACATTCTCGGAATCGTAGACGACCCCTAAAGTTGCTCCGATTTGGCTGAAATTTCGGGGATTTTAACTAATGTGGGGAAAAAAATCGATTGACGATCGAAATTGTTAGAAATTTTCGAAATCGCTGATTGGTCAATTTTTTTCTCCCCTTTTTCATTAATTAAAGTACCTTAAAATTAGTATCACCAATGGTGATTCACCATGATCGCCAAACGATTTCTGGAACGACTGTTTATTTGTTTATGTGAAATTCTAAACTTTTTCAGTTAACATTTTAAGAAAACGAGGTGCTATCGGAAAAAATATGCGATTCTATAGATTTATACTTGATTTTTTATTTTATATCCGTGTTTGTCTCAAATCTTGTCACGTGTTCAAAGACCTTTCTAACCCGTTCAAATTGCTGGAAAGTATTGCTGGAGTATCGCCAATTGCTGTTTTATGACCGAAATTTTTGATTTAAAATTTTGATTATTTGCTAAATGTTATTTGCTAAATTTTCAGATTTTCTTCATCAGGCTCAAGTTTATAAACGCTTAAAGTTTGAGTTTAATATTTCTAGAATATCAATTTTTAACTATGTTTTCATGAATTTGAATTTCATGCAAATTCATACTACTAGTACATGTATGAAACTGCTAAACCGTTTATGAGCTGATAAAACGTTCAAAAAAGTTTCATTAATTTTCAAGTGCCAATTTTTGAAATTTTATTCGTCAAAAGATTTCGAACAAAGAGATTGTTGACAGAAATCAAATATTTTCAGAAATACAGAAAAGTTCGAACCAAATTTTAGCCAATAAAAACAATCTTTCCAATTAAGGTCATAAACCGCGCAAAACTGAATACAATTTAAACATTAAGAAAATAACAGTCAAAGAATACATAAGGATTATTTCGCTGAATTAAATTTTTCCTGAATGGTGCAAAAAGTTAAACAATCGCAAATTTTTTGTCATTATTCCGCGCGATTGGTCTTGGTGTGTCAGAATGGCAAATATTTGTGGCAAAATTAAACATACAAACGGACGTATGGGAACTCTTAGCTCAGCTCTAATCTACGAATCGAAAATTGTAATTAAGAAGGTTTTTTCGCAATGAATAAAAACTATTATAGAACAAATATACCAGTTTAATTACACAATCTGGTATATGTCGTTTCTGCAATAAAAATTTTAACTAGTTTTCGAACCGCAATATACCATATGTCAAGTCTTTTATAAGATTTGATTTTACTGCATTATATATTCTAATCAATCTTTTTATTACGATTGTTTTTTTAGTAAGCCCCACTTGAGACGAATATGCATTTTGGACAAGAACATTTTAACAGTGGTTGTTTAAAAAAAAATAGTCATAATTACCAAAACACAGTCGAATCACAACCTACGCACATTAAGCATGTGTGATTCAACTTAAAATCGAAATGTTTTGGTTTCAAATTCAGATCCGCAAATCATTCCCGCCAAATTTAGCAACATTGGAATTTTTCTTCACGACCGTATACGGGTAAAGGATCAATATCCGGAATATTATATCCCCGTCATACGTTTTTTTGTTTCTCGAGAGATGCTCTCCAAAACGTAGATGCGTCATAATTAACTTATATGATCCTGTAAAATTACAACCTACGTGAAAACTCTTGTGTGAGTCAACCCGAAATAGAAATTATTTGGTAGCCTGTGATTTAATACACACATGAGTTATAACATATGACGCACATTTTCAAAAACGTCAGCCCGTAAAATCCAGCCCCTAAAATCGCAGCTTACAAATCACCGCCAAACTGTCGCAATCGGCACATTCTGAGACAGCGAACAGTATTTTGTCACTTTATAGTGAATTACAAAGTAAATTCACAGTAAATTCTAACGGGTTAAAGTCTTCCACTTAGGAATTCATATCAATTGCTTTGGTTAATTTTTCATGGTAATTCTAAACCCAAACTAGTTATTTTATGGAAATTATCAAAAGTAACTACTGTAGTAAACTGGACGTGAAAAATTGATCGTTTTTGACTTTTAACTAATCTAAAAATTTCAAAAATGTGTCAATCAATTGTGTGATTTAAACTTTTAAGTAAATTAAACTTCAATTATTAAAATATTTATTTTGTCGGTTCGGAGAAATTTTGAAGTCTCCGAATTTTGGAGTCCAAACTTTGGACTCCAAAGGCCGATGAAAGAGGCCAAACACCGAAAATAAATGGATATTTATAAATCAAGTTTCTAAGAAAAAATATCCAAAATCGGCCAAATGCCGATAGTGCAGAATTTTAAATAAATACTAGGAATTGCAAGTTAAAAAAGATGGGTCCCAAATCGGCCTAAAGGGGTTTGAGATTTAGGATTCAAATTACAAGTGGGCCCTTAAGTCCGCCGAAATAGATGACCATATATTTTGCAAGCCTGATGTTCAAAATTCGTATATCTGTCGACTACATGTAGAACAGGCTAGGAAAAGGGAAGGGAAGAAAAGGGGAAGGGAACGTTTCCCTCTTCCCTTCTCCGGGAAGGCAAGGGATCGGAAATTCAAAGAGGTCAAGGGGAAGGGAAGAGATGAAAATTGACAGGTGGGGATGAAGGGGAAGGAGTTTTTGGAATTAGCTTCGAGTAGTTTTAAAATAGTTTTTTAGATATTTAACTCACTTAAATAGCACGTGGTATATTTATTTGCACGAAAAATTAAAATTTTGTACTCATTTGTAAACAAAATGTAAGTTAAGGGGGTATGCAACTCTGATTTGGCATATTCTCGGTAAATTATATTGAAAACTTAGGGCTCATGAAACAAACTGAAAATACTCATTTGTAGATCTATCTTTGAGCTTGCGACTCAATACAGTCATACACCTCTAACTGGAACACCTTTATTTTGAATTTGCGCTTAATCTGAAGCGCTATGAATAGACTTTTTAAGTTGATCAAAACCAGAATTCAAAACGCTACCTCTTCTCACCCCAAAAATTATCCTGCAAAAGACTTTTAGATTAGGCGCAAATTCAAAATTAAGGTGTTCCAGTTAGAGGTGTAGAATAATACAGTATGATCAAAAATTGGACATTACCCTAACTTGAATATATCCTCCTAGGCGCTATATCGAAATAAGTTCAAATTCCAACAGAAGACGTACGATGGCATGCCAAAACACTCGTCACGTGATTTTATTCGGACTTGGGTAAGTGAGAAAAAAAGTCTTAAAAACGTTTAAAGTTCATAATCAAATGTTTTTGTGTACGTTTTCAAATTATCGTGTATCGTATATCAAATTACCGTCAATTTCAAAGTTCATTTTAGAGACTTGTTAGTCTATCGGTCAATTATGTACTAAAAGGGCGCCAGAGAGCAAAAATCCCCCTGAGAAATCGGATCATTTTTCCTCTCTAGTGACCTTTAATTACATAATTGACCCATAGTTGCTAATATTTTTATCAGAAAGTCGACCCTTCCGATTATTATGGTAGTACTGTAAGTTTATACGATGAACTTGAAATTGACCTTGACCTTGAACAAGAAATGAAATATTCCACAACAATTTAAGAATCATTTTACTAGAAAATTCTGTGAAAAACATATAATTATTTTTAAACAGAGCGATAGCAAATCATTTGAAGTTTAATATGACGTAGTTTAAAATAAAAATAAAGGTTTAATTTTATCTTATTATTGCACTTTTAAGTGTAACTGGAGGTAATTTTTGCAACTTTTTTTTTCTTATCTTCATTAAATGCATTTTAATTCGTTTACATTTTTTTGAATCGTATAGCAAATTGGCTGAATTTTATTTTAAGCTAATAAAAAATGTATGTTGATAATGAAACTTTGCTTATATGGCTCAATTTATGAGAATGGCGACGCGTCGTCAGAATAGAGTCTTGGTACAAATTCATGTCTAAAGTTTACGAGTTAACTTTGGTCGAAATTTATGGTGCAAGGTTGAATAGTTCTGAAAAATTCAAGAAAACGCAAGCCTTTCCCTTTTTTGGTCCTTCCCCGGGAAGGGAAGGGAACGATTTTCAAGGGGAAGGAGGGGAACGACAGCTAGGGAAAGGGAAGGGAAGAGGGAAGGAAAAAGTCTGGGGAACGTTCCCTTTTTCTAGCCTGTACATTGTAGCCCACATTGTAGAACATTATTCACCGTTATGCATTCTATTTGTTTAATTAAAAAATGAACGCTTGTTATTCAAGTTACAGTTTTTTCGTATATGTATGCTTAGATAAGTTCCTGATTAAAAAATAACACAAAATGTGACTGTTAAATTATCGGATTCAAATTGGCCGAAAAAATGTGTTTGAGATTCATGAATCATGATCATAATTAAAAAATTGGCCCTAAATCGGCTGAAATAGGTAAATATATACATTTTGGAAGCCTAATTTTTTTTAAATTTATATGTTTGTGACAAATAGTTTGTCAACTAAAAAATTATTCAACGTTATGAATTTTCATTATTTTATTAAAAAATGAACTCCTGATACTGTATTAATTGCTATTTTGTGATTAGAACTACTGTATGTAGTTTTAGACTAAATTTACTCTTGAAACCAATTTTTTCTCCCTAATCGGTCAAAATGATTTTTTTTTGTAAAAAGTGCATCGTCATGTCAACAAAATAAATAGGCAGACCAATCAAACTCAAACGACAGTCTGATTGAATCTTAACGCCTTATGTCAATTTCGATCAAATTATTTTTTTAAGGCGGTGGTTAGTGATCTTTTTTGGGAATTTCAGAGGCTTACGGTTAGACAAATGCAGACTGGACATTTTTGAAACATACATTAGGAAGATCTATCTTTTATCTCGCGATTCAATATAATAGTTTAGTACCACTCCCATCAACCATCTGGTTAACTGCGGTTAAACCCGAGTCCTTCAGCTTTTTTCAAAGAAACAAATCGCTGAATAAAACCTATGCAATTTACGTTTTTTAGCTAAAATAATTCCTGTGCCAATATCGACGAATTTTTTTGAGATTTATATTACAAATCACTTTGTAGGCGTCAGAAATGACGTCATTTTCAACATTGAATTTCCATTATTAACTCATTTTCAGTTTTATTTGATTGAATTTTGCGGAGTAATTAATTCTACGCATTTTGGTTATTCACTTCATTCGAACCTATTGTAGAGCACCTTATAAAATTAAAAAAATTATTCGACAAATGACGTCATTTTCAACGCCTACGCGTTTTTCATTTTTCACAAAAAAAATATTTCTGTTCCCATATCGCCGAAAATTTTAGCCAAAAAACTTTCGGCGATATTGAGCCTCCCCCTGCAGGGCCCTGTATATGTTTTTCATCGGCTCTGCATGCTTTATGATAAACTACAGTATGTAATGTTTTTTCTTGCGAAAATTGAAGCAAGATCGACAAGAATCCTTGATTATATTCTCGCCAATCAAAATATAAATTATATAACCATAAATGAATGACGCTGAAAATAACCTTTTCGGGCTAAATAGCATGGCAAACGATGTTTTAGAATCAAAAATTGAATTTTTCGCCATCTGATGACAATATTTTTATGTTTTTTTAATTGTAAATGATGTTTCAGATATCAAATATAANAATATAAATTATTGTCAATGATCACTGCCGGGAACTTTTCTTGCCGAAAATAAGTAATCAAAAAAAAATCGAAAAAGATAACACGAACTAGAAAAATTTCGACCACAAAAAATTTCAGCTGGAAAAGGCTTGAACTTATCATTTTGAACATAAAAACTCGGAAATCCGCGCAAAGTTCTCCAGTTAATTTACTTTTTTGATAATTTCCTTTGTTTTCAAATTCCTTGTTTTTAGTTAAAACCCCTTGTTAATTATTCGAAAATTCTACTATGCGCAACCTTGACCAAAGACTATTTTTCTATTAAATATATTTTTCATTGAATTTGTTAAAATATTGATCTACGGTATTTTATTAAAACGCAGGTTCATCGACGTATTCCCCCGCAACAATTTATGTGGCAAAATTACAATTTAGAGCAAGCTTGAGTTCAAGGTGCCTATTGCCAAAATTTCTTTCCCAATTTAACCTGTTTCATA
>SCLH01001290.1:102023-118403 GCA_004367855.1 Oikopleura vanhoeffeni | reverse complement strand
GGGGGGAGGGGAAGAAGGGGAAAATTGAAAAATTTTTTTTTTAATCAAAACTTTTTCCCGGACTGTAAAAAGGAAAAAAAATTTAACAGTAAATAAATCAATTTTGTTCCGAAAAAATTGACAGTAAAATTTTATTTTTGAAAGAAAAGTTTCTGAAAGTTTTTAAGGATTGTCTGGTGCTTAAAATTGAAAGGCAGAAAAAATTCTCTACAAGACAATTTTATACTCTTTCCTACTATTTATATAATTCTTTTACATCCTTACATTCCTTTGCTCGAAATAAATATACTACGAAAACTGATGTAAACTGGGAACATGCCCAGTCTTTTTTATTCCAAAATTCCGCGCTGTCTAGAAAAACTTAATTGATCCGGTACTGTTAAACCGCGATAATTTGTTTACTGACTGATTAACCGGGGTGGCCCTCACTTTCTGCTATTTCATTTTGAGTGTTCTAAACATTTTTTCGCCACCCGTTACGTTCTCAATTGTAAGATTTTGCACCCATGGTTAGTGTCAAAAAACAGACGACCCATAAACTTAATCGCAAATATTGAACGATTCATGTTAAGGAGGTGGTCGCGGCCATTTTTAGCGTACAATGATAAATCTGAAAAAATCTGACATCGACGTTATTTGCTATTAACCTTGTGGTTTTTCTATGAACGTCGTCACGGAAAAAAAACATGGTTTCGGCTGGTTTCATAAGGACCAAGATAGCTTGCCATTCTTGAGGAAACTGAATGGAAGTATTTAACGTTGTTTTAAGTTTCTTTTAAGAATTATTTTTCATTTTTTGAACGAAATTAATTTAATTTTTGTCCCCATATCCTATCGCCGAATAGTGCCAAATATATCGGCAAGGAATTGCCCATATATCTTGCGGATTCTCTCAGAGAAAAACTCTTCTCGGGCACATAGGGCTCCCCCTGTATGAAGACAAAATAATTGACGATATTTTTGCTGAGATTTCAAAAACCTACATTTTTAGCAGAGAGCATGTTGGTGGTCGTCCACATGATTGAATGTAATCCTGTTATTTTGATGATTTTTAAACCTGGCTTTTACATCTTTTTTACCTTGCTTTTTATAGGATTTCAAACTGAGGATTTTAACCAATTTCATAATTAACAAATTTCAAAATGTAAATCCCTGACTTTCCCAAATGAGGTTCCAACAGCTTTAGCGGCTGTTACAAAAGTACTTTTGCCGAGGAAAATCGCCTTTGAAATAGTTATATAGGACAATAATGCAAGTGCACGTTTTGACCTCAAATATTTCTTTGATATTTTCTCAATATTTTGATCTCTAGAAAGAAGGCCCAATATCGCGAAAGTTTTTTTAATCGGCATATTGGCATTTCGTCGTGATATTGGCACTTTCGGCAAGATGGGGGACAAAATGAATTCTTCGTTCACAAAATAAAAAAAAGCGTGAGCGTTCCGAAAAGATGATAGTCATAATTTGAAAAGTTTTGTCCAATATTTATAAGAAGATTACAATAGGCTTCAAATGAAGTGAATATCGTATTTCTTCTACGAACGTAATCAGATGATAAATGAATAAGTTGATTTGGGAAATTAAATCTTTAGCATTTGTCAATTTTGGGCGGTTAAAAAACTTAAATCCTTGGAACCCTATTGAAATTACTGTGAATTATAAGTAACTCAAAACTCAAATTTAGCAGGACCAATTTCGATCTGAAAACCTTTTTAATGCATTTCAAGGGGATCATTAAAAATAATATTAGAGATCAAAAGATTTTCATTTAGATCATATTTTAATTGAATAATAAATCTTTGAATTGTAAGAAGTTTCTGTGCTACATTAATGCATAAGACTTGAATCAGATTGTCAATCAAACATCGTAAAACATGATGATTAAGCTGCATATCTAGTGTGTATTTTCTAGCATGGAATTAAATGTAATTTGTTATTCATCAAGTCAAAATCTACTTATTTTCAGTTTTAGGATGTGGGTCGACGATAATTGGATTTTTTCTTAACATTTTCAAAGTTAAGTTCTGAAACCCTGGCTTCAGGAATAATTATTTTTTCAAATATGCGTAGTACAACTCTTAAAAAAGTTGGCAGTCTATTCAGAGCATCTGACTCTCGAATCTACGCTTAGAAAATGTTGTTTTAATAGGGCATCCTAAAACCACTCAAAGCCCATCTTCATTCATTTTCACATCCTTATTATTTGTTATTTGCAATTCACTTGTAAATACAAATGCACATCAAATTGATACTATTTTGGCAAACATTTTGCCCTATGTGGTCAAGAACAGCTTATTTGGGAGTCTCACGACAAAAGCCTACTCCTCCTGTGAAATATATAGATATTTTCAATTGTGCCATCAAAGTCACCGCAAACCTGGATTAGGTCCAAGAATGGTCTCTCTTTTTATATTTTTTTGTCCAAAGTCTCAGAAAAAGACCTGTGAATTTCTCTTTTTTGTTAAAATTCTGAACTATAAATTTAATAAAACCTACTTTATTTGAAAAAACTTCAAAATTCAGAAAAAATCCTGGTCGAGTTAAAAAACCAGTGACAAATTCTTCTACAAATGGGCAATCAAAAAATTATCTGGAGAAATCTCAATTATCGTCAGTGATTAGTCACCCTTAATCCTATAGACTATAGTATAGTTTAATCTTTTTTCAGCCTCCGATAAAACCGACTTTTCTTTGAAAGAAATCTCAAAACCAAAAAAAATCTTAAAAGTGAATAAAACTTGGCAAGAATTCTCGTACAAAATAGGTGTATCAAAAAAGTATTCTAGTAACTCTCAATTAATCGTCACCACACCCTTAATGAAACTCTAGTGTTTATAGAAAAAAATCATCAGGTTTTTAACTGTCCACTTGCGCACGAGTTGTTTTAAAATACACTTCGCGTGCCTATCAGTTTTTCGATTCAAAAGTGCGTCATCAACTGTGATGCAGAGGGAATAACTTGAAAAGGGGCAGCCCTTACAAGCGCGCCAATTTTCCCGCGCAATTCCCACAAACTCTTTTATCTAATTAAATTGCTTTTGGAAGGCACGAGATTTCAATGAGTTTTGCGAAGCAATTAATTTTTATAAAAAATTATTGTTAAATTCGAACACCGCGCACGGTGTTCAACATTCTCGGAATCGAGACGACCCTAAAGTTGCTCCCGATTTGGCTGAAATTTCGGGGCGTTTTAATAATGTGGGGGAAAAAGAATCGATTGACGATCGAAATGTTAGAGAATTTTCGAAATCGCTGATTCTGGTCATTTTTTTTTCTGCCCTTTTTCATTATTAAAGAGTACTTAAAATTAGTATCACCATGATCGCCCAAACGATTTCAGGAACGACTTGTTTTATTTGTTTATGTGAAATTTTAAACTTTTTCGAATTAGACCATTTTAAGAAACGAGGTGCTATCGGAAAATAATATTGCGATTCTATATATTTATACTTGGAATTTTTTTAATTTTATTATCGTGTTTGTCTCAAATCTTGTCACGTGTTCAAGCTTTCTAACCCGTTTCAAATTGCTGGAAAGTATTGCTGGAGTATCGGCCAATGTGTTTTATGACCGAAATTTTTGATTAAATTTTGATTATTTGCTAATGTTATTTGTCTAATTTTCAGATTTTCTTCATCAGGCTCAAGTTTATATAACGCTTAAAAGTTTGAGTTTAATATTGTCTGAGAATATCAATTTTTAATATTAGTTTACAATGAATTGTGAATTTCATGCAGAATACATACTACTGTACAGTATGAAATCTGCTAAACGTTGATGAGCTGATAAAACGTTATCAAAAAAGTTCATTAATTTTCAAGTGCCAATTTTTGAAAGTATTTATTCGTCAAAAGATTTCCGAAAAAAGAGATTGTTGACAGAAATCAAATATTTTCAGAAATACAGAAAAGTTCGAACAAATTTAGCCATATAAACAATCTTTCCAATTTAGTCATAAACCGCGCAAAACTTGAATTAACAATTTTAAACATTCAAGAAAATAACGTCAGAGAATACATAAGATTATTTGCTGAATTAAATTTTCCTGAATGGTGCAAAAAGTTAAACAATCGCAAATTTTTGTCATTATTCGGCGTTGGTCTTTGGTGTGTCAGAATGGCAAATTTGTGGCAAAAATTAAACCAATACAAACGGACGTATGGGATCTCTTAGCTCAGCTCTTAATCTACGATCGAAAATTGGTAATTAAGAAGGTTTTTTCGCCATGAATAAAAACTTATTAGAACAAATAACCAGTTTAATTACACAATCTGGTATAGTGTCGTTTCTGCAATAAAAATCTTTAACTAGTTTTTCGCAACCGCAATTACCATATGTCAATGTCTTTTATAAGATTTGTTTTACTGCATTATATATCAATCAATTTCTTATGATTGTTTTTGTGTACGAGCCCCCTTGAGGACGAATATGCATTTGGGACAAGAACTTTTTAACCAGTGGTTGTTTCAAAAAAAATAGTCAATAATTATCAAACACAGTCGAATCACAACACTACGCACATTAGCATGTGTGTCAACTTAAAATCCGAAATGTTTTGTTTCAAATCAAGATCCGTCAAAATCATTCCCGCCAAATTTAGCAACTTGGAATTTTTTCTCACGACCGTATACGGGTAAAAGGACATATCGCGGAATATTATATCCCCGTCATAGCGTTTTTTTCGTTCTCGAGAGATGCTCTCCAAAACGTAGATGCGTCTAATACTTATAATGATCCTGTAAATTACAACCTAGTAAAACTTCTGTGTGAGTCAACCCGAGAATAGAAATTATTTGGTACTGGTGTTAAACACCAGATTATAATACCCTATCACATTGTAATTCGGCCTACTTAAACACTCGTATCCTATAGCGGTTCAAAAGGTGAATAGAATTGACGCAAATTTTTCAAAAACGTCAGCCCGTAAGATCCAGCCCTAAAAAGTCGCAGCTTACAAATCACGCCAAACTGTCGCAATCGCCATTCTGAGACAGCAAACAGTATTTTGTCATTTAAGTAATCAGTAAATTCAAGTAAATTCTAACGGTTAAAGTCTTCACTTAGGAATTCATATCAATTGCTTTGTTAATTTTTCATGGTATCTAACCCAAAACTAGTTATTTTATGGAAATTATCAAAAGTAACACTGTCCGTAAACTGGACGTGAAAAATTGGTCGTTTTTGATCTTTAACTAATCTAAAAATTTAAAAAATGTGTCCAATCAATTGTGTGATTTAAGCTTTTGAGTAAATTTAACTAATTATTAAATATTTATTTGTCGTTCGGAGAAATTTGAAGTCTCCGAATTTTGGAGTCCAAAGTTTTGGACTCAAACGCGTGAAGAGCCAAACACCGAAAGATAAAATGGATATGTATAAATCCAATGTTTCTAAGGAAAAAATATTCCACGAATGCGCAAATGCCGAATAGTGCTAGAATTTAAGTAATATACAGTAATTGCAGTTATAAAAAGATGTCCCAAATCGGCCTTAAAGGGTTTGAGATTTTAGGATTCAAATTACAAGTGGGCCTTAAATCTCGCCGAAATAGATGACATATATTTTGTGCACCGCCACTGATGTTCAAAATTGCGTAAATTCGGCAAGCATCATACGTAAGAACAGGCCTAGGAAAAAGGGAAGGAAGAAAGGGGAAGGGAACGTTTCCTCTTCCCTTCTCCCGGGAAGGCATGAGGATCGGAAATTCACACCGAGGTCAAGGAAGGGAAAGAGAGATGAACAATTGACAAGGTGGCGGAGAAGGGGAAGGAGTTTTGTGGAACTTAGCTTCGAGTAGTTTTAAACATAGTTTTTCGATATTAACTCACCTTAAATAGCACGTGGATATTTATTTTTGCAAAAAATTAAAATATTTTGTACTCATTGTAAACAAAATGTAAGGTAAGCGGGGTATGCAACTCTGATGTTGGCATATTCTCGGTAAATTATAATTAAAACTTAGGTCATGAACAAACTGAAAATGACTCCATTTGTAGATCTATCCTTTGAGCTTGGTGACTCAAATACAGTGCATACACCCTAACTTGACACTTTAATTTTGAATTTGCCGCTTAATCGAAGCGCTAGAATAGACTTTTTAAGGTTGATCAAAACCCAGAATTCAAACAGCTATCTTTCACTCAAAAATTATCTGCAAAGACTTTAGATTAGGCGCAAGAATTCAAAATTAAGGTGTTCTCAGTATGAGAGGTGTATGAATCAAAACAAGTATATCAAAAAATTGGACTTACCCTAACTGTGATATACTCCTGCAGGCGCTAAATATCGAAATAAGTTCAATTCCACCGAAGACGTAACGATGGCATGCCAAAACACCTCGTCACGTGATTTTATTCGGACTTTGGTATAAGAGAAAAAAAGTCTTAACAAACGTTTAAAGTTCATAATCAAAATGTTTTTGTGTACGTTTTCAAATTATGCGTGTACGTATATAAATATACCCGTCAATTTCAAAGTTATTTTAGAGACTTTGTTAGTCCTATCGTCAATTATGTAACTAAAGGGCGCCAGAGCAGCACAAAACCCGCTGAGAAATCGGATCATTTTTCCTCTCTGTGAACCATTATAGATGACATAATTACCCAAGTTGCTACTATTTTTATCAGAAAGTCGACCCCTTCCGATTATTTATGGTAATGTACGTTAATTTATTACGATGAACTTGAATTGACACCCTTGACAACAAGAGAAATGATTCCACTACACATTAAGAAATATTTTACTAGAAATTCTGTGAAAACATACTAATTATTTTTAAACAGAGCGATAGCAAATCATTTGAAGGTTTAATAGAAGATAGTTTTTCAAAATTAATAAAAAAACAGGTTTAATTTTATCTTATGTATTGCACTTTAAGTGTACTGGAGGTAATTTTGCAAACTTTTTTTTTCTTATCTTCATTAAATCATTTTAATTCGTTTACATTTTTTTAATCGTAAGGCAAATTGGGTTGAATTTTATTTTTAAGCTAATAAAAATGTGATGTTGATAATGAACTTTGCTTATATGGCTCACAATTTAATGAGAATGGGAGCGGTCGTCCAGAAGTAGAGTCTTGGTAAAATTCATGTCTAAGAGCCTTTTACGAGTTAAATTTGGTCGAAATTTATGGTATGCTTAAGGTTGATAGTTCTGAAAAAGTTCAAGAAAAAACGCAAGCCTTTCCCCCTTTTTGGTCCTTCCCCGGGAAGAGGAATGGGAACCGATTTTTCAGGGGAAGGAGGGGAAATGACGCTAGGGAAAGGGAAGGGAAAGGGGTAAGGAAAAAGTTGGGGAACGTTTTCTTTTTCTAGCCTGTACATTGAAGCCGTACATGTAGAATTATTCACCGTTATGGCATTCATTTGTTTAAGTTAAAAATGACCGCTTTTGATTCAAGTTACAGTTTTTTCGTATATGTATGCTTAGATAAGTTCTCATCCTATAAAATAACACAAAAATGTGACTGTTAAATTATCGTATTCAACTTGGCCGAAAAAATGTGGTTTGAGATTCATGAATCATGATCATAATTAAAAATTGGCCCTAAATCGGCTGAATAGGTAAATATATATACATTTTGGAAGCCAATTTTTTTTAATTTATATGTTTGTGACAAATAGTTTGTCAACAAAAAATTATTCAACGTTATGAATTTTCATTATTTTATTAAAAAAATGAACTCCTGAATACTGTATTAATTGCTAATTTTGTGATTAGAAACTACTGTAATGTAGTTTTAGACCTAAATTTCTCTGAAACACTTATTCTTCTCCCTAAAATCGGTCAAAAATGTCTTTTTTTGTAAAAGTGCATCGTCATGTCAAACAAAATAAATAGCAGACCAAATCAAACTCACACGACAGTCTGATGTGAATCGTTAAGCTCTTCATGACGTTTGCAATAATTCAATTTCGATCAACTACCCTGTGAGCATAAAAAAATCCCAAACCAACACAATTGTGTTATTTATGTTTTACAGGAAGGTAGGTATTTAATTTTCTGTAGAATGGAGTAGATTTTACGATTAACTAGAATTTATTAGGATGTAAAGCGTTCTAACAGGACAGGTCACTTGCACGCTGGTAGAGATTCGGGCTTTAGTTAGACCAAAATGCAGACTGGACATTTTTGAAACAATACATTAGGAAGATCTATCTTTTATCTCGCGATTCATATAAAGTTTAGTACACTCCATCAACATGTGGTTAACTGGGTTAGGGATGTGGGCGACGATAATTCAGCTCACGTATAATATTTTGATTCAGCCTATGTTGTAAGAGAATTTCTGCCCAAGTTTTAAACTTATAAGAATTTTTTTGGTTTTTGAGATTTTCAAAAGAAACGTCGGTTTTCGGGGGTTGAAATTAAAGGTTAAATTAAGGTGACAATAATTGAGATTTGCTCAGATACCTTTTGTGATTTGCCTATTTTGTAGAGAATTTGTCACTGGAGTTTTTTAACTAGCAAGGCATTTTTTTTCTGAATTTTGAATTTTTTTCAAAAAAAGTAAGGTTTTAGAAAATTATAGTTCAGAATTCACCAAAAACTAGAAATTCCACAAGTCGTTCTGGATTTGGAAAAAAAATAAAAAAAACTCTCCGCCCGGACCTTAATCGGCTTTGCGGAATTGAATGCACAAATTGAAATTTTCTATTATATTTTCAGAGGATAGGCTTTTGCGTGAGCCCAAATACGCTGTTTGACCACTAGGGGAAAATTTTTTGAAACTTTCTTCCGCTCCGGAGGTGCGCATGTGTATATTGGAAGTTGAATCGCAAATAACAAGAAAATTGATGAGGAAGTCGAATGAGGAGTCGACTTTAGTGCTTTAGGGACGCCTACTAAAAATGCATTTTCTGAGCGAGTTGAAGTATCAAAGATGCTCTGAATAGTACTGCACCTTCTTAGAGTGCTACGACGTATTGAAAAAAAAATAATTATTTCTGAAGCTCAGGTTTCTCAGAAGACTCACTTGAAATGTTAAAAAGAGCCGCAATTGTCGCCCCATCCTTAAACCCGAGTCATTTTCACATTGAATTCCATTATTAACTCATTTTCAGTTATTTGATTGAATTTGCGGAGTAATTAATTCTAAAATCGCATTTGGTTATTCACTTCATTCGAACCTATTGTAAGAAGCCCACTTATAATTAAAAAAAATTATTTCGCAAATGACGTCATTTTCCAACGCCTACGAGTTTTTCATTTTTCACAAAAAAAATATTTCTGTTCCATATCGCCGAAACTTTAGCCAACAAACTTGTCGGCGATATTGAGCCTCCCCCCTGTATATGTTTTTCTAATCTGATCTGGCATGCTTTATGATAAACTACAGTTGTAATGTTTTGTTCTTGCGAAAATTGAAGCAAGATTCGACAAAGGAATCCTTGATTAATTCTTCGCCAATCAAAATATATACTTATAAACCATAGATGAATGAACGCTGAAAAATAACGCTTTTTCGGGCTATAAATAGCCGGGCAGAACGTTTTTAGAATCAAAAATAACTTTTTCGCCATCTGAATGACAATATTTTTATGTTTTTTTAATTGTACTGATGTTTTAATATCAAAATCTAAATATTGTCAATGATCACTGCGGATACTTTCTTGCCAGAAAATAAGTAATCAAAAAAAATCGAAAGATAACACGAACTCGAAAAATTTCGACCGTCACAAAAAAAATTTAGCTGGAAAAGGGCTTGAACTTAATAATTTTGTAACATAAAAACTCGAAATTCCGCGCAAAGCTCTCCAGTTTAATTTCTTTTTTGATATTTCCTTTGTTTTCAAATTTCCTTGTTTTGAGTTAAACCCCTTGTTAATATTCGAAAATTCACTATGCGCAACCTTGACAAAGACTATTTCTATAAATATATTTTTTCATTGAATTGTTAAAATAATATCTACGGTCTTTATTAAAAACGCAGGTTCATCGTACGTATTCCCCGCAACAATTATGTGCAAAATTAGCAAAATTTTAGAGAAGCTTGAAGTTTCACAAGTGCCTATTGCCAAACTTTTTTCCAATTTAACCTGTTTCATACAGTTCTTTTTTTTGAAATCAAAACGCAAATGTGATTGATAAGGATCAATTTAAAATACTTTCATTATCAATTTTTTTTTGCAAATTAAGTGAAAAAAATGAACCTTAGATAAATTGTTGGAAAATATCAATGATAGTAAATCATGTAGAAAAAAATTCGTAAAAAGTCATGTTCAATCAACACAGTATGAAGTCTAAAGGGCGATTTTCGACGGACATTTTTAAGAAATATATATTGATATTTTAAAATTCTATTAAATTATTTAAAAATTTTGGTCCTTCTGCCTTTGAAAAATAAAACTAGAGACTAATCGGATATGTAATAATCAGTGATGATAATCAGTATTATTAATCACAGTATAAGCGCTCAAAATTAAGCCTACAAATCGGCTTTAGAGCCTCCAGCGAAGCTTTCAGATTGGAGTTTCGAAGGGTTAAATGAATTCATAATGGAAACATTTGGTTGTCAAAATATATAATTAAAATTTAGTTTTTGAAACGCTTAGGCATCTTTCCTCATGATTCTGAGCTATAAGTGTAAAATATACAATCTCAAAGCAGGTATCTGCCATTAATTCTCCTAAAATATCTGGCAAAATTCAACCTTATCCCAATTTAATCCCGTTATTTATCCATAAAACAGCTTGACTTGTTCTTACTTCGCTTGATATGGGCAATTAATCCATAATAAAAGGGTCATGCTTGCTAAAAAGATGAAGAACGAATTTGATAAATTCCGGAAAAAAAATACTGGTAAAAATACCGGTTTTGTAAAAACGGAAAAAACTTCCACAAAACTCAAAGCTCCGATTTTTGAAATTCGGCTTGATCGTTTTAATTTGCTTTGACCGTCTTTGAAGAGGTCTCATTAAGAGTCTACTCCCGGTTTTTAAAAGGGATATGTTTTGCGTTAGTTTTCAATCCTCTCTTTGCGTAGGTTTAACTAAAAGATAGGCAAAAATGTGGATAGAAAATCTGGTCGGGGATGATCCCATCTACAATCTGGTCTACTACTGTTTAGCTTTTTGCACCCACCTCCCCTTTAGAGGCGGATTGCCAATTCAGAGTAATTTTCTTCGAATTAATGCTCTTTCGAATCGATGACCATTTATCGATTTAAACTTGGAACACTAGTAAGTTTACTCAGGATATTAGAAATTCTCACTCAGAATACTTTGCTCAAAATTGATCATTTTTATGGATGAGAAGTTATCATTGAAACCTGTTTCAATTCTACAGGTGATTTATTTCTACATTTCAATTTTACTTGTTTCGTAACAGAGAAACTCTGTCAGAGTTTATTTTTTTGCCATTTTCTTTCGAAAGATCATATTTTCTACAAACAAACACTAAAATTTTCAGTAAGTTGAAAAAAATTAAGGGTTCATGTTTTTTATAAACTTCATTTGTAGATTCTCGCGTTCAATAAACTTTTGATGATGTTGTTTCTTTTTTAGAAGTGTTTTAATTTGTTGGTCTCGCCAAAACGCTGGAATGCATCTTGCTAGCAATTGTTTGAAACTTTAAAGTTTCGATTTCCGATAGAAAGCCGGCATTTTTGAAATTTATTTTTGGCTGTTCTTAGAATTTAGACTAGTTTCATTTTGATTCTTGTTGTCAGTTTCGATAATCAGAAAATCGTAGACCATACTTATGGTTTTTTTATGAAGTTCTAGTTTTTTGCAATTTAAAAATTGAATTTTTTACAACTTTCAAATATATTTTTATTCATTTCCAGGTATTAATGAAAAGCAGAACAAACTTCAAAAGTTGACACAAAAACTAATTTGGTATTATTTAAACGGGAATCCAGATAATACCAATTTTATATTACCAAATTAAAGCCCGTTGAGGTTATGTCATCACCGGTCATACACTCACAAATAAAAGTCATTTTTTGATGTTTGACTTTAATTTTATGAAATAATTATGGAGTAGAACTTGTACCTTTCAAGTTAGTTATTTCTCCCTATTTTTCCAACAAAACATCGAAAAGTGTAGTTGACTTGATTGAATTCTTAGAAACATCAAAATGACCACATAAACATATTTTATACACGTATCCCATGAAAAAACTTTTTTCAATTTATTTTATAAAAAAAATATAATAAATCTTAAGAGGGTTCTGGGTGCTGGATTGCATGCACAAATTATCTTTCTTTGTTAGAGAAATTAAACAAACAAATACAATTCTCGGTTTAATCGGCAGTGATAAATCAATTGCGACTAATCAAAACTTGCTAATTCGACTTTAAAATATATTTTTAGAGTTTTAACCAAAATCAGCATAGCACACTTATATATGTGGAAAAATGAAATTCGAATTGAAAAATTTAATTCTCCGTTGAAAACTGAACAAGAATAGTATATTTAAAAAAGTCTTACACTATTATTAACAGAAATTAGGCTTCTTATTGTTTTTATGATATTGACAGTTATGATATTGCTGCTTCCATAAAAAAAAGCGGTGCGCGATTTTGGTCTGATTTAGAGAAATTACAGAAAATGATAAAAATAAAATCTGAACATATTTTTTATTTTTTTGTGCCTAATATTTATGATCAAACAAAAAAAATTACTGGATAACATAAAACAGTTTTTTGATCTTTACGAAAATCCCTTTTTTCAGTTTTACGAATGACCGAACGTAAACCATTTATATAATTACCAACATATGGTAGTCAACGATGTTTCTGTTTTATTTTAAAAGTTTGAATTAACTTGGAAATATACTCCGCGAGTTTTTTGCTGCTGGAGAGAAATTGATGATTGAGAAAATAATTTTTGTAAAATGTGTTACGAGTTTTTTACGGCACAATATTTTATTTTTTATTTTTACCTTTCAACATTTCAAAAAAAAAGTTATTGGGCTTCAAAAAGTAGTAAAAATCCTCAGCAAATTGCTGTGTTAGCACCCAGAACCATCTTAATGTTTGAAAAAATGGAAAAATGATGCGATTTGGACCAAATTTATTTTGTGAGATTTTTCTCTTATATTTGTGATCCTTTGAGCTATCTGAGAACTCAATCGAATGAGTCGTTTCCGAAATCCAAAATGTTAACTTTAAAACTAAGGTCACAAAAGCTAAAATTAAATTTCACATTACTATTTTTCTAATTAAGTCACTGAAAACAAGACGGTTTAGAAACTTTTTTTTGGGCAGTTTACTTGTTGAGTGAATAATTACTTATACATCATGCAGCTATTTTTTATGAATATTTTCATGTTGATGGCGCATAATAATTTTTATTTATGAGAAAAACAAGTCTGCTATCAACATTCAGTTTGACACTTCTAAAATTTTCACCAGTTTTCTTTCTAAAGATCGTCTTGAAGGCGGTGTTTCCAGGGATTTTTTTACACTTTGCTATTTGAATAGTATTTCCACGCTTTTCTAAAGGAATTTAAAATAATAATTTAAATTGATTAAAAAGCTTTTATTATTTTGTACGTCGTAGACTACGACTCGTAGTTGCGTGGTTTTTTATTTATCTTTTTTGAAATTGCATTAAGTTAGGTTCAAATAAGATAAAAATCCACATTTTACCTTAGTTTTATGTAAAATTGTCTGAATTTTATAAACTGTGTGTCAGATTTTAGCTAGCGATTTCGGTTACAGAAAGCACCTGATCATACGCATGCTGACTGGCTCGCATTTAATAATAATTTAGCTCACTTCTCATTAGTTGATGTTAACCGCTCTCTGGAGCTGGAATTGCTAGCTATAATATTAAATACTGTATCTTGCGACAATTTGAAATAAGAAATTTTAAAAGTCAGAAACAGATAGCGATTTTATTTGCCCATCTTATAAACAATTTCTTTGTGGTCATTTTAAGACGTAATATTTTTTTGGTTTTGAGGTTTTTTTTCAAAAAAATTAGTTCAAAGGTCTGAAAAGTAACCTTTTAGTCTTCGAGTTCTCATGATAGTTAAAATAGCGGTAAAATTAAATAACCTGACTCGAAAACAAAGGGTTTTTTCGAGTAGGGTTTTTTTTGCAACGTTATCTGATGTACCGGCTGGTCAAAATTTATCGGTAACGTAGAGCTTTCGGTTCCAGAAGTGATATTTCAATGATTTGAATGTACTTAAAGATGCACATTTATCGGGTTTCTGAAGTCTGTATTAACTAGGGGCCAGGATGACCGCAAAGTGGCGCATGAGACGAATTTAGATTGTGAGTCAAAATCGAGAGTGATATTTTTGCATGATATAAATTCTCCTCTAGCGCCACCTTGCGGTCAGCCTTGACCCCTCATTTATAAAACCGTCTTCAGAAAACTGATAGTTGTGCATTGTTTGATACATTCAAATCATGGTTCCCTCAATGGCTCTTATGTGAAAAATTATTTGAATATTTTCTACAGCTCTTTCACGATTTGGGTTCAAATTGAAACTTAAATATCATTAATCTTTGATCATGATAATGAATCGAAACGTTAGATAAATATGCCTAAAAATCATTTACCACAAAAATAAGAAGATTTGAAGAATTGCATCAAATCTGCATCATTTATTGAATTGATTAGCATTCTTAATTAATATGAATTATTAAAGCAACCTTTTTATCAATAAGGAAAAGTTGAATTCGTCAATAATAAAATTAATTTGGAGTGCTTGAACTTTAAAAACTCAATAAGATTGAACAAGAGATCGATTTTCTGGTCGGGAATTGAATGAACCTGATTATTATCAATTTTATTAATTTAGTTTTGCCCAATTTTTATCACGAATTTTTTGGAAAAAGTTTCAAAATTTTGACGAATCGAAGAAAAATCTGCCGTAGAGATGTTGAAAATGAACAGTTAACTGCTTGAAAGTCGACTACAGAACTAATTGGCACTATTTAAGTAAGGAAAGGGCAAGGACTTTTAAATGGTTTCGACTTACATACTAAAATGATATCCTTTACCAACCAAAGTTTGGTTACCAAACTTCATTTCAAAAACGTTTATTATCTTTATAGCGCGTGTTCGAATCCCACTAAATTTTATGATTATCAAATTAAAGTCATTCAAAATATTCAAAAAAATGGAGATTAGGTGTACCATTGAGTTGAGTCAAACCGTTCTTATCCAAACATATTTTTTTAAACAATTTAGTGATAGTAACAATAAAAATGTTCTGCGTTTGTTTTTTCAATTTTTTAATTATAAAACTAGTCTAATAAATTAGTAGAATCACTCTCCATTAAAACATTAATCATCATATTTATGATACACATTTTAAGAAACAGTAACTTTTAATGTTGTTGCTTAAATTTCTTAAAATATGTATAATTTTGCTTTTCTTATTTAAGGTGGTGCCATATACCCGGCAGATTGGAGTCAATATAAATCACGAAAGTAATTAGCTAGTTTATTTTTTTGCGCTTATTATTGTTAGCTCAACCAAAATAAATGTGTTTCAGCTCATTAAAATATTTATTTACCTATTTAAGGAAAGATTTGAGTTCGAATTTTCATTTTTGAATTCGTAAAAGTTTCAAAAAAAAATTTTATTCAAATCTGTGGGCAAAAACTAACAAAAAAAAACCACTTTAACTTTTTTCATATATGTCTACATATTTTCTGACCGCCGTTTGAAACATCATAAAATCTTTATTTTTCATCTATTGTCGACTTTTTTAGAAATATTATGAAAATTGTCCGCAAATCAAGTCCAAAATTTTTTGTTAGTAGCTTTTTGAATTCCCTATAAAAAATGAGGCAGAATCACTTAATAAATTTTCTGGTATCTATTAAAGCTCCGTATGTCAACTAATGGGATGGTCGCGCGCTTATCATTTCTAAACTATTGATGAAATTTAGAACAGTTGGCTATAAAACCGGTAAGTGCCATTTGGCACTCAATTTGTAAAAATTGTATTCTTGCAAAAAATCTCAATATGATGTCGGGTGTACTAGACGTCATTTCTTGTGATAGTCAGGACATTTTTTAATATCACAACGCAATTGAAGGTCAATTTTTATCTCAAACAAAGTTGTTTTTCTCTACTTTTGACCATAATTCATGAAAAAAAACTTGGATATTAAGGAAATTTTTTAATGTGCAGAGTAAAAACCGGACTTTTTAGCGCAGTTCACCCGACAATGGCTGAAGTTTATTAATATCGTCTTAAAAGAAAATTCTAATGTTGGGTTTAGTTGGAAATGGATGTATAATGAAAATGTCTTTTTTTTTCACAGAAACTTAGTTATGTTAAGAAATTTAAAATATAAACGTTCGCAAGAATGAAAACTTTTATTGAAGATAAAATTAAAACAATAATTTTCTCATTTTTTTTCTTTCATATCCCTTATTCACACTTTTGTTAATATCCCGGCCCT
>SCLH01001290.1:84247-96181 GCA_004367855.1 Oikopleura vanhoeffeni | reverse complement strand
AGGAATTTGAGACATACTTGGAAAATCTCTTAAAAATCAGCAGAATAATTTGAAATAAAAAATTAGCGATTTTTACCAAATTAACAAGCGTTGTCAGATCGAAATACAAAAAATTCAAATTTGGGTTTTACCATGGTTTAAAACCATTGGTTTAGCCAAATAATCACGACTGAAATCCTACGAACTAAATTGTGGATGACATGGGTTTTTTCAAAAATTCTATGATTATCCTCCGATTTGTTGGTTGATTTACTTAATAATTCAAATCATAGGTTTTAAGAAGCACTAACCTCTCTAAGACAAGCGAGATGATCCGTTCTTTAATAAAATTATTCATAACCATAAGACCCATTCAAGTCCCATTTCCTAAACTTTCTAAAAANTAGTAAACGTTTTTGAGATAGAGTTTTGTTGGTGAAAGGATATAGTACATTTCAGCATGAAATAGTTTTTATCCTTTTTCCAACCAAAGTGCATCGTGAAAATCACGGGTGATCTCTATAGCGCGTGCTAGATTTCCACTAGTCTTGAATCCTACGCCGCCTTATTTCCCGGGGGTTGATCGGCTGATATTCCGCACCAACTTAAATTTGGCACTTCGAATATAAAGCACCCTTGCCTATTAGTTTACCCAAGACAACACTAGTGGAATTCGAACACGCGCTATAAAGATCACCATCATTTTCAAGATTATCTCTGGTTGGGAAAAGCATATGAGTCAGATAAGAAGCAATCACGGAACATTAGCTGGTACTGATTTTTAGTTACTAGCTGATTCGAAAAAATTTGAAAAAAATCGTGCTATAAAATAAATATTTCATTTTTTACCAGGTACGATCAAGAATTTTTCGTGCCGACATAAATATTACGATTCGAGACTAGCCACGACTTATATAACTTCCATATCATGCTTCCTTGTACAACGTTAACCGGTATCTCCGAGGATTTACGGTACTTGTCATAAATTTTCAACGATGCATTTTAGAGCTAACCATCAAATTCTTACATGCATGTTACCTTTAAAAATTAATTTTTCTTCTCAGAAACTATAAACTGAAAATGTATTAATATTTTATATAACATAACGCAATTTAAAAAAAATCTTATGTTAACAAGGGAGGTACAAAGATGTCAAACAGCAGCAGCAGAATTAAAAATTAATATATTGAACGAGTTGATCATATCAGAGTTCTTTCTACATTTGTATTATTACAAAGAATCGGTAAATATTGAATTGAAAAAAATTGTTTGGAAAATTTTGAAAATTTTTCTATAGAAATTTTACAAGAAAAAGATTTAAATAAAAATATTTGGCCGAACGCACTTCAACGTAATTGAGTTTTCATCCCTCTGGTCCTAAATTGCCAACATTTTACGAATAAAATAATATTGAATTGGAGCTAGATGGAGCTCTATGAAAATTTGCAATTTAATTGGCAATTTAAAGATAAAAACCTAAACATCCCCGCAAAATTCACCCGAAATTGTTTTTTTCGATAAATTTTCAATTCTATTTTAGAATTTTCATTTGTTTTAACCCCTGGAATCACAGAAAAAAAAGTTCCGCCAAGTCACCAGAGCCGATTATCTAACATTTGTATTTGATGTCTAGTTTCGAAATAATTTATCCGGAAGTAAAACTTCGGCGAAAAATCTCAAAAAATCAACTCCCCGTAATATTAGAACCAAATATACAAAAAATGAAGAGTATTTTTTTCGAAATCACCGCAAAATTCTTTATAATGTGTTTGGAACAAACAATTCGGTGACATTTTTTGCCCTTTTTAGAAGGTTTTAGGTAGGCTTGAGCCAATATATCGGCTCTATGATTCCAAGGGTTAAGTTACATTTATTTGTTAAGACGGTCAAATTTTCCCCGGTCCGAACTCTAAACATAACGCCATTTAAAAAAAATCTTATGTTAACCAGGAAAGTACAAAGATGTCAACCACCAGCAGCAAAATTAAAAATTAATATATTGAACGAGTTGATCATAGTCAGACCACTGTCTATTATTACAAAGAATCGGTAAATCGTGAATTAACTCATTTAAACCCTAGACTCATTAATTATTTAGCAGTATTTTGTATTATTAAAAAATATTTTTTTCTTAATAGAATGACGGAGTAAAAAATTCTGCTCTGCGAAAAAGACAAATAAATTTATAAAGGGTAAGTCAGGCACCATAGAATCAAACACAAATATTATTATAACGTCAGGTATATTTAACTGGAACACTTAGAGACTAGAGTAACTGTTTTAGTGAGGATCACTTGGGCTGTTATAGCCTTTAACTTATACGTCTAGGTAAAATAGGTTTATTTTCCGAAATTTTTAAAAATTTTAGGACTTGAATGTCATAAATATATTTAAGCTACCGTTTTTATAAATTTTATCTCATCTGGAGTGGGTGCGTGTCAGTGAAAAAATTTTTGAGTGTAGTTTACACAGGTTCCGATTGTCATTACTATGATTTTTTTTGCAAAAAACGATTATTTTCATGAAAAAATGCCATTTTCCAAAATTTAAAATGTTAATATCTTCAAAAATAGTTGACCAAGCAAAAACCAAATTCTTATATTGGAACGAGAAAATTCGCGAGAATACACATTCAATTATAATTTCTTATCGGGATGAGCTGGATTTTAGCCAATCAGAAGCGATTATTTTTTCGAAAAAAAAATCTTGATCTCTGAAAGATTCTGTATAAATTGAAGTTTTCAATTTTTTCATAACTATCATAGATTTTCCTTGTTCCAGTTAGTGATGTTGTTCCAGTTGGGGGTGTTCCAGTGAAATAAACCTGACTGTAAAAAATAATGTAATTTGACATCTTTCATTCCTAAATGTGTTGCACAAACTATTTTTGTAATTAAACTTGTTTTGTGCTATAATTTAAAGCCTATAATAATTCACTTTTTACCAAAGGTTTTGTTTTTCCGAACATAATTCACAGTCTTACTTTAAAAAAAGTCACCAAATAGCTAACCACCAAAATTTTTTTTTATTAGATTTAAATGTTTCTGTGATCTTATGAAAAACTTATTTTAGTACTGTAAAACTCTTGACATTGAATAAGATAATTCGAAACTTGTAGAATAAATACACAATAAAAATGTCAAATAAGTAAAGAAACTTTTTTCGATTTTTTTTATTATTAAGGTTATTATCAAAATTATGAAGTTTTGAATTTTCGAAAATACTATTTTAAGCTTTAAAATCACATTTTTAAAACTTTTGTCCAAAATAACTCCAAAAATTATTTGTTCTTTGAAAGTAACGTGTGAAAAAAATTGGAAATTAATATATGAATATAGCAGAACACTATCTATTTTGACAAGGAATCGGTAAATAGTGAATAAGCTCGTTTAACCCTATATATTATAGGCTATAATATCGATATAGGGCCTTTATCTACTCATCAATTATTAAAGAATGTTGTATTATTAAAAATTTTTGGTGTCGCAATAAAGGAGAAAAAACAATATTATACAGGGGGGCTCGATATCGCCGGCCCAATATCGCCGAATTTGCCCAAATCGCCGAAAAAACCTGCGCAATTTCACGATTTTTAGCTAAACTACTTCCAGTGCCAATATCGCCGAATGTGCCAATATCGCCGAAAATGCCCAATATTGCCTTTTTTTAGCTTTATATTACAAATTACTTTGTGAGCGTCATAAATGACGTCATTCTCATGATTGAATTTCTCAAATTTACTCTTTTTAACTTTTATTTGATGGCGTTTGGTGGAGTATTAAATTCTACGCATTCTGATGATTCACTTCATTCGAACCTATTGTGAAACTCCTTATAAAATCAAAAAAATGTTTGACATATGACGTCATTTCGAACGCCTACGCGTTTTTTCAATTTTTTAACAGAAAAATCGCCGATTAAAGGCGATTTAATATTTTTATTTAAATTTGTTTAAAATTAGCACTTTTTGGCACGAATTTGTTAGAAAATGAGCCCTTATTTTTAAAAATTTGTCAATTTGACCAATCGATTTGAGGCTAAATTTCTGACCAATTCGAATTCAAACTTGAAATCTTTCTCAAACAGATTTTTTAAAATTGTTTCAAGCTCATTCGAAAATATTGTTCAAATAAGGGCTCATTTTAAAAAAAAATTGAATAAAAACATTAAATCGCCTTTAAGGGGGTGGGCGTCGTAATTTTTTGAGCCCTTTTATAGAATTAATTTGATTGATACATTAAATCGGTTATGACTAAAGTTGACCCAAGGAATCTATGGTGGCAATTAGTTTTTCAAAAAATCTAGAACAAAATCTAAATTTTCAAAATTCAAATATTTTTTAGCTTTAACCCGCATAAAACCGGTATTGACTACACTTGATATGAACATTTTTATTGGTGAATTGACCGCCTAAAACGATGCATGAAATTAAAATTTATCAGAAAATGTTTTAATCAATTCTAGAAATTTCAATTATTTTAACCCGTGTGAGCACAACACTATATATAGGTGAGATGCATATTTAAATCATCTTAAAATAATGCAAAAAAACCATCGTAGAATTGTCTCCTTCGAATACATATAAAGAATTTGCAAGGATTTCAAAAAGTGACTTATTTTTTTTTTTGTGAAATTTTGTTCAAATTTACGGAGGGTTGATTTTTGAGATTTTTTCCAATCTTTACCTCTAAAAAAATTAAATGCGACCTATTGCGTCAATTAAAATTTTGAAATAGCCAGTTTTAGGAAAAGGTTTTGTCCATGTTGACACCAAACAAAGACTTAATTGTATACAGGAACAGATTTTTTTTAAAAGTGATATTTTCAAAATTTCAATTTTAAGTATTTCACGGAATATTTTAATTATTAAAAAATTTAATTCGAGCAATTAAATATGTCTCCACAGAGTCACTGATTAGTATAGTCGACCTCAGAAATAATATCAGAAGTGTACCTATCTGCTTTTATAGAGGGAAAATAACCATTTTTGTTATGAAAAATTGTGATTTTTCATCAAAATTTTAACCTATTTAAAATAATTTTTGATTGATTAATATAAATCAAATCAGAAAAAACATGACATAGGTAGATTCTTGTGCATCCATTCAATACCAAAATAATTTGTAACACCACTGGTGAGCTTGTATCACTGATGATGCGTACTTGCTCCTTATCAGTAAGTTTCTAGAACTAAAATCAAATTCGTAGAATATCAAATGTCGGATGCAAAAATATTACGTCTTGAACTTCCTACTGCCAAAAAATAACTCTAACTTACCTTGGCTTTCTGTATAGAGCGCTTGAACAGTGCACCTATAAAAGGTGAAGTGCCTTGGCGAGTTTTGTTTTCTGTGCTCACACGGTTAAGCAAAAATGTTCAACCTAATTATCGAATTGTGGACGCCTGATTGGTTAAATTTTGATTAGGCTGGTACAGATTTTTCTGATCAGTGAACTCTCAGCTGCAATTTGGTGGACTTTTGGTCGGATCAGACGAAGCTTTTTTTCGAACTTTTCATTCCGTTCACCTTAAAATCAATTTCTAGACACTAGAATATTATTCAAAAATTCTTCTCATCACATTGACCGCATATATATTATCTACCTTAGCGAAAAACAAACGGCTTTATTCTACAACATAGTGCAACTATCTAGATTAGGACGCCACCCCTTAATTGGCCTTCGGCCGATTTCTATCTTCATTCTTCGAACAAATTTAAAATTAAAACATTAACTCTCTTAATCGGCCTTCGCCATTTGAGTGCTATCAATTTCATTCAGTTTTAGATTGAAACATGAAATAAGGGCTCTTTGTGTAAAAAAGGTCTCATTTCTCCTCTTTCTTGCCAAAAAAATTTGGCGATATTGCCCCCGTGTACTAAATAAAGATGGAACAATAGAATAAGCTGTAGAAATGAATATTATAAACGGCAACAGTTATCTACTTTTATTATTTGATTAATCTGAAAAAAGAGTGCTTAAACTGAAAAAAATATTTTTTAATCAGGGGTTTCCAGTTTTGGGCGATTATAACTGAAAATGTTCATCATGAGCTAATAACTTCGAAGTGCTTTTTGAAAAATTTGTAAAATAGTTACAAATTTCGAATTATCGAAATTCGGTACCAAGTTAAAAGCGGAAATGAACACATTTTAAATGCCCTTTGACGGTGAAAAGTTAAAATCAAACAAACATAGAATATTTTGTGTCTTTCAGAGCGTAGTACAGACATTTAAAAATATTTGTTGTTGTTAAAAATTTTGTACTAAATAACTAGTAACTACAATATAACTCATACTTCAGATCGAGCGTGGAAAAATTATATTCTCCCACTCATTAATTCCACGTGCTTCTAAAGGAAATAATTGGATTTAAAGATTTTGCGGGGAATTGCGGGAAAACTCGCGCCGGGTAATTGGCCTCGCCAATATTCATGTTATTACCCCGCCTCCCACTTTAATGACGAATCTGTGGATACAAAATGAAGCAACGGAGGTGTTTGTATACTTTCTGCAGATGAAAAAATTCTTGCAACTTTCAGGTATGAATCAATGTATTAGTAACCGGAATTATACAGTATTGTCATATGAAATCTTATCTAACTGAAATTTTATTCTATAAATTGATTTAAATCTCGTTTCCATGTAATCCCTAAATAAGGTTACAATTTGCCTTGATCTTAGATAATATTAAACCCACGGTAATAGAATAAGATACAAAACCAAAGCGTCTTCACCCAAACCTTGACAAAGAGAAGATTTGTCAAGGCGGGTTGTGTATATTTGAAACAATTAAGCGAAAATCGTTAATTAAGAATCCGTATCGAATCATAGGCTCAGTGGACGTTTCCTATTTTACAAGGATAAGGAAAAACTTAGGCTAAATTTAGCCAGAAAATTGAAAAAAAATCTAACAACTGAGAATTTGATAAACGTGAAAAATCTTAATTTCAAGGTTTCATAATTCGGATTAATCCTAAAAAACGTACTTTAGGAAAATGAAAATGATCGGTCTGATTCGAAATAAATAATATTTTTCATGATAATTGTCGCGTTGATTAATTTTCAAAATTTAATCATCGTGACATGTTCTCATATAGTTCGCTTTCCGTATTTCACACTGGGTTGTCTTTATCTCGATGGCGTCCGAGACCAAAATGATGTGGAAATTGCAGTAGTTCTAAAGTTTATCGGAACCGAGTTGAAAAAATAGTATCATCGCACCTGTTTTAAGTTCTCCGTGTTTTTTAAATTTGTAGAGATTTTTCTGAAGCTCTAAATAGATTATCGAATTCAGATACATACGATTCACCTTTGTCTTGGACACATCATCTGAAATATGAAGTCCATTATGACGTACTTAAGTATTGTAATAAACCTTCAACACGCCTACGCGATTTTAGGCTGATAAGCTTGCGTAAGTGGGCCTCGGAGAATTGGGCTGATATTGAGTCGGCGATGGGGGAGCGCGCAACCGCCTGTATGATCTTATTTGTGAAAAATAAATTATTTAATAGTCATTTTTGTGTAATGAATTTATCAAATTGTCTGTCTAAAAACTTAAAGTTATAAATTTGATCTAAGATATCACCTTATTAAACGTTAATAATAAACAGACTTATTCAGGCGGGCTATCCAGCAAATTTTTATTAATACCTTTATCACTACTGACTAACTCTATGTGAGAAAAAGGGCCAAACCCCTTGCATTTGGCTTCGAGAAACGACCACGTTGAATTGCTTTCTTAGATAGCTCAAAATGACCATAGATTTGACCAGTGGTCATATTTAAAAGTTATTATATGCTCGAAATTTTCTTTAATCGAAACTGTATGTCACGTTTTTACCGACCGCACTTTGAGATTTAAAGAAAATAATTTGGTTTGTAGTTTAAGCCTGAATCAAGATGTGGTCAAAGCGCTGATTTGGCGTATAATATATACGGTAATGGCCTCACCCTACGTCATCTTAGATTTGTTGCTCTTGAAATTATTTAGTTTATTTAACTTTATTAATGTTCTAAATAATTTAGGTGGCTTGATTAATGTAAGCCGGTCGGCTTACTCCCTAGTTTAAAAACACCAATGCGTATGAAATAAGTTTCAAATTCTAAAACTGCTATTCTAGCTATCTAAGCACTTCATCAACGCCGTCTTTATTGGTACGGTATCTACCGGAAATTAAGGAATATATTGTCTATACTATATTTCATCTGCTCATTTTATTTATTATGTCTTTCTAGATCGTGCTCATTTATTTCGGACCCTAATTTATTGGAGCTACTCTTCATATATATTTATTTTTGCTGGATCACTGACGTAATGAGCCGGATTAGAGTTTGGACCTCAAATTCGAGAAGTAATCCGCTGGATTAATAATCGGATACGAATTAAATCTTTGTGTAATAGTTAATTAGTGGCGACGAGCTATTTATAAGGTCAGGTTATAAGTTATTTCTGACTCAGATTATTTACAAAAATTCAGCTGAACAGGTGTGAGAGAAAAAATTCGAACAGGAAATAAGAGAATAATCGCGGCGGTTTCAATTAGATGGATTTCGAACTTTGGAAGAACCTTTTGAAATCGACGTTTTAGGGTTTTTTGTGCTGGAAAGTAAAAATGCGTAATGGTTCTGTAGTACTGTAGCTAGATCATGTGTTACTTTTTGCATAACCAGAATCTTAGGACAAATTATCTTAGGAATAGATTTTCAAAAAGTTGTCCGAAATTTCAGCTCCATACTCTTAAACCTTGTAAGCTATTTTTGATTGTTCGAAGATTGCGTTTCAAAGATTTTTATAACAAACATATAGTCACGTGAGGTACTAAGACGCTAAAGATACGAAATATTTGTGACAATTTTCAGAAAGAAAACGGCAGAAGTCGTGCTAGAGAGCAAGATCTGGAAATTTCAAGTTCAACTGTTAATAAGTATAATATTGGCAATCAAATTTTTTTTTAAAGCAGAGGTGAAATGGAAAATTGATAAGCAAATTTGACCTTTTTAATTTCAAACATCGGCCACCAATAGTGCTAAAAAACAATTTTTCAGCTCTTAGAATAATACACAATTTTGTCGAAGGAAAATTGCCGGATTAAGTTGATAAACGTTTAAAAACCTGGACCCGGGTTTAAAGTTTGTGATAAGATGGCCCACAAGTGGCGCTAGAAGCTTATTTTAAAAATTGGTAATTTAAAAATGCAAATTTTCAGAAATATTGATTAAAAAGTTTTGACCAGGACAGGAATCCGAAAGAGCCGTTGATCAAATTTAAATTGTAATAATTTTCTGTTGGAGGCAAAAATATACGGAGGCACCCACTGAAACAAAAAGTTTGGCAAATAAACTTGCTAAATTTTTGAACTTGAAACTACTAATAAAAGCCATACAACCGACATCCGGTTTGTATCATCGTTCATTTAAAAGAAAAACTGTTATTGCATTTTCGTCGGTTAAACAAAGTCCAATTTAGTTCGCAAAATAATCATGCTAGAAAATCGTATATTTTGTCGTCTTCAGATACGGAAAAGCAGTTTTTTTGGACAAGTAGATTGACGTGTGAGAAATTTAGTTTGATAATGATATAATTATTTTTTGGTGCGTTGAGCGCCCAGCGGCATATATTATACACCTTTTAAGGGGTTTAACAGCTACAAGGAGATTAAACCCACAGTAATTTAAATATGAATATGTGAAATGTGAAAATAAATGAGGATTTGTTCTTATTGATTAAAAAGCCAACGAGAGGAAATCAATCTTGTTAAATCCATCTGAGAGAATTTTGAAGAAAAAAAAAGCTTATTCTGTAATTAAATGATTGAAATTTAATGGATAAAACTATTTTCAAGAGTAATGGTTTTTTAGAACTTTATTAAAAAGATTGCTAGTAGATAAAATTAAATGTAAAAAAACCTACATAGAGGGTTCTGTTCAGAACCTTCTAGACGACAACGATTATAAAATTGAGAGAAAAAAGGAAGTATAACATTTATCGGATGACATGAAGAAAGTTTTACTCATTATGAGTGTATTTAGATGTCTGACAGATTAGATCAGATCTCCAACCTTATACGAAAACCCAAACTTTATCGATACTTTTATTTCAAAAGACCAATTGTTAGATTATTTCTAGAGTCCCAATATGCTCAACCTACGCATTGTCTTTACCATTTATAATGGGTCCCAAAAATCATTCTCAAATAGGATCCAGTGTTCCAATCGACATGCATTGGCCATTAAATTTTCTAATCATAGTTCTTCGCCTACCAGGACAACGTCGTCGAACTTTGGATCATATGGTTTTGAATTGCTTGAAAGCGTTTCTAATGTTCAATTGGTTTAATATTGCATGAGTAGTTTTTCACCACTTATTGAACGTCGTGAATTAAACTTTTATAACTTCGTGATTAAAAGATGATTTCAAAACGTAAAAAATGAGCAATAAGAAATATTGTTCTGTAAACACGGTCTTTATAATTTTACATATCTTCAATTATTTTCTAATTAGTGACAAACTCGTGAAGCATTTTACGAAAACGATTTGGGTGAAAACGCACAAATTTGTCTCAACCGCAAAAAAACGTCCGAGCAGATATTATCCAATGATTGAAACTTGAGACTTAACTTATTTAGTTGTCCATAATATTTAATATGATACAGTATTATCGAAAATTTTACGCCATTCTGAAATTTAAAACACAAGTCTTGTTCTCTAAAACCTTCTGGAAAAAAAAAAACTTTATTAGAACCAAAATGGCCTATTTCTCTGTACCAATCCCTTATCTAGTTTCGAAATATGATTATCACTATAGAGAAAATAAGAGGCTGAGAGATATCAAAATAAAAAGCGTTTCATAATTTATTTGAATTTTTTCAAGGAGAGAAATTATAAAATTCAGAATGCAAAATTCAGAAAAAATAGTTTGATAATTCAGAAAAATAAATTCCTCTTCTGTAATAACTTGTAAACTTCTCTTATCAATAATTTAATTTGATGTTTGAACGATATTATTTAATTTGAAAAAAACGAATAATTTATTTGCCCCAATTTGACGATCCAGTTAGTTATTGAAAGATGTTTCATAATGAATTATCATATATAAAATGCTGAAGGTCAACTCTTCTCGTGAAAAGTTCAAAAAAGTATTTTGTAATTTGTAGATTTAATTGGCCATAATTTTTAAATTACTGTTATTAACTATTAAAAAAGTTACAACATCGTCCTGATTGAATTTATTCATTTGAACGAAAAAATGATAGTTTCTGTAAGGCCCCAAAAGTTAGAAAATTTTATATTTCAGATTTTCAATGAAACGAAAAACATGAAAAGTGTGTCGAATTTTCTGTCTTCTTTGGAATTATGGTAGTAATTGGATGTTCAAACAGATTTATATTGTTTTTACAAACAAAACCAAGTTAAACCAATATCGTTGAGATCGGATGTATTTAAACTACAGGCTGTCAATTAAAAACGTTCGATATTTCTTGCTTATATAAAGATGTAAAAATAATTTTTCTTCTAATTGGCATACAGTATAAGTCAGTTTTAGCAGCGAATTCAGCTCAGAAAGCAAAAGATTACCGACCAATCCAAAAACTGAGATAGAAAATATCATTATTATTATTGGGATCGCATTCATCATCAATTGATGATTCAATCATGCGTATGATTCATTGCCTTGTCTGAGCTATTAGTCACTAATAAATTCTACATTCTGTAACTAAAAAATTTATAACAGAATTTATGGTCATTGCAAAAAAGCACCTGATATTTTTCTTGATCTTGAAATTCGAAATAATTTTATTACATGATAACAACAAAAATATTGCTGATTATTTAGTAACGGTCACCAGGAGATGTCGAGAAAAAATAATTATTACTATTCTATTATATTATATTTAAAATGATAAAGAAATACAAAGTGATCCACTAAGCCTTTATTTCTACTAATGGAAA
>SCLH01001290.1:64558-84226 GCA_004367855.1 Oikopleura vanhoeffeni | reverse complement strand
TGTGAGAGAGATGAGATAAATTTCCGATGGAAATGTCAAAAACGACGGTCTATCGCATATTCTAGAAAAACTAAAGCACTTTATCGACAAAAACGCTTTCACAGAAGTTTTGTATACTAATTATGCAGGTTATGTTTTAAAATTTAGGTTTATTTCAAATATAACCTCAGAGGAGATAGAAAATTTCGGTTTTGGCTTAGGTCTCCCGTTTTTCGCTAATGTGTCTGGGAGTGTATTCATGCAAAAAAGTTTTGACACATGTGTTACGCAAGATGAAGGCTAGTTTATACAAACTGCTAATCTGAATTATATCCTCGAGGCCCTGTTTGGGCTAATATTTCATCGAGAAAAATGTCAAATTAGGAACCACAAAACAATTTCGAAGAAGCAAAAGTTAAGCATCGGGAGAAAACAAAAGGACGAATCTGTTTCTAAGCACCGACAATTTTTTTTTAATTTCTACATTTTTCCTTAAATTAATTTAGAGACAACCTGTTTTAACAGATCCGTTTGTTCTTAACAATCTTGGTACTGTAATGGGTACAATTGGCCAGGAATTGAAAAAGCCTTCTCAAATTCAATTATCCGGCGAATTAAAAGCCATGATATCGAGAATTATACACAATGAAAACGCACGAATTCACTACCAATTAAGTCAAATTTCTTTTATTGTGAATCAAAATAAAATGATGATGGAACAATGAAAATGTATGTCACTGAGGAAAGGCCTTAAAATTAAAAAAATAAATTATATTTGTATTCTAGACTTTTTTGGTTATTTCAGCATGATTACAAATACAATAAAATTGTGTTTCAGATTTTGAAATGCTCCATCAGTATAGTTTAATTTTTTGATGAAATTTGATTGATGCTTTAATTAATTATTTTTTAAACCATATAATAAAAACTCGTTCTTTTCCATTTTAAAAGGATCGAGTAATTTTTTCTAAAATTTTTGTTTCCTGTTCAATTACAATTACTTATCTAATTACTAAACATTTACTCACGCTCAGGTCAGAAAGCGACCGCAGGGCGATGTTCCGATATAAGTAGTGTTTACGCTAAAAATATACTTTTTTCTAGATTCGGATTTTATAATTCTGAAAAAATCACAGAATAAACCGAAAATTGTCCGTGAAAATCCGACTTTGTAAATTTTTTCTACCTAGTTACAATTCGATTTTCTACATAATAAGTGAAGGCAAAATATACTTTAAATTTTTTTTATAATTATTTATAGAATACTAAAAAAGTGGATGTCTGCTGTAAACCAAGTGTATTCTTCTCCATCAAGCTTTAGAAAAAATTAGCAAAAATCATCAGGGATTAATTCCTCAAATAATTCTGATTTAACTCCCTCGCATTGTTTGACACCCAAACCGTTATCACCAGCTTCCAAAAATGCTAATTCTGAAATTCATCAAATGACAAATTCTGATGATGTCCTTGAAGAATACGATTGACGACCTTAAATCAATCTCCACAAAATTGGAAAAAGCGCAATTTCCATTCACAGAAACAGTCAAGAAATTAGATAAGCTTGAACATGACAGGTAAGAAAATAATTAAGCCAGATCAATTATTTAGCAGATTTTTTTTGGTAATTTGTCACTTCTAGAGAAGTCAAATTACAGTTTGTTCATATTTTAAGTCATAGACCTAAAAGAACCTGATATACCTGAGAATATACCTTCCTAGATATAAGACCTCCGAAAGAAAAATTACTGGCGTTTTTGCAAAAAAATTATGGGTGTCGAATTACAAAAACAAAATTTTTACCAGTAAATTTCTAATGAGTAGGTGTACTTATTGCCAACTGCGAGCTGTTTTCTGAAAAATTTCTGTTCACTTTAAAAATTTTAGCGTTTTTATGATTCTAGGATATATCAACCAAATTTCAAGCTCAAGTGTGAAAATTTATCTTAACTTAAAAATTTCAGAAAAAACAAAATTTTAACATACCATTTTTTTTAATACCGAAGTTTTTTATTAAAAAATCATATTCAAAAACCTAAAATATTACAGTTTGATTTTTTTGGTTATCAAAATATCAGTTTGGTATCATCTGATAGATAATTTAATTCAGTAAGTATCAGCTGACTTTATATGCATTTCAAAAATAATTGCGTTATCAATTATTGCCACTTTTTTATATGTTTTACCGTTAAGCCTCAAAAAATTTTTTTATTTCAGACATAAAGAAATGATGGACTGCCTGAATGATCAGACTTCTCATATAGTTTCAAGTAAATGGATTCTCAAAAATCTTGATCAATCGACTAATAATCTTGTGGCAAAGGTTAATTCTATCGAATCAAAAATCGACTAATTTTGCTGGTAATGTCGTGTACCCACGTTCTCAAGTGGAATTAAATTTATCAGAATATAGCGATGATATCGCATCCTTGAGAGCGCCATCAGTAGCGCCGTCCTGCGAGCTGGTATGGAGCCCATCAGTGATGATGAAAGTACTTCAGAAAAATATAGCACAACTCAATCAACTAGTCAGAAATGTTCATGACTCGGGATTCAGAACACCGTCAGGGAATCGCTCTATGCCGTCTATAGATCTCACAGGGTAAGTAAAAATAATTGAATAAGGATGACTGTCAAATGTGTTTATAAGGACTTATAAGGAGGAAAAATTACATAAAGCCGATATTATTTGCCAGACGCGAATTCCAGAGATACAATTTTATCTACTATTTTTTTTAAATTAATTTTTATTGGCCTTAGAATTTTCTTGGAAATTTATAACCAGTTATATAGGGAAAATTATTTTTTTTTACAAAACTGTGGATAACTCACGAACGTTACATACGAACGTGTTTAAAATTTTTCATAAATTATTCTTTGTTTGCTTACAGTAGCTGACTTTTATCTACGCTGAATTACACATTTTTAAGATTTCTCGAGATCATGCTTAATCAACTCTTAAGGGGGTGGTCGAGGCAATCTGGACCTTTTTAAACTGCGCCTCAAAAATAAACGAGAAACAGTAGTAACATTCATTATACTTGGTATGCAAAGAGCAAGATTTTGATAATCTCTGAGATCGAAAAAATTATTTTTCCATGTTTTGGAATAGGGCGTGTCCAACCTCTAGAAAAGTGCCAAAAATTAATTCTTAAAATTTTTTGTCAGCCTTCGTCCATGACCAATTTTTACGATTTTTCACGATGCCATGTTATTCACGTCAGCGGTGCGTGGTGTAACATAGTCGCACACGCGGACGCGTGGAGTTTTCAGCGATAATCATAGAAATGTACTGCTTTTTTATTTATAATATTTTCTTACCAGCATTCATGATCATATTTGATCTAGCTTGATTTGTACGAGTTTTACGCCGACCCACACGCAGAACGAAAAATCACAAATTCTCGGTGCTCGCCGAGCCGAACGTCGATTCTTAGTAGCAGTGATAATAAAATGGTCATTCGTGAAAAATTGGGTCATAGACGAAGGCTGACACAAAAATTGTAAAGATTACATTTTTGGGCACTTTTCTAGAGGTTGGACAGCCTATTCCAAACATGGAAAATATTTTTTTTTCAATTTCAAAGATTCATCAAAACCTTGTCTTGCATACAAAGTATAATGAAGTTTACTACTGTTCTCCGTTTATTCTTGAGGCGCAGTTTAAAAAGGTCAGAGCCTCGACCACCCCTTAATCCAACGACTGCACAAAAACTACGGGCAAAACCTACTGTTTACTAGGTAACCGCAGGACATAAAGCCATTTTTAGTATAAAATGTGAGGGAAAAAAAATCGAAACTCGCCCAATTTTTTTTGAAATCAGCCGAAACAAAGTGGAACTTACTCATGGTAGCCCAAGATGGGCCATCCCGTAAAAAAATAAAGAACAAAATTTGAAAATAAATATAATTCTTTAATGACTAGTGATGTTCCACTCCAAAATATTTCTTCTATCTAACTTTTCAATTAAGCCCTACTCGCCGAAGTAGCGACCCAAGTCAACCCCCTGCTCGTTATCAAAACAAGAAAAAAATTATTGATACGAGAAAAACGGTTCCAAAAATTAAGCACTGAAATACGTTTTACAATCTACAAATACTTCTGCCATTATCATGCTTTAAAGTTCGGCAATTTTCGGCCCTTTTCAAATATAAGATTTCGTTGTCTAGATTGTTCATTAGCACAGTAGTGTGATTATGGTCTTCAAGGACACTTTATATGAACAAAATATGGCCAAAAACTTCGCTTTGTCGAAATTCAATTTTTGCTGTCTGGTGGCATTTTCGATTTTTAACCCATATTGTCCGGATGCATCAACATCACTTACTGAAGCCTTATGATTGCCTTTCATTTAAAATTCCACAAAGCATTAACATTTGCCGTATTTTCCACAAAAAAACGAGCCACGTGAAAAGCTTATCCTTAGCCTGCTTCAAGTACATTATGTCACATTATATGTAAAACACGGATAACAAAGAATTCATTTAGGTAGCTTTTTTTAACTCCACCCACCCTGCTCAGTCAGTTTTTCTTGAAGACCATTCAGATATCAACAAACGGTTTTTTGCTATGTGTAGCCAAGTAAATTTGTGGCGACCAAAACCTTTCGTTGTTTTCCTGGTCAACCGGTGCAACGGTAAATGATGTTCTAAACCGGATGTCTATAGGTTCGAATCTCAGTCAGCTCATTTTTTTTTGTTATTTCAATCGAAATATACGTATTATTGATAATAATCGGTTAACCCCTAGACTCATAGAGTATTGATATCCCCCAGAGGCATGAGAGCCACTTTTTTGGCTTGACTTGAAGTCATATTATGGGAAAGGTTTAGGTGTTAGGCAATTAATTGTTGTAAAATCATTGAGATAAAGGATAGACTCGAATTTTTAATTAATTATATTAAGACAATCAAAAAATTAATCACTTCATTTCCGCTGTGGAAAAGTGAAGTTAACTCGAACTGTTTTCCCACAGAAAACCATTACGATTTTTATAATGAGATGCTAGTAAATATAAAATTAAGTGAAACCTTATGTTCCTTAACCTGGTCTCCGATTCAAAATACCTTATCGGGTTCGTCTATGAAACGATAATTCTCACCTGTGAAATGATGAAATTAGTGGTAAACAATATGTCTGCGCCATATATTTCCGCCCGCTTTCTCATTCATTAGCAATTTCTCTGTTTTCAAACAAAAGAAATAAAAAAAGTTAACATTTAGTAGAAACATTATTATTTTTTTTAAGATGGTCAAGACGAATTCCTAAAAACTGAGTATTTAAGGACCTTGTTGTTTTAAAAATAAATTGTGAGATAAAGCTGATAAAGAAAAATTTCAGAGAAATCCAAAAAAAAAGTAGGATAAAATATATTCGAACGGCTCATCCAAAAACAAATTTCTATTCATTTTTCGGAAATTAATTGCGAAACTCTATGGGCGATTTGAACCGTGAACTTCAATCTCGTTATTTTTGTCCTTTCCGGTCTTTCAAAAAAATGAAAGCCACTTTTATGGCTCTATGAGTCTAGGGGTTAATAGGTGGAAATTGGATTAACAAATACGTGGCAAAAAACATATTTTAAATTAATTATTTATGAAAAAAAAATATTTTCGAAAATTCTCCTTGTTAGCCTGAGAAAACAGGTGATTTCAGAGGTTGATACCGGCCAACCAGTTGAAGGAGAGAAAAACAAAAAGTTTTTGTCGCCACAATTTCTATGGTTACATATAACAAAAAACTGTTTGTTGATATGCTGGTATGGTCTTCGAGAAAAATGACTGAGTAGGGTGGGTTGAGTTAAAAAAAACAGCCACCTTACATGTATCTGTTTAACCAATAGAAAAAAAAACCTGAAAAATACAAAAAGTTCTATATTTTTTTTCACTGTTTATTTACTTTATTTTCATTGTTGAACAAATAAAATGAACATTTATGCTTTATAGATAGCGTACATAATTTTACAATTTTAGTCTAAAGATGTTCTAAAAACATGAATAAAAAATTTCGGAACCAGGATTTTAAGAAAAAATTAAACCCTTGGAGTAATTTTTTAATAAAAAATCCTAATTTTCCTGTGAGCAAAAACCGGAAATCCCAATTTCTGATACAAATGGATTTTGCCGAACTATTCATTTTCTTAGCAACTATTACCTACCATATTTTCAAGGAATTTTTGCCAGTTTTTACCTCGGACCATGCCCTCAATATTTATAACTATGCTCACAGTGAAATTCGACGTAGAAACATACGTTACCTCCATTCATAAACTTATTGTCAATATAAGGTCGGATGTGACCAAAATTTCGTAAATTGTTCAAAATTCCAAAAAAATGAACGACAGCTATTTTTATGTAGCTCAACTTTCATACTTACAATTGAAAATAGACTCACTTTCTGACCACTAGAGGGCCAGAAAAACATTTCGTTCTCGAAATAATTTTTTATGATGCAAATTCCCCCCAAGCTGGTTAAAAAAGTAAACTTATACCGTATACCGCACTGGTTCGAAACTAATTAAAATGAAAGGAGAAAATAATACAAATACATAACATAGTCGTAACTGGGGATTATAATGACATTATAAAAAAAGGTCTTATGCGGCTTATACCGTATAAGTTATACGGTATAAGCGCATAAGACCTTTTTTATAGTGGTCAATATAATTCCAGTTACGACTATTGTATGTATTTTGTATTATTTCTCCTTTCATTTAAATTAGTTTCGAACGCAGTTGCGATGAGAAATTTTATTTTTCTAGTTATAAACGGAAATTACTTTTAGCAGATCGGTTGGATCAAAAACCGATAAATATTCATAAACTGAATAAACAGTATGAAAAATAATGACGATATTAAATGAAGATTTGCCCACTGGACATCGTATAAGCCAAAAGAAAAGTTAGACATTAAGAAAATGGATCCGAGAGATCATTAAAACTGGAATGAAGCAAAAAAGGGGAAAACCTACGCACTTTATGTAAGAGACTATAGCAGGTAAAATATAAATACAGTTACCACGAGAGGCACAACATCTCATCAACGGGCATACTAAGACTGTGCCACCTCGCCCCGGCCACACGTCGCCCCTGTTGAGTAAGGTGTAATTTGAATTACATGGGTTTTCTACTACATGCTCTTTCTTTTGGTGCTAAAAATATTTCCTTTGTTTTTTTAGTTTTTGAGATATAACTTATATCAATATAGATGTTTTGTATGTATATGATATACAGTAAAGTCCGTCAACAGGACGCACCATATCATATTAAAGTACTGTCCAGCGCGAAAAGTACTAGACTCGTACACAAAATATGCCTTGATATGACACATATGTTACATACGTATCGTACTATGGCGTCTTTTTATGCTAAAATAAAGTACTTTTCGCGGTACATTACTTTTAATATTGATATGGTGCGTCCGTTGAGACGGACTTCACTGTACATGTAACATCTTTGTCGAGGCACCCTTTTCAATCTCAAAAATTGACTTGAAAAATTATAAGTTTTAAAAGCAACCATGGGTCAATTTTGTACACTAGGAGTATAGAGAGAGCAAAAGTAGCTTTTTCCTCTAGCGCTTCACGTGTACATGATCATTTTTTAAGTTTGACCCCGTAAAATTTGAATACTTTAGGATTGAGTGACGAAGAACTTCTTATTACTTTCAAATATTTGGCAAATGAATATGAATGAATTGCTGCAACATTGAACTTCAATATATTCCACTAGAAGATCAAAAAATGCTCATTTTTTACCGCGATGGAAATATCTTTTACAAGTAGGATAATATGCTCAGCAAGCAAAGAAAAGTGTTATAATTTTGTTCGTAGAAGGTAACATTTAAATAATAATATTAACTACTAGTTTCGCTTTTGCATCTTCAGGTTTTTTTAAAATACAGTAAAGAAATAAAACTTCATAAACTTGAATTTGTCAAAATCTAGAAAATTCCTGCGCACACTTTTTTGAGAAATAAAATAAGTTTAAATGTTACTTTTAAATTTTTTTACGATTTTGAGAAAATTAGCAAAGCGCTTAAGTGATTCATCTGGCAATTAGAACCGGTTTGAGTTTGCCGTATGTAGTAAGCCTCAGAGTCCAAGCGCGTCATAATAACGCTTGAAGCGCTTGCTATAATTTTGAATTTGCTTCGGAAAAAATCCATTTTAAGAGTGTAAACTTGGTGAGGTGTCAAAGTACTCGATTTTTTGTCCCTTAAAATTTCTAATTTGGACTTGTAGTCAGGACATGAAGTGATGTGATCAAAAACTTCATTCAGAAGGTAACATAGAAGGTAACAATAATTATTGTAAAATTTAAGAGAAAGAATTCTGCTGATTTTAAATTCTCTGAAAATTTGACCCATAGTTAATTAAGCAAAAAATGACAATGACCATGGCCTTGCGGTCCAGAAACCACCAGGTGGCGCGCTAGGGATCAAAAAACCTGTAAACACTTTTCGCATAAAATATTTCTGAACATTATTTATGAATATTATTTATTTTTCGTAGGACTCACCGTTGATACAGTACGCAAATATATTTTCTTTGTTTATTCCATTTTTTTAAATACAGTAGATAAAGTCTAAAGCCTTGTTTAAAGTCACTCAAATCAAAATTTCTCGAAATCGCATGGGATTTTTTTTTGTTTTCACATATATTATACAATGAAACCTTGCCTTAATTTAATTCGTAGTGGTTCCCCGGAAATGTGTTTAGAACAAAAGTTACAGAGCCAGAAGCGAGGGGTGCGCTCACGCTAATCGCGTTTCTTCTAATAGTGGATCTTTGTTGGTTCTGACAATACGTAACTACGTAAGCTTTTCTCGTGTACTTGACCATGGTTTGAAATGCTTTAAATTTGCCCAACTAGGCTTACTTTTTTTTTATATATTTTGGCATTCTAAAATTTTGATGAACTTACTTGCATTATATATAAATTTTTCATAACAGCGCCTTTTTAAAATTCTTCTGGAAACAGCTCCGTATTAGTCGCGAAATAACTTCTGTGAAGTTCGCTGCATGGTATTGAGAGACTGGCACATTTGGCATTAGTTAGAGGCCGTTTGATTATTCGAAAATCGGCTGTTCAAGCTTGAAACGAAAATTTAGGGTAAGCAAATAAGGCAGCAGAAGTTTTTTCTCTTATAGTAAAAAATACTATAAAAATATCAAATTATTGCCCGTCTTTTATTTATGAGAATAAAGCTGAATATATATTTTCAGATCCAACAAAGTCCGAATAAAATAAAGGCAAGGTTTCATTGTATATGTGAAAACAAAAAAATCCTTGAGCCGATTTCGAGAAATTTTGATTTGAGTGACTTTAAAACAAATTTGTAGACGTTATCTACTGTATCTTAGAAGAAATGAAATAACAAAAAAAATATTTGCGTACTGTATCAACGGTGAGTCCTACGAAAAATAAATAATATTCATAATAAATGTTCCGAAATATTTAATCGAAAGTGTTTACAGGTTTTTGGTCCCTAGCGCGCAACCTGGTGGTTTCTGGACCGCGAGGCCATGTCCATTGTCATTTTTTTGCTTAATTAACTATTTTTTAACTAAATTTTCAGAGGATTTAATTTCGCGAGGGGGACTCCCTTAACTATTTTTAAATTCCCGGGAGGGAGGCGTGCCTTAAAATAAGTTACCTAAGCATAGATTTTCTTGTATATATTATAAAAAACCCTTACAGTAGTATGATTTTAAACGGACAGGTATAAACCGTGACCCTGTCCGTTTAAGTCCTTGGCAGAAATTTTAACCTTCATTTTACCTACAATGCAGTCTGTGTTTTCTGGTACTACCCGCAGATTGTATTCCGCGANAAAAATGTTCAACCTAATTATCGAATTTGACGCTGATTGGTTCAGAATTTTGATTAGCTGTAAGCAGATTTTCTGATCAGTGAACTCTCAGCTTCAATTTGGTGGTACTTTTGTTCCGATCAGACGAACTTTTTTTTCGAACTTTTCATTTCCGGTTCACTTAAAATCAATTTTCTAGAAATCTAGAATATTATTCAAAAATTCCTTCTCATCACATTGACCGCATTATATTTATCTACCTTAGTCGAAAAACGGCTTTATTCTAAACATAGTGCAACTATTTCAGATTACGACGCCCACCCCCTTAATTGGCCTTCGGCCGATTTCTATCTCATTCTTCAACAAATTTAAAATTAAAACATTAAACTCTCTTTAATAGGCCTTCGGCCAATTTGAGGCTCAATTTTCATTCAATTTTAGATTGAAACATGAAATAAGGGCTCATTTTGTAACAAAGTACTCATTTCTCTCTTCTTTGCCAAAAAAATTTGGCGATATTGCCCCCCTGTACTTAAATAATAATGAGACAATAGAATCAAGCTGTGAAAATGAATTAATTTATAAACGGCAACAAGTTATTTACGTTTTATTTTATATAATTGAAAAAGACTGCTGAAAACTGAAAAAAATATTTTTTTTAATCAGGGGGTTTCAAGTTTTTGGGCGATTAAACTTGAAAATGGTCAATCAGAGCTAATAACTTTGACAGTGCTTTTTGAAAATTTTGTTAAAATCAGTTTAAAATTTCGAAGTTATCGAAATTGGGTACCAAGTTAAAGCGGAAATCGAACACATTTTTAAATTGCCCTTTGACGGTTGAAATTAAAATAAAACATGAATATTTTGTGTCTTCAGAGTCTGTAGTACAGACATTTAAAAATATTTTTGTTGTAAAAATTTTGTACTAAAAACTAGTAACTACAATAAACTTCATACTTTCAAGATCGAGCGTGGAAAATTATATCTCCCTCTCATTAATCACGTGCTTCTAAAAGGAAATAAATTGGATTAAAGATTTTTCGGGGAATTGCGGAAAAACTTGCGCGCCGGTAATTGGCTGCCCAAATTTCATGTTATTACCCCCGCCTCACTTTAATGACGAATCTTGTGGATCACAAAATGAAGCCAACGGAGTGTATTGTATTACTTTCGTCATGAAAAAAATTCTTGCAACTTTCAGTATGTAACATAATGTATGTAGTAACGGAATTATACAGTACTTGTCATTGAAATTCTTATCTGAACTGAAATTTTTATTTCTATAAATTGAATTTGTATATTCTGCGTGTCCATAATACCCTTAAAATAATGTTAAATTTGCCTTTGGATTCTTAAGGTAAATTAAAACCCACGGTAATAGAATAAAATCAAAACCAAAGCGTCTTCACCCAAAACCTTACAAAGGAGATTTGGTCAAGGCGGGTTCGGTGTATATTTGAACAAAATTAAGCGAAAATCGTATTAGAATCCGTATCGAATCATAGCTCAGTGGACTGTTTCTATTTTAAAGATAATGAAAAACTTTAGGCTTAAATTTAGCCGAAAATTAAAAAAAATCTAAACAATCTGAGAATTTGATAAACGTGAAAAATCTTAATTTTCAAGGTTTCATAATTCGGATAATTCCTAAAAAACGTACTTTAGGAAAATTAGTAAGATGATCGGCTGATTTCGAGAAATAAATAATATTTTTCATGATAATTGTCGCGTATGATAATTTTCAAAATTAATCATGTGACATGTCTCATTAAGCCTTCGCTTTCCGAGTTTTTCACACTGGGTTGTCTTTATCTCCGATGGCGTCGAGACCAAAAGTGATTTGTTGAAAATGGCAGTAGTCTAAAGTTTAATCGGCCATCCGATTTGAAAAAATAGTATCATTCGCACCTGTTTTAAGTTCTCGTGTTTTTTAATTTGTAAGATATTTTCTGAAAGGACTCTAAAAGATTTATCGAATTCAGTACAACGAATCACCTTTTGTCTTGACACCACTCATCTTGAAATATGAAGTCATTTATGACGTACTTTAAGTTATTTGTAATAAAAACCTCAACGCCTACGCGATTTAGGCGATATAAGCTCTTTCGACGATATGGGCACCGTGAAATTGGCGATATTGAGTCGGCGATATGGGCCGCCTGTATATCTTATTCTGTGAAATAAATTATTTATATACATTTTTTGTAATGAATTTATTCAAATTGTCTGTCTAAAAACTTAATTAGCTTATAAATTTGGATCTAAGATATCACCTTATTAAACGTTTAATATAAACAGACTTATTTCAGGCGGCTATCCAGCAAATTTTTATTTAATATCCTTTATCTAACTGAACTAACTCTATGGTGAAAAAAGGGCGGTCAAACCCCTTGCATTTTGGCTTCTGGAAACGACTCATCTGATTGCTTTCTTAGATAGCTCAAAATGATCGAATAGAATTTGACCATTGTCATATTTAAAAATTATTATCTCGAAATTTTTTTTATCGAAAACTGTATGTCAGCGGTTTTTACCCCCACTTTTGAGATTAAAGAAAATGAATGTTGGTTGTAGTTAGCCTGATCAGATTGTGGTCAAAGCGCTGATTGGCCGTATATCATATACGGTACATGGCCTCACCCTACGTCATCTTAGATTTTTTGCTCTTAAATTATTTAGTTTTTTAACTTTTTATTAATGTTCTAAATAATTATTAAGGTGGCTTGATTATGTAAGCCGGTCGGCTTACCCGAGTTAAAAAACCAATGCGTATGAAATTAAGTTTCAAATTTAAAATGCTATTCTGAGCTATCTAGCACTTCTCAACGCCGTCTTATTGGTGGTATCTACGGAAATTAATGGAATATATTGTTCTATTACATATTTCATCTGCTTATTTATATTATTATGTCTTTTTAATCGGCTCATTTATTTTCGGACCCTAATTTATGGAGCTATCTATTCTATATATTTATTTTTGCTGGATCACTGACGTAATGAGCCGGATTAGAGTTTGACCTCAAATTTCGAGAAGTAATCGCTGATTAATAATCGGTCGAAATTAATCTTTGTGTAATAGTAATTAGTGCGACGAGCTTTTAAGGTCAGTTATAAGTTATTTTCTGACTCAATTATTTACAAAAATCAGTTGAAATGTGAGAAAAAATTCCGAACAGGAATAAGAGAAAATCGCGCGTTTTCAATTAATGGATTTCGAACTTGAGAAGATCCTTTTGAAATCGACGTTTTAGGTTTTTTTGTGCTGAAAGTAAAAAGCGTAATTGTTCTGTAGTACTGTAGCTAGATCATGTGTTACCTTTTTTCATAACCAGAATCTTAGACAAATTATCTAGGAATAATTTTCAAAAGTTGTCGAAATTCAGCTCCAAACTCTTACAAACCTGTAAGCTTATTTTTGATTGTTCGAAGATTGCGGATTTCAAAGGATTTTTGATAACAAACATATAGTAGTGAGGTACTAAGACGCTAAAGATGACGAAAATATTTGTGACAATTTTCAGAAACGGCCAGAAGTCGTGCTAGAGAGCAAATCTGGAAAATTTCAAAGTTCAATGTAATAAGTATAATATTGGCAATCAAATTTTTTTATAAGGCAGAGGTGACATGGAAAATTGATAAGCAAATTTGACCTTTTTAATTTACAAACATGGCCACCAATAGTGCTAAAAAACAAATTTTTCAGCTCTTAAATAATACACAATTTGCGAAGGAAAATTGCCGATTAAGTTGATAAACGTTTAAAAACTGGACCCGGGCTTTAAAGTTTTGTGAAATGCCCACAAGTGGCGCTAGAGAGCTTATATTTAAAATTGGTATTTAAAAATGCAAATTTCAGAAATATTGATAAAAGTTTTTGACCAAGGACAGGAATCGAAAGAGCCGTTGATCAAATTTAAATTGTAAAATTTTTCTGTTGGAGGCAAAATATACGAGCACCCACTGAAACAAAAGTTTGGCAAATAAACTCTAAAATTTTTGAATTGAACTACTAATAAAACCCATACACCGACATCCGGTTTTGTAATCATCGTCATTTAGAAAGAAAAAACTTTATTGCATTTTCGTCGTTAAAAATCAATTTAGTTGCAAAATAATTCATGCTAAAAATCGTATATTTTGTGTCTTCAGATAAAGAAAGCAGTTTTTTTGGACAAGTAGATTGACGTGTGAGAAATTTAGTTGATGAATGATTAATTATTTTTTGGTGCGTTGAGCGCCCAGCGGCATATATTATACACATTTTAAGGGGGTTTAACATTTACAAGGAGTAAACCACAGTAATAAAATATGAATTTGAAATGAAATAAATTGAGGATTTTTTTATTTGATTAAAAAGCCAACGAGAGAAATCAAATCTGTTAAATCCATCTGAGAGAATTTTGAAGAAAAAAAACTTATTTGTAATTAAATGATTGAAATTTTATGGATAAAACTATTCAAGAGTAATGTGTTTTTTAGAACTTTATTAAAAGGATTTGTAGTTAGATAAAATTAAATGTAAAAAACCTAAATAAGGTTCTGTCAGAACCGTTCTGAGACAACGATTATAAAAATTGAGAAAAAAAGGAAGTTATTAATTTATCGGTAATAGAATGAAGAAAGTTTTACTCATTATGGGTGTATTTAGATGTCTGACAGATAGATCAGATCTCCACCTTTTATACAAACCAACTTTATCGATACTTTTATTTCAAAAGACCAATTGTTAGATATTTTAGAGTCCCAATATCTCAACCTACGCATTGTTTTACCAATTTATAATGGGTCCCAAAAATCATTCAAATAGATCCAGTGGTTCAATCGACATGCGATTGGCATAATTTCTATCTAGTTCTTCGCCACCAGACAACGTCGTCGAACTCTTGGATCATATTTTTGAAATTTTGCTTGAAAGGGTTCTAAATGTCAATTGTTGTAATTGATGGGTATTTTTCACCACTTTTGAACGGTCTATAACTTGTGATTAAAATGATCAAACGTAAAAATGGAATAGAAATATTGTTCTGTAAACACTGTTTATAATTTTTATATATCTTCAATTATTTTCTAATTAGTGACAAACTCGTGAAGCATTTTACGAAAACGATTTTGAAAACGCACAATTTGTCTCCAACCGCAAAAAACTCGAGCAGATATTATCCTAATTGATTGAAACTTGAGACTTAACTTTTTAGTTGTATTAATATTTAATATTGATACAGTATTATCGAAAATTTACGCCATTCTGAAATTTTAAAAACAATCTTGTCTCTAAAAACTTCTGAAAAAAAAACTTTATAGAACCAAAATGGCCTATTTCTTGTACCATCCTTATCTAGGTTGATATATTTCACTATCAGAGACCAAATAAGAGGCTGAGAGATATCAAAAATAAAAAGCGTTTCATAATTTATTTTAATTTTTTCAAGGAGAAATTATAAAATTTCAAATGCAAAATTCAGAAAAAATATTTGATAATTTCAGGAAAAATAAATTCGTCCTTCTGTATAACTTGTAAACTTTCTTATCAAATAATTTAATTTGATGTTGAACGATATTATTTAATTTGAAAAAAACGAATAATTTATTTGCCCCAATTTGACGATCCAGTTAGTTTTTGAAAAGATGTTTCATAATTGAATTATCATATATAAAGTGCTAAGGTCAATTTCTCTGGAAAAGTCAAAAAGTATTTTGTAATTTGTAAGATTAATTGGCCGAATAATTTTAAATTACTGTATTAACCTTTAAAAAAGTTACACACATCGTCCTGATTGAATTTATTTCATTTGAACGAAAATAATGATATTCTGTAAGGCCCAAAAGTTAAAAAATTTATATTTCAGATTTTTCAATGAAACGAAAAACATGAAAAGTTGTCGAATTTTCTGCTTCTTTGGAATTATTGGTAGTATTGGATTGTTCAAAACAGTTTATATGGTTTTTACAAACAAAACCCAAGTTAAACCAATATCGTTGAGATCGGGTATGTATTTAAACTACAGGCTGTCAAATAAAAACGTCGATATTTTTTGCTTATTAAAGATTGTAAAATATGTTTTCTTCTAAATTGGCATACAGTATGTCAGATTTTAGCTAGCGATTTCAGCTCCAGAAAGCAAAAGATACCGACCAATCAAAACTGAGATAGAAAAATATCATATTATTATGGGACGCGATTCAATCATCAATGATGATTCATCATGCGTATGATCATGTGCTTTCTAGAGCTTTAGTCACTAATTAAAATTCGACATTCTGTAACTAAAAAATTTAAACAAGATTTATTCATTGCAAAAAAGCACCGATAGTTTTTCTTGTCTTGAAATTCGAAGATAATTATTTATAGGTAGGTAACAGTCTAATGATAACACAAAAAATATGCTGATTATTTTATGTACGGTTCACCAGGAGATGTCGAGAAAAATATTTTATATATTATATATTAATATTTTAAAATGATAAAGAAATACAAAGTGTCCACATAAGCTCTTTATTTCTACTAATGGAAGAGTGGCGTTCTCAATCAAGCCGAAATTTTTGCTTTATTTACTAAAAAGTCAATTTTCCGCCATTAAAAATAAATTTTCTATATAAAAAAAAATCTTTTGGTTATTTTAAACAAGTGTAAAATAATTTTTGCAAGTGTGATGCAAAAGTGTTTCAAAATAAATTTGCAGAACTTTTGGGTTTTCCTCAGATGGTTCCTCAGATGGTTAATAATCAAAACTTACGTATTTATTTTGTAGTCCGTCAATTGAAAGTAGTCTCAGAAACTACAGACGCAAATCAATTATATGAAAACTATTTAAAAACAGAAACCTCAAATTCATTTTTATCAAAAGTTGACGAAGAAGATGTGGATGAATACGACGCTGGAGCTCGAATTTATGAAACTGACGATGATAATTATGAAACATACAAAAGTAAAGTTGATGAATATTATTTGAAATCAAATCATTTACTGTAAATAAAAATGTATATTTATTTTTTAAACAAAAGTATTTTCATTAAAATGAAAATTTAATCTTCAAATGTGGACGAAAATTAAATTCTACAGTAGTAAATTCTACTGTAGTTTTTTCAAAGATGGAAAAAAATTGATTGTTACTCTTGAAAAAATACGGTAGAGCAAAGGCCGGGCAAATTATATATACCGAAGTGCTTTATTGAGCATGTTTTGAAACTTCAATTTTTGGCGCGCTCGAGCTCAATTTTAAAATTATCAAAAAGTTTAAACAGTGCTGATTTTTCTGTGGTCCAAAAATGCTAATTTTTATTTATCATTTTTTTAGAAGCTAAAAAATTAAAAAATCACTTTGTAAATTATTGAAAATCTATTCCAAATTATTTCGTTTCTAACTGATCTATGTTTTTTCTCAAGAGCTGAAGTCGTCGGCTGAATTCTGATATTGAAAAGTTGGAATGCAATCGAAATAAATGAGATTTTTATAATTTTTCAGTTTTTGGGTTTAACTTTTGACCCAGATTTCAAAACTGAGATTTTTTAGTACTTAGCAAATATTATCCAACATAGTGTGCGCCATAAATAACATAAAAATAATGAAATTAAAATTGACGATGACTGTTTAGATCCAAATAATTTACTGTAAATATATGTCATACAAAGATTATACTATATTTAATGCTTCGATTCAATTCAGTAAATAAATAATGTTCTATTCACATAAATGTATTATAGGTATCGTCATCATAACTGACTTTCAGTAGAACATGTTTTGGATGACATAATGGAAATATGTACGTCTAATCTGTACTTTTCTCAGTGAAAAGTTTTCACAGAGTTATCACTGATAACTTATCAGGTTCGATTTTTGATAGCATCCATTTTTCCAGCAGCCTTAAAACAATAATCTTTAACCTTAATTTTATATTGTCATATTTTTGTGCTGACGTTTTCGAATTTATTAACTAATTCATTATCAAGCTGTTTTTACGATAAAGTATAAATACAGTGAACAAATATTAAAATCTAGAAAATAGATTTATTTTGTATAAGCAAATTTGAGTGATTTTGAAAAACTACCCAAAGAAATACATAAAGAAAAAATACAGGGCTGATTCTAATAAAAATCTAAGAGTCCAATTTTTTTTGGGGATTTTTCGCATTTCAAAATAATTTGAAATATTTTTGAGATTCAGTTTGATTATTCAGATCCGGTCTGCACATTCTAATTTATTGTCTCTTTTTTAAATATGGACAATAACAAGCATTTGAGTACTCGTTTTATTTTAAAACATGGTCAGGAAAGCACTTTTTGATCGTTAAAAAAATATATCGTAAAGAATGAGTTGAAATTTCTTGATTTTTCCAAAACTAAAACATGATTTCTGGAAAAACGAGGAACAAATTTCGACAAACTTTCTTAGGTGGTCTGCAAGGACTCATCAACTACACATTTATGTGGGTTTTGAATGTGTAAATTTGAAATCAAGGTAGGTGATAAATTTTGATTGGTTCAAAATACGGATGTTTGATAATGCTGAAGCGAAATCCAAGAATTTTTCCTAAAACCCTTTTAGGTGATCAGCCAACGTTCTGTGGCGTTAACTTAAGTCATTAATTATTATTATACCTTAAAAACCCAGGGAGGAGATACATTTCCAAGAAATAATTCCATCAGTTTTGTAAGCTCGTTTCTGATTGAACGAGCCATCTGTTTGGATCGTAATTACTGAAAAGAAGATATAGATAAGCCAATTCTAGTGTGTTAAACAACCACACTACATTGAAAATGATCCAAATTGATTCACAGTGATAACAAAGTGTACTACCGACCAACTTATCAAAAAAAAATTTCGAAATTATTGCGTTCTTTCTATTTTTTTCTAAGTAATTTTTTCAAAATGAAGTTAAAAAATAACATTTACTTTAATTTGACCACTAAAACTTCAAAATATCATCATGACGTAAGCCAACTGACCAGTGTTTTAGTGGCTTTGGTTTGAAACTTCTGAAAACATCGAAGCACCTTTTTTTGGGAATTTTTTTTTTACGTGACCTTCAAAAATTTATATCGTGAGTTTGGGGTCGAAATTTGACAAAAACGCTCTCTAAAAAGTTTTTATTTGGTCTCACATTCGAATTTTTCAGGATGCAAAATTTTTGTTCAAACATATTACAGAAAAGTTATATTTGGTCAAATAGGGATCGGCAAACTGAAAAATTTTGCTGGGGCTGGGCCGCCTGGGCCATTTTTGTTGCTGGGCTGAGTCGAGGCTTTTTTGAGTCGAAAAAGCGGCCCAGATGCCCAGCTTTTGCCGATCCCTGAGTGGGCGTCGATAATTACGTTGTTTTTTGAAGTTTTCAAGTGCAGTTTCTGAGAAATCTAGTATTAGAAAGTTATTCAATTCTTTTTTCGATATGTAGGATAACTCTTTAGGATTTCGACAGTAGCACTCAAATAACCAGATTATTTAACCTACGCTCAAAAAATGATATTAAGTAGGCCTCCCAAAAAAACACTAAAAAGCTTACTCCTCATTCATTTTTTTTTAATTTGGCATTTGGTCTAAATATATGAATACGGAAGCACTCTAGCGCCAGTTTATTTAATTTATGCCCCTAGTGGTCAAAACAGCCGATTGGGAGCATTTTGGGAGCGTCAATAAAAATTATACTCCTAGCTCTAACGGTTCTTATTGCCAATTTTAAACATATTTTTCGAAAAAAGGGTGAAAATTAAATTTAAACGTTTTTTGTCCAGTATTTGGAGTTGAATGTGCTTCTTTGAAATTTTAATAACCTATAAAAAATTTTAGAGCGGAATTGGTACCTTTAATTTCAAATCCCCTTAAAGGAGTTCTGCATGTCAATTTGCATGCACAAATAAAGTTTCTTTTTTTGATAAATTTAAT
>SCLH01001290.1:35743-52152 GCA_004367855.1 Oikopleura vanhoeffeni | reverse complement strand
TTTTGTTAAAAAATGTTTTTTGTTAAAATGTGTTTTTTGTTAAAAAATGTTTTGTTAGAAAATGTTTTGTTAATAAATGTTTTTTGTTAAAAAATGTTTTCCCGTGCAAAACACCATTGTAAAAAATGAGAGTAAATACAGCGATTTATTTTAAAAATCTGATATTTTATTTATTTAAAAGCATTATTAATTAATTAATCTGTGTTTTAAAACACAGAGGTGCAGCTGAGTGATAAAACATCACGCGGAAGTGGAGGTTATTACATCAATAGTAATAATTGTGAGACTCTGAACTGTACAAAATTATGAATAAAAGTTAAATTTTAAATTCGCGCGAATGGAATGTGGATCAGAAATAAGATGCAAATTTTGACATTTTATTTTTCTTCTTTTATTTATTCAAACGGTCTCAAAAAATTGTATATTACCCGGTTAATATTTTGACAAATTTGCGGATACTCCCTGAATTTTTTTATTATTCCGTTCCTTTAAGCCCACTATTCCACGTCCAGATAACTGAAAGCCTTTTACGGAGGTGGCAGGGCTAAATAAGAATTTCACACTTTACGAAGGACAATTTTGAAACCACATTAGACTGGCCCGTTTGATAATTTAATTTACCATATCGTCATTAATCATGATTTTAAACGAAAAAAAGCACAAAAAGTTGCACTAAGAACACTTTTTAAAAAGAGGTGAAAAAAAGAGACAAGAAAAAGGAATTCTACAATCTTGTATGGTTCAAAAAAATTAGTTTAGCGAAACATCTAGTTTAAACAAGATTGTTTCATTTGTGGGTTTATGATTTTTTTCTGCAATCAGGTTTGAATTGGAATTACTAGATAGCAATCTTTAAGAATGAAAATGACTGCTCAAGAAATTTCTAAATGAAAATTCAACATAATAAGTGTCATGAACTAAAATACATAATTACAGTTTCATAACAAAACCTATGCAAACCGACCAAAGCTGACCCGATATCCCTTTATATCCTTTTGTGTAAATGGCTGTAGCACAACGTTAAAATCAACACGTTAAAAGAGAGTGGCTACGCATTCTAACCACAACGGTGATAAAGGGATACTTAGCTTCAATTAATTTGACAACATTTTGAATCAGTGAGTTACATTTTCTTTGAAAACTAAATCTATATTTTTTGAAAATCAAATGTTGTCTTACGACAATTTATAAATTTGACTTTAGTTAAAATTGAAATTTCTTCCGAGATATTATGATGAGTTTAAGAATGTTCACTTTATCAACGTTTACTGAGTAGATAAATATTGTAAAACACGTCGATTTTTATTAAAAATCTGAATCAAAACTTTCAAAACAACATTGTGTACGAAGAATTTGTTCTGGCCAATTTGTTCTAACAAAAATCGGGTTAACACATGTAATTATTAATTAGTAACATTGAATTTCAGCGCTGATTTTATTGGGCCAGAAAAATATCGATTTTCTTTATTCATGTATTATAAAACATAATTTCTAACGTTTAGATTTATTTGCATTGTCAAAGAATGACGTTTTTAGCATGTTTAAACTTCAAACTAACTTTTTTATTCATGTTATTTTTTTGAAAATCTTTGAAATAAGGTTTTCAAATTATCAAAAAAAAGGGAATGAAATTTCCAACCCGTGTTATCAAATAGTACCTAAGGACATTTATAATCATCAAGCGAGAATCGGTGTTGGCGTGAAAGGTTTCGCATCATAATCAACATATTCCAGTCAGTTATATGAGCATTTGGCGTAGTGGTTAGCGCGACTCGATCATGATCGCTTTACCTGGGTTCGACTCCCAGACTTCTCAAACATTTTTCTATAATATTCCTTCAAGAATGATAAGATAGTGGGATTCCTCATAACAATGTGTTTTGGCTTTAGAGCAGTTAATCCAAATAGTTAAGCCAGGGGTTAAAACTGTGAGATAGTAGGGAGCTCTAAACACCAAGGTATACAGAGTTGGTCACCTCCAAATTGAGCAAATCGGTAACCAGTCCGTTACACTGAGAATTCGAGTACCGTATTCAACCTCAAGAGGGACTCACGAAGGGACTCACTGGAGTAAATGGCCTCGATTTGTAAAGCCTGTGTACCCAGTTATCACTTACAAAAGCTCTTTTTCTATGATATCCCTTCAACATCAGCGCGTTAGTATAATACACATGAACTTTTTGGAAATTATCTATGATTTAATTTTTCACAATTGTCTGTGTTTTGATTCTGATTTTTTTATGGTTGTGAATTAGAGCCATTCAGTTAAGGGCCTCGGTGCATTTTGACAGATACTGATATGGGCTCTTGATGAAAAACTTTTCACTGGATTTATATATTCTTCTCAATATACCATCAAAGTGATGTTACATAATTCAGGCAACTTTTCTAACTAGCGAATTTTTGCATTATGGCTTTTTAAGAAAATTTTGAGTTCTGAAACTTTTCAAATTCGACAAATTATGATAGATTTTCGATAAAAGTTCATGAAAAAATGCTTTATTTTTTGTTCAAATTTTATTTTCAATATATGTTTCAAATCAACGAAAAAAACTCTACAAAATGGCTACTTTAACTTTTCGACTCGGTGACCACAAATTTTTTATATGCTCTTTGAAAAACCATATGACATGGTTTAGTGATTTTTGGTCAAAAATAATTAGAAATATTTTGAAAATTTTTCTCATTTCTTGTTCACAAATTTTAAAACTAATTTTTTTGGAATCCTTAGCTGAAAATATTGGGAATGGCTACTTGCACAATATTTAAATATGCTTTCATTTTGTTTCTTCGCTCTTGTTCATACTCTGAATCATACTTTTTTGAATAAAAATACGGTTTAGGAGAAATCCATCGAAGCCCTCTTTAATCAAGAATTAAAATTTTTTTATTTCACCGAGACTTGCTTAATTGGTAATCCAACTTGTCGACCGTTTTAAATTTATTTCATTTAACTCATGAAAAAAAATATTTTTTTCGATGTGCTAAAATCACGGTTTTTTTTCGACTTTTTTCAAAAATTTAAATTTTCAATTTTGACTTAAAAATCGTATGAATTGAAACTAAATAAATTTTCAACAGTGGACAGGACCGTATTTTATAGTTCCTAATTAAAAAATAGAAAATAAATTTTACTGTAATTTAGACACCTTCGATAGCAAACGCGCGTTTTTTGAGTGTTTTTTCAAAAGACGATTTATAACGTAAAAATAATCAATCTGAAAAAATTCAGATTATTCAAAGTAAGCTGAAAAGTGGCAACTTGTGCTCGAAATAGTTTTATTTGAAAATTTTGAAGTGGCAAAAAGTTTTCCATCAAGACGAAAAAAATTGAAAAAGTGCAAATCTGTCAAAATGCACCGAGGCCGAAGTCAAAATCGTGAAACTGAAAACAAGTAAATGGGTTTTTGAACATGACAAATATTATTCTGTTCGAAATATTAAAACTTCTAAGCGTGGTGAATTATGATATAAATTGTCTCTAAAAGAAATCAAAATTTGTGTTGGTCCGACCAAAAATTATTTTTTTGAAAAATACTGTTGAATTTTCAAATACTTCAAGGGGGTAGCAGCGATGTGGCAGATTGGTATATTTTTTCGGAGTGATTTTTGAAAGAACATTGAAAGTTTTCGGCCGAAATTTTCCACCAAGCGACCAGTGATCCCAGGGTGATAAGCGGCCAATAACTGAAATCGGGCGGGACCGGAAGACAAAATGTTGTCTCGTTCGGCCTCTGACATAACCATACAATTGTACGGAGCCCGACAAGCAATCATTAACTTGGCGGCATCTATCTGGTGCTTCTTGGCGGTCAAAACTGTCATGGCAGGATCTCCCTGAAAAATATTTTATTTTATTTTTATATTATAAAAATAATCGAAATACGAAGAAAAAGTTTTGGAAAAAATAGCACACAAAAACTGAAAAAAAACTCAAAATTGTTTTTTTTCCTTTATGTTAAAAAAAGTGACTGGAAATTGAAAAAGTACTCACTAGATTAGCCATTTCTCGCCGCAACCAAAAGATTCTCTCACCCGAAGTGGTGGATAGTAAGGTGCCATCTTCATAAACAATTTGGTAGCCGGAGTCACTATCGGTTATAACAGTCCGAGGCATTCCATAACGATCCCCATCTGACATTTCCAACAAGAAACAACTAGAAATTCACCAACAAGACCAAAGACAAGAAGGATCCAAAATTTAAAAATTCTCTAAAAACCCAGAGCAAAAAATAAATCCAAAATTCAGTCTCTTAAAAATAGGGTGCCAAAAATGGTCAAGTGGCGATTGAGCTCTATGATGTGAAAAAGGAGAATTTCGAGAAAATTCAAAATAGGAAATTCAAATAAAAATCGATTACCATTGGCCAGAGAATAAAAAGTGGGTTGAAATGACGCATGGCCAACAATAAAACCCAAAAATCGATAAAAATCTTAATAAGACTGAATTTTGGAAAATTTGGTGGGAGGTTTTTTTTTGATGATGGAGGAAGTTGGACCCGAAATGGTTGTGGTATTTAACAAAAAATTGGAAAGTAGGGTAATGGAGGCCTTTGATGGTTTGTGATGGGACAGGATGACCACGTATTATAATACGAAAGACGCCAAAACATGGACATTCTCACCGAGTTTTCATATGTCACCGGTGGTGCGGGTTTGGGGTGGTTAATTTGACCGGATAGATTTACGCTGGGGTACCTTAAAATATCGGTGTTATTTAAATTTTTAAGAAAAAATTAGGAGGACTAAAAAATTGTGTGTACGTAATTAGGACTAGATCGAAAAACTGCTTTAATATGGATGTAAATGAATTATAAAGTCTACAAACGTATGAAAAACAAAATTTTAAAACAAAAACTGTAAATAAAAAACAATATCCACTATTGAAAAATCCGCAAAGTTCAACGCTGTTCAAAACAGGTTTGCAAAATGTTTTAGTTATGTAAAAAATAACAAAAAATGTCTTGTAGCCGGTCTTACCATGACTGCAAATAAACCAACAATAATAATAATAATGCATGAAAAAAGTTAAAGTGGCTATTTTTTTCGTTTTTATTCACATATTTTAGAAAAAAAACGAAAAAAAATTTTGGGTGAAAAATGCGTGAAATTTTTATAATATTTTGAATTTTTTTGAAAATTTTACGAATTCAAAAATAAAAGTTCGAACTCAAATCTTTNCTAAAATGGATAAAGAATGATTTTAATGAGCTGACACATTTATTCTGGTTCAGCTAACGATACCAAGCACAAAAAAATAAACCAACTAATTATTTCCGTAAGTTAAATTGACGCCAGTCTGCCACATCGCTGCTACCCCCTTAAGCTACATAACAAAAAAAAGTAATTAAATGAGGCTTCAGTAGTAAGTCACTTACTGTAAGTGAATCTTCCACACAATTTTCCGATCTTTGAAATGAGTCAAATCATAATTTCGTGGCGTGTACTAGATGGCATGTTCTACCTGTAGGTAACGGGAATGAACATAATTTTTCAAAATAAGTGTGTCCACTGGACACTGTCCAGGGACGTTGGAAATCCTAAGTACACGGGTTAAGGTATCTTGATATGTACTTTTTTTTGTAATTAAAAAAACAAGATATTTAAAAATCATGATTCTTAGATTTTCAACCCTCATGCGCGCAAATTGGTTTTCGCAACCATATGCACTTTGAACATAAATGCATAGTCATCGATCAAACTAACGATAAACCTCAATGGCAATACGCGTTTTTTCAGAACGTCAAGGTCGGGGATCAGAATGACTAATTAATTGACGCTATGTTTAGTATTACGTTGATAACCTTTTAAACTGTGTTTTTTATAGTAACGAACCGACCACCACCTTTTTAAGTACACGTCACACCGTATAAGCTATTCAAATACTTTTGAACGGTTTCTTTTCTCTTCAGTATGCATGAATAATCGTGTATGTATTATTTCAGATATTCTTCCGAAAACATAATCACAGTATCGAGATTGATTAGGGAAAAGTTATCAAATTAGTTATAATTTTAAATAATTATGACCTTCTTATTTTTGAAGGAAACGTGGTTTATTTAGCCAATCAGCGACATTTTGAAGCAATATTAATAGCAAGGTGAAATTAAAAAAATCTATAATTTTTTAATTATAAAAAATATACTTATTTTTATAAAACTTTTTTCGTTAATACAGATTTTACCCGCAGTTAACAATTACATTTTCACAAAAAATGTAGAAAATTTAAATTTTGAACTTTGACCTTAGATATTTGGAAAATCAAAATCATTTGAAATTTTTTCTTTTAAAATATCAAAGTAATGTTAAAATGTTTGTACAAAACTAATAGTTTGACAAATTTTCTCTCTAAATTTTTAATCAGTGTAAACATTTGTAAAAATTTGTCTGTAAAAATGTAACTTCATTAGAGTAGACACCGTGTCTAAGACACGGTAAAAACTGACTCTTTTGAACTTATTATAAATATAATTTGATAGTTAATAATTGATAGCATAATTGATATCGATTAACATTTTTCAAAACTTAAGGGTATGGTGGTTCCTAATTTGACATATTCTCGATAAAATATTAGCCAAACAGGGCTTCAAGGATATTATTCAGATTACCTGTTGTAGAACTAGGCTTCAATCTTGCGTAAAACATGTGTCAAATTTTTTTGTGCATCACCAGACACATAGCGAGACAGGGAGACCTAAGTCAAAACGGAAAATCTATTCTCCTCCGAGGCTTTATTTTGAAAATAAACCTTAATTTTAACATACCCTGTTAATTAGTATTTTAAAACTTCTGAGACGAGCGCTTTTGTCGATAAGTTGCTATATTTTATTCTAGATATGCGATAAACCACCGTTTTTTGGACTTTGTTCATCGGAAAATCTATCTCCTCATAGGTTAAATTTCAAAATATACTCAAATTTTTGCAAACGGTAGATCGAAACAAATAAAAACTTCTGAGGAGCCTTTTTTTTCAATTTCGACCCGAACTCAAAATATAAATTTTTCAAGGTCACGGGAAAAAATTTCCGAAAAAAATGTGCTTTGATTTTTTCGAAAGTAGGCTCGAAAGAAAGATGGGAAAACACTGAAGAGAAAGTTGGCTTACGTCAAGTCGAAATTTTGAAGTTTTAGTGGTCAAATTGAAACAAACGTTATTTTGTACTTAATTTTGATAAAAATATTCAGAAAAAAATCGAAAAAACTCAAAAATTTCGAAATTTTTTTTTTCTTATTTGGGTTTGTTTGTGCTTTTAAAACATAAACGATTGATTTGGTGCATTTTTATAACATACTGACTGTAGAAAATGTAGGAACCACCATACCCTTAAATTGAGAAAAATGGCTTTGCTCTGGTTGAATGCTGTTCTGATTTTTTTAATATGATGAAATCGTATGTCAGATTTAAGGGTATTATTAGTAGCTCATCGTAGATAGGTGATCACCGAATAAAGCCTGAAACGGTATTTTGAAATGATAATAGCATTTTTTATTGATCTAAAAAGGAGCAAAATCTATAATTATTTTTTGTCGGGTATACCTTAGTCTAGACAGTACCTCATTCCACCCAAAACAAATTTACAGTATTTTTTACCTAGTCAAAATTATGACGAAAGTTACATGACATAAAAGGTAAAATATTAAGGAAACACTATGAAACGTATGTATTTCCGATTTCAGACGAAAAAGGGGCCTACTTCCTGATTAAATAAACTTCCAGATCGGAAAGCTAATTTGCTTTTTTTGTGTCATCATAGTTCAATCTTAGTTTCGCATGGCCAATTTGCGATAAACGTCGGCTCGAATATTTTTATTACTTTGAACCTATGAAGTAAAAATAATAATACAAAATACAGTAAAATGACTTTAATAACAGTTGAAAACTGCTACCGTGTCCTTTTGATACATTGGCGAAACTTTAATCTGCGCCGCCACAAGGACATTTTGGCCACTTTGAAATACTTTGATTCTTAACGAGGATGTATTTTTTTTCTTTTCGGCTAGCTTAAAATGATTTTGTGTTTTGTCGAACCAATCAGTAATGATAAAACTTCGTCTCTGCCTTCTTGAGGGGGTGGTCGTCGCATTTAAAGGCAAAAATGAGGTTTTCAGATGAACCATTGTAGCAAAGTACAAATGTCGGACCAATCAATTACCCTTTCGCTGATATTATTTGAACAAACAATCTTGCATCTTAAAAATAAATCAAAAGTGACGGAGGGCTTGTCCAATCAGAACCTGCTTACAAAATAACGGAATTTATTTTTATAAGTTCTCCTCCTGAGTTTTTAGGGTACCACTCTCTATGACTCAAATTAAACGGACAGAACGTGAGCATAAACACAAGTTAAGTTTTTTTGCAAAATTCTATTGATTTGCTCTCGTATCACCAAAAAACTGTAGGGGTCTCAATCAAAATGTAGCTCCTCTCTGGGATTTTAAAGTCACACATTCGAAACTAGATAAATGTGCAGTTTGAGAGTCGTGACAACACAGTTGGTTTAGTCTCAATTTCTGACATCTTTTTCGTGGTAATCGTGGTTCAATTTCCCAACAAATCAGAAATTTTGACTTTTTTAGACGAAATATTTTTGAACGCATTCAAAAGTGCTTTCTCCTGTATCAAATAAAACAGCTACCAAAACTGCTTCGTAATTTTACCATATTTTCATAAAAAAGGTATAAAAATAAAATTGAGAAAATTTGTTTCTAGAGCCTCATTTTGCGACGACCACCCCCTTAATTAAATCAAATTATAGCCTCTTCACTGCCTTTGTTATTTTCAGAGTCTCACAAATCTACTTTTGACCTCGATAATAAATATCAATTGAATGTCTTTTCGAACCAATTTCTCACGAATGTATTATTATTTGATTCACACTTTTGTAAACGGAAAACCCGAAACGTCAATAAATACAGTATGTCACATACTGTATGTTTTTTTTGAGAGGGAACATAATATCAAGTGTCCGGGAGAATGGTCTATATTTCGGGGAGAATTCTCCCAAATTGTTTACTTTTTGTTTCCTTGAAAAAAAACACATACAGTATGTGAAATACTGTACTATTTATTAATAGGAACATTATTATAAATTATAATTAATGATAGGTAATTGTTGCCTTTATTTTTGGTCGGTTGCCTATTTAATGCAATTGCTCCTGACTGTTAGGACTTAACATCATTTCACTCTACAAATAAGATTGAAAAACCTTTCATATGATTTGCTGCATATTTTGATTTAAGCCAAAATGCACCAAAATATCTAACCCTATCATCTACGCATGATATCATTTTATGTTCGCACCTCAGTTTGGCATGGACAAAAAGCGTGGGTTAAAGATCTTGATGTGTTTCGGGCATAATTAGAATATATTTTATTTAAATTGCAGTGTACCGACTCGAATAAGTCCGGTGCCTTTTCACCACACTAAATTCCAAAATCTCTTGCTCAAGCTTTACTAAAGCTAAGCTACTTCATGATCAATACGCAATCACTCGCTCACCTTTCAAATGTGAGTGATATACTGACGAGTGATGATAAGACAATTTCAAATAAGAAATTCCGAAACTCAAAAATGTACCAATTTTATTTTCCCATCAAGATTTTTTTTCGGTCAATTTTTGCCATTTTTTTCTAAATATTTATTTTTTACAAACGTTATTGGATGCATTGGTTGGTCAATATTAACCGTTTGAGTATAGCGTCCGGTACAAGAAGTGTTATACTCTGAGGAGTCGACAGTGACGACCATTCTCTAGACCTTAAAACTTTAATTTAGATAGTTGGTAACCGACCTTGGGTTTTCTGTGGTGATTTCGACTTCAAAGGTAAAGCTGTGCTTCTTGAACCTGGAGAATATACAAATGTTTCAAATGTGAGTTGATAGATTCAGAAACGTCAGAATTATTTAATTTTATTTTAGGTGTGTTCATTTAAAATAAAATCACTGTGTGAACTAATTGATTCTGATGCCGAAAATTCAGGAAGGCTAGAAATTTGCGTGGAAGATGCCGAGATGAAAATAAAAGAATCCTGCCCAGAATTTGTCTTTACGAAAAAACCAAAACCATCAGAAGTTTTATCGCCGCAGCCTCAAGATTATAAAGTAAGTGAATTTATTCTGATGTACCAGCAACGTTCGCTTGCGCATTTTCAGGCAAAAATGTTCCACAAACAGAAGTTCCGACTCTGTGTTCTTCTATACGAACATGAAGTTGTCTTTTGACACATATTTGCTTAATTTTGATGATTTTATAAACATATCGGACGTGGAAATTGGGTATTAGGGTTTTGATATGGTCAAAAAGATCGCAAGTGATATTCTATTTTTGGTCTAGTGTATATGGAACCCTCGGCAAACAGATAGTGACTTTTTAAGTGATGCAAAATGCAAAAATAATATTGACTTGCCGCCAAAATTCAAACCGATTTCTGCAAGTATTTCGTGCCGTTTGTATCTTTCAAACAATCTTAATCCGACGTCAAAATTTCTCTATAAGTGAATAAAAGAATCGTGTTTTTTGTCAATTTTCGTGAATGAGAGATATCCCTTTATCACTTTTTGGTTAGAATGCGTAGCCACTACTCCTTTTAACGTGTGATTTTAACGTTGTGGCTACGCATTCTAACCAAAAAGTGATAAAGGGATATAAAAATATTTGAAAAAATTTTCCGCAGGTTTTGTTTACTTGACCCGTGTGAGCACAGAAAAAAAAACTCCGCCAAGACACCAGAGCCTATATATAGGCTCTACTTTCGATGTTGATGACAGAAAGCTCAAGGTCGTTGGAGTTCTAATTTTTTTGCATAAGAAAGTTAAAAGATTATATTTTTGCATCCGACATTTTAAATTCTGGAATTTTGATTTTTAGCTTTTAAAATTTAATGACAAAAGCAAGGTATAGCATATCACGTGATACAGGCTCATAGTGGTGTTCACAAATTATTCTTTCGGAATCGATGCACAAGGATCTGGCCTACGTCATCGTTTGCGCCGATTTGATTTTTATTATATAGAGCATATATGATAAATCAAAGGTTATTTATAAATAGGTCTAAAATTTTGATGAAAAAATCACGATTTTTCATAAACAATGATTATTTTTCCTTATAAAAGCAGATAATTGCACTTTTGATATTATTTCCTGGCCGATATACTTATCAAGGAACTCTGTGGACGATTCTTAATTGCTAAAAGTAATTTTTTAAATAATTTAGAATTTTTCGTTAAATACTTAGATTAAGATTTTTGAAATTTCACTTCCGAAAAAATATCTGTTCCTGTATAGTATACAGTGTATACCAATTAATTTTTGTTTTAAGTGTCAAGCATGCACAAAACANTTTTTTTGCCTTTTTTTAAATGATTTTAAGTATGCTTGAGCCTAAATAGGCATGTGCTTAAACGGGCTAAACGTTACTGATTATTTTTAATATATTTCCGCGTTTATGAAGATAGAGACTGTATTTATGATTATCCATGATTTCTAAATTATTATGAGTGGGAGTATATCAAAGATCATGCCCGGGTCAAAATGACGTATGGATAAAATTATATGCTTTGAAAAAATATATAATTTGTGAAAATCATGAGTGGTACTCTTATATTATATTTGCCTTAATATTGTAAAAATAATCAAATAATTTCATCAAATCGAGAAAGCTAACAATTTTTTTCTAAAAAACGTGATTTTTTCATGAATATTTTTAACTTATTTAGAAAGATTTTTTGATTCCCAACAGATATAGACTATATTATATAGTCAATCAGACAAAAGTATTGAGTAGAACAGAGCACTGCGCAGTTATTTAGATAAACATACATTTTCTGAAACCTCCCATGAGGTAGTATCACGTGGTTTAATTAACCTTGCTTTTCAAACCTTTTTTTCAAGAATTAAATATAAAATTCATAGGATATGATTTTTTTTTTCGAAAACTTAACTCTTAAACTTGATCATAAAGGACAAATTTAAGGTTGATCTCATACAAGTTTTCTGTAAACAACGAAAGGCTATCGTGCCTCGGTGGAATCTTTTTTTTATATGCTTCGGAGGGTTTAAGGGGGTGGTGATAGTGATTTTTGGGATTTCAATGGCTTCGTACGGTTAGACAAATGCAGACTGGACATTTTTTCGAAAACATATCATTTAGGAAGATTTATCTTTGTATCTTCGCGATTGTATTCGACAGTTAGTACCCTCACCCACGCCCAATCATGCTGTTAACCGGCGTTAAACCACGAGTCCATCAGCTTTTTCAAAAGAAAAATAGATCCCTATAGCTTATGAGTCGAAAGTTTGAGAGAGTCTGTCGAAACTTCCGGAAAGTGTATTGAATGTTAGTGGCTGGTCTTATTGTTTTCCACGATTTGTCTCAGATGCGCTACAAGATGGTCGAATGTGGTCGAAAAAGGGTGTGTTTTTCGACGTCTTTGATATAATGGCTTTTCTCTGTAGAATGCCAGACAACGTCATTTTTTGGAAACTGGAAACTCAAGGTGCTCCACATAATCAACCTTGGTTGTAGTTTTTTCTGAATTTGGCCTTGATTGGCCTCTTAATGACAACATAAAAGTGCGCGCAAAAATGATATTTTGCGAAAGAGTAATAGTGATAATAGAACAATTTAAAATGCTCACCAATAAAATTCCTTGGGTATGAGATTTTGCCTGAAAACGATACGTAGATATGCGTCTGATTTTGACACACATGCGGATTCTAATTGAAAAAATGAAATAGTTTCACATCAAATATCTGTGTCTGCATCTCTAGCACGGTCATGTCAAAATCAACCATAGTGTCGTTATTATCGTTAACCAGCAAATCATACCAAGGAATCGTGTGCAATCTTTAACATTTTCTATTACACTTTATTTCAAAATTATTATTTTTGCGCATCTTTTGTCTACTACAGCAATCAGGCAAATTTAAAAATAAACTAACAAGCAAAAAGCTGAGCGTTTCTGGCATTTTCTACACAGAATAGTCTTTTATCAAAACACGTCGAAAAAACACCCTTTTTCGGCACCAATTCAACCAGATGCGAAACCCTGAGCAAAACATCGTGAATAAACCAGAACGATTCACTAAAAACAGACAAATTTTTCGAATTCTCACCAAAACTGCTCCAAATTTCTCGCGATATAAGCCAGGATCCTTGTTTCTTTGAAAAAGCTGATGGACGTCGTGTTTAACCGCGGTAACCAGATGCGGTTGCTGGCTGATGTGTACTAATGTCTAAATGAAACTCGCATGATCAACAATAGATCTTCCTAATGTACTGTTCAAAATTCCAGTCCATGCATGTTCGCTAACCTGTACGAACCTGAATCCAAATAATCACTATTCCGACCACCACCTCTAAGAAGATTCATCTTCAGTAAAAAAAATAAAATTAGTCACTAGAGCTCGCGGGCATCATGCTTCGATTAAACGAATCAAGGGCAGCAGAAGTATGTTTTGGCCAACTTATAAAACAGTGTCTACTATATGAGTCAAATAAAGTATCGAGGCAAAAACGTGTGCCTACGATTCTAAGAGCTTCACCTCGTTATGAGTCATATAGTAGAATGTTTTTCACCAAATCGCTATATTTGATACAAATAGAGTAAAACTGCTGCCTTATAATTGGACCAATCTATCAGCCAACGATTTTATTGGCCAGTAAGGTTATCAAATATGAGCGTATTATTCAGTTGGATACAAAGTCGCAAATACGTAAAGATACAAAAATGCAAATACGAAAGTTCTTTGAGCAATCAATGCAACCGACGGAATTATATCGATACATTTGGACTTCATCATATTTGGATGATCAGTTTATAAACTATGTTTGTTAAAATGTTTGCATTTTCAAAACACTGTTTGAAAGCCAATTTTTTAAAAAATCTCAAATTTAATTGCTTTTTTTGAGTGACTGATTGGACTTATGATTTAATCATAGCTTATGTTAGGTTCGCTAGCACGCCTTCAGTCGATCCCTCAGTACTGTTTCGCCGTTGTGCTTCACCTGAAATATACTTGTTAGGTGACGTAATTCCTTTAACTTGGGGCTTTATCATTATGATTCTAGCGTGTTAACCAACTAGACTACATTGTCTGACATTTTTTGTCGAAAATTTTGCTAATGGACCGATATTAATTGCTCCTTACACTAACTACTATGCTTTTAACCGCTTAATACCTATAATAGCTATAGAAAAAAATTGAAAGTGGGCATTGGGGGAGAACAATATTTGTTCTCACACTCATTATTCTTGCGAAAGGTGTTCATGCTCGAAGTGTACACAATTATATGTTGTGTACACAATCATCATTTGTGTACACGAAATATAAGAACTCAGGCTAAGATAACTTTTGTCCAGTGTGCACGGTACAAAACTATTTTGGAAAGTTTTGTCATAATTTGTTGTGTAGAAAATAATGATATTATCATAAACTTATCTTTTTTCATTGAATATTATTTTTAAACACTTTCAAATTTAATAAAGGATACAAAAAGATGTAAGAAAGGCTTGCATTTTTATAAGGAAAGAAAATTGTGGTTGCTTTTTTTCAAAATTTTTAGTCGATACACCTTGAAATTATTTTAATGATCTGTATTTATATTATGATTTCAAATTTTTGATTGCGAACTTGATCTCGTACCATTTCGAAAATGAATTACTTTAAACGTCGTAATGAATGTTAAACTTAGTTGTTTTTTGTAATATGACCCAATTTTTAAACATAAAATCTAGCCTCATCTAGTATCACTTGAAGAATAAGGAAAATACGCGTGTTTTTGTCTTAATAAATTAATTTATGTCGATTTTTATCATACTACTCTCTACCGCCACTTGTATGTCCATAAACATTTTATGTATATTTCACCAAATTAACTCTCAGCCGTCCGTAGGGCTGTGCAGAGCCAGATCGACTTTTAACTGTTTTTCGACCATTATACATATTGGGATCATCGTCGACCAAGTAAACGCTTAAATTTTCTGCCAAAAATTATTTGTGCGTTTTTTTTGGAATAACAGTACTTAATTACAGTAATTATTATTGCAAAGAATCTCAAATCTCCCCAAAACATATTTGACGCTAATCTACAGAAAAAAATAAGACTTTTCTTCCATTACAGTATAGTTGAATCTGCTCCGGAACGTATAAGATTAAATAGGCGCCTATACAAAATTAATGTTGTGGAGTCTTTAGTTATCTTGAGTGCTCTTCGCGTGATTGGCCAACTAATCACGCTTCACTTCAGGCTTAATACCTCATATGTTTTCACAATTAAAATAATATAGTTTATTTTGAACTTTTGAATAATTTTTTATATCATTAGCGAGATAATTTTCTGAATTTTCACACAGGAGACTTAATTGAGTAGGTACCTCTATAAAAAACCATAGATAATTCGCATTTAATAATCTAGCTCCACAGAGCCGAACGGGTGGCTGAGCTATCTTTAACTGCGGTCTTACCCGAGTTAAATAAAAAGTTAAGAAATTTTTAAATATTGAAATCTTATATTATACATATGCATAAGTTATATAACATAAGTTATATCAACATATATCCCTTTATCACACTTTGGTTGATAAATGCTATTGGAAGATTTTTCTCGTATAATTTATACTAGAAAAATCTTCCTACAGCATTAATTAACAAAAGTGTGATGAAAAGATATGCAATTGAACAATCCTGTGAGGCCTAGTTTACACTCCAACTTTCTCGTTTCTACAATGTCATAAAGAAATTCGAATTAATCACGTGAAGGACCAAGAATTTTGGCTGAGGACATAAGAGTAATCTTCCGCAAGATAAATATAAAATTTTCATCTTCAAAAGTAGTTCCCCTGTCTCTTGATCGACCAATGATAAACTTCGATTCGATTTCTGAGTAATTACCTTACAGTATGAAACTTGCAAAATATGACTATTTTGAATTTGGATTGTGTGGATTGACCTTAGATTTTTTTCAATCAGAAAATGTGGCTATAGATTTGGGTAAATTACAAGCTTTGTTATCGGCTTATGGTAAATTACAAAGGATGATCCACCATTTTGTTAAACTAAACGTCAACTTGTAAATTAGTGGTTCAGATTATTTTTTGTTAATTAGGCAAAAATAGCTTTCTCATATGGGCAGCCCATAATGAGCTGCTTTGAAGCCATTCGACTATACTTTGCTTTGGGTTTTGGCTGCCTTGCCGTTTGAGTGAAAACAGCGCATTTGCGAGAAGTTATGCTGTATTTTTAACTGGTTAATTTGAAATAGACAATAATTCGACAAAATTTAAAAAATCTTTTATAAATTATCGATAAAACATTCACTTTAATACGAAATAATAATTAGAATTGTGCTATAAAAATAAATTCAAAGTAATTAACATACTGATCGGGAAAATTGATTCACGTTTTT
>SCLH01001289.1:70504-89407 GCA_004367855.1 Oikopleura vanhoeffeni | reverse complement strand
ATTTTGACGGACCGACCTTGGTGACGCAATCAAATAAGTATCACCACTTACCGCCCACGCTGGAGCTCTAGATCGTTTTGAAAAGTGCCATTTTGAATCACACGATTCAAAACAATCTAGAGAAAAGCCACCGGTAAATAAAAGGGATAAGTATGAGAGATTTATTAATACTTACATTTTCAGGTTCTCTCATATCAGACGGCACCTCACCATAACTTCAAGCAGCCCGCTCGCTTCCAATCGTTGGTTACCGGTCAAACCGGCACTGACACTCTGATTGGCTCCTTGGTGCCGCACACTAAAACTTACGAGTTTAGTGTCTCCCTTCTGCTATCTGTTTGTATACGTGGGTTTTCTGTGTACACAAATAAACCAGTATACCTCAAAACATAAATAGCCCATTACTGGTATATTTAGATCGTACTATCCGACCGGAACTTCTGTGGCAGCGTGTTCACTATTGACCCCGCTACCACGTGAGCTCAGGTCACCTAGCTACCTAGACCTAAATATACCCTAACCGTGTCCCACTTTCTATTATAACGCAAGGCAGGTGCTGCAGCTAATTACCAATTAACTTCAGCCTACTCGTATTTAGCCCTAAAAGCCCAAATATACGAGGCATCTGCCCTAGTGACCTTTACCTACTGACGTGGTTTCTGAAGTGAACTGTACTTTACAAAAGTACAGTAAAAGTATTCACGCTTTCGTCGAAAAGGTTAACCAGATTTTTATAATAGAAATAAATTATATATAATTTCTTTGAGAGAAATTGTAAATTTTACGAAATTTTTCAATTTAACTTTCAAAAAGAAACAAATTTTTGAAAAATCGTTTTTACGAAAACGATAAAGTGACAAAAAGGTAATTGAGTTTTCGACGGAAAAGTTATTTCCGAGAAACCGGTGAATATGTCGAATCCAACTACCGATATGAAAAAAATCACGGAAACCCTACTCATGAAGGGTGGCCCGGGTTTGGCTATTTTTTCATCAAGTAAGCAAACCCTATGGCCTCTGGACATGAGCCTGTGTTTTACACCTCATGCAGAGGGGTATTTAAAAGCGTGGTTCATGAGTGTCCAAAGGGCAATGGCGCTTTGGACAGAAAAAAATTCTAAGACTTTAGGCCTAAATTTTTGTGATATAAATTTCGCTTGGCGTATAAATAAAGCCGCGGAAATATCACAATTTGACGGCCCTGACATAACATGGGGAATTCCCCAGGACCTTTTAACTTTGTCTGATTGGCTAAAAACAGGTCGTTTTCGAGATACTTCAATTGAGAAGTTGAAAATGACCACGACTTCGTCAAGTGCTCAAACTTACACTTACGCCCTAGAGGGTTCGAAAGAGCAAGCCGAAAAAACCCTAGTAAATTATTTTTGTGGCGCAAATAAATCAAGTACAATACCTGATTTAGCCAAAATGATGGAGCTCGGGACAGTAGAGGAACTTCGGGAGTGTATTAAATACGGTTTCGAAACCCTCCATGAACTACTACCAGCTCCATGGGATTCGACCTTTTTCAGAGGAGGATTTCCAAATTGGCAATCACTGAAAAATGTTTTACTTGGGCAGGCCGTAAAAAACAAAAAAAATAAACCCTGCCTTAAACAGTTTAGGGGTTTATTGCAAGATGTAGGTCGCATAACAAACTGTAAAACAGAAAGTCTAGTACATGCAGTAGCAGAAGAACTCGAAGTACATTTTAAAATCTACCCCAGAGTACAGTATATGGCTGAATCGAAATTTTTGACAAAATCATATGAAGGACAGGAAGAGTATTCCCCTTTATGGAACAAAGTAGGTATACTTTTAAGCATTACTAGTATTTCAAATACTCAGTACGCAAAGTTTCTAGAACGATTAGCCATACATCTGTCCAAAGAGACATGTGATCTGGAGGTGGGTGATATTTTAGGAAACAAGGTCTTCTGCTACGAAATACTAGACAAAATAAAAGGGGGTGTTTTATCTTTTGACCGTAATGAATACCGTCAGGCTTTTCACGAAAAAACCGATGATGTAGCCAAAAGATATAATGAGCTAATCACGGAAAATATGAAAAGCCACGGTAGGATGGTACCCAACATAAATACTGGCTTTTCGAAACAAATGAATTCGTGCACAATTTCGCAAGACGAGACGCAAAACCAGGTGGATTTTCAAAATCCCGAAGATGGTTTTGTGTTCCGCTTTGCAAATTGTGAAACGGACGATTTGGAACTCTTAGAGGCCGAATGCCAGTATTTACGCGTTTTTGACCGAAATAACGAAAAACGGTTCAGAAAACGGCAAACTACCCTACAAAACGCCTTACATCGCCGGAGAGACCCGAAAATAAATTTTCAAAAAAACCCTAACCTGGGAAACCGGGGCCGGGGCTTTAGAGGGAATCCGCGTGGTAGCCGAGGTGGTTTTAGAGGGGGCCCATCACACAGTAACCGAGGTTCATATCGAGGAGGCGATCATAGAGCTCCATATAGTGATAACCGTCCTAAAAGAGGAGGTTTTAGATCAACTGACTATCAGGAGCCCTATGATTGTGGTCCTCAGGAAAATTATTACGGCCAAACTGCAGATTTTGACCAAAGATCAGCAGGTACAGGTAACCCCATAACAATAAATAACATGAATTTACCTCAAAATTTTAAGGAGATGGATGATCCCGATTTGCGAACAGTTCCAGGGCAGGTCCAAGAAAATACTGAAATATTTAATTTTAATTCTGTAAAAACTTGTACCTATAATTCCGGAACTGTATTTTACAATAAAGCATTAGGCAATATAATTGGTAGCCCGCAAGTGTTAGCGAATATTGCCGGTTTCCCGGTCCGTGCTGTCATAGACACGGGTGCTGATACTTCGCTCATACATGAGAATTTAATTTCTAAATTACCAAGATCAGCCCTTACTTGGGGGGATCCTTCTTTGGTACCCAAAAAAGCGTTCTCATGTACGGGCGGAAGTATTACCTTAAAAAATAGACCGGTATCGCTAACACTGCGTTTTCAGCATTTTTGTATTCGGTTCAAAAATGCAATGGTTTTTACCAATACAACAGCAAATCCTAACCAAGTTTTGATAGGAAATAGTGACCTGGCATATAATGAAATTACATACTCCGTAAAAAAGTGTAAAAATAATGATGAAAAATTTGTTACTAGTCTAATCTTAAATAACCAGAAAATTCCGCTCTTTACCCCCACAGATGTTGTAGGGTATAGAAATACCTCAACTACCCAACAGACAGTAACATTTCGAAAAGATGGCGGTAGAGAGGGAAATTTTTCGGATATCTTTAATTTTTACGAAAAACAACCATCTATTTTTGATTGGCTAGTAACAGTTTCGACAAAAAACATCGAAAATATTTTATGTATCAATAAAAAAGAGATAAACGAAGGGTCACTGGTTGACGCTTTTTGTGGCGAGATACCGATTTTTTTAAACAAAAATAAAAAAAATCTCAAACCGAGTGACCCGATATTTTTTAATTGGCAAGTCGAGTTAGACGATAAAATTAAAGGGGAAATGGTATTCTGGCAAGTACAACAAGATATCGCCATAAATCCGGTACTCAATACAAAGGAGCTGATGATGGAAACGCACCCATCCTCTACGCCAATGTGGAAACGCAAAATGGAGTTTATTCTCCAAACCGCTAAAACCACATACTCGAATCATTTGGCCAAAATTGACCCTGAGGGCACTTTTGGTAGAATGAATCGAGCAGTAGATAAAGGGCTTCCAGATGAGCTTAGAGCCATCATGGAAAAATACAAAAAAGTATTTCGCAAAGACATCGGAACGGTCCCAGACCGTGAGTACGAGGTAGATGGCCAAATTTATGGCGAACTTTGTACAAATACTTGCCGGAACTATTATTCAAATATGGACCCCAAAACGTTAGACGCTTTGAGGTCAAAACTAGACACTGAAATCGCCCTAGGGGTATTGGAAGAGGCCAACCAAAGTGTGGTTAAAAATATACTTCCCATTTTTGCGGTTGGGAAAAAGTCGGAGGGAGGAGATATTGTTTTAAATAGCTCCTCCATTCGAATTGTTGCCAATTGCAGCACTAGTGTAAATGGCGCCACGATTTATAAGGCGCGACAAGCCGACGACATCAAAGATGTTATTCGGACTGTCACGCCTTATACAAAAAATGGTTATGTTATAGTCCTAGACCTAACACAGTCTTTTTACAGCTTCCAGCTGGCTAAACATTTACGGCCATATTTTGTGGTCCAACACCCGGACCACGGCCTGTACCAATATACAAAGATGCCCCAGGGATGGGTTCAGAGTCCGTCCCAATTAAGGTGTTTCCTACAAAAAATATTGTGGAAACACCGTAACAATTGTAAACGCTATATGGATGACATTATTCTATATGCGGATTCCAGGGCCGAATTAATTAAAGTTTTTGAAGGTGTTTTAAAAACCCTTCAATACCATAATCTAAGGGTTAATGGGAAAAAAGTCACGGCCCTGGGAACCACATATAACATTTTGGGTCGAAAGATCGAAAATGGCCGAATTTTTGCATCCCCACATATTATTGAAAACTTAAACAGGCTCCAAACGGAAAGCCTGGTTACAGTTAAACATTTAAGGGGGGCAATAGGTTTAATGTCGTTCATTTCCGAATTTTGCCCTTTTTCGGCCATGATTTTGGATCCAATCCGAAAAATAGCGGTAGGAAATAGCAGCGATATTGTGAAATGGGACGACGAGTCAAAAAAGGCTTTTAAAACTGCAATTGAGGCCCAAAATAAATTAATGGCCAAAAGCCCGATTAGATCGGACTTAGGCCTAATTATGACTGTAGACACCAGTTATGCAGGAACCGGAGCAGTTCTTTACCAGTTCGATGAAAAGAAAAAAGAACGGTATTTTATAGGTTTTTTTTCAAAAAAAAGAACAGCGGGTATGAACAAAACCCTCCCAGGTTCCTGCATAATTGAGCTACAGGGAATATGTGCCAGCCTTTTATATTTTATGCCCCACATAAATGACTCTAGTCATACAGTCACCATAAGGACGGATAGCAAATCTACTGTCATGCTATATGAACGCATGAGAAGAGAGGGGATTCCATCTGACTCTAACCTAAAGATAAACTCTTTATTTGGACAGATGTTGGTCCAATCTTTTCGCATGATACATGTAGCAGGCAAAGATTTGCCGGAGATAGACTTTATGTCTAGACATATCCCTATGATGACTGATGAAAAAAATAAAAAACAAGATTGTGATCGGGATTGCCCAGTTTGTAAAGCAGTAGATTTGGAACCAGAGGCCGCCGATTTTTTTAATAGAGTCTCCATGATTTCCGAAGAAATCGACCTACAATTTGAACGCTCGGAACCTGATTACTCAGAAAACCTATCTCTGGAAACTTTAGAATTATATTTTAAAGATATCCTAGATGGGGCATCTGCTTACGTAGATTCCGAGGTCGAATATAGGCGGCTCGACGGAAATTCGGTGTTGGGTCAAAGCGACCGATTAGGGCCGTTTGACCCAAATGCAAATCCTCTAAAATATTGTTTTTCAAAAACAATCCCGACCAAAATTAATTTAAAAGACTGTAATATAAACAGGGTATCACGGAGCAAAACTTTGCTAACCCTAGCAGAACTACGCCAAGAACACTCTATGATTATTAATTGGCAGGAAAGTGACCCTATTTATAGGAAAGCGAAACCGTTGCTGATTAATAAACAAAACGGAGTGGTCCTTGACCCGGCACGACCAAAAAAATTGCCGGCTTTAAGTACAATGTTTCGTACTAGACACATAAACGCAAACGGCATAATCTGTATAAAAAAATTTGACAGTATCTCAGATACTGAAAAGGATATCATCGATTTACCTCCCCTTTTTGCAAAAGAAGTGGCTAAAGCTGCGCACAATAGCCTTGGGCATAATAGTATTAACCAATTATTAATAGCTAGCGAAAAATTTTTTAAAGTCCAAGGACTAAAAATGGCAGTTACTACTATAGTTAACACGTGCCAAGGGTGTCTTATGTTGAAACAAGACACCAGAATTTTTAAACCACAAAAAGAAATATCAATACCCAAGGCTATCGGCGAGGTTATTTTATTAGACGAATTACACCATTTCAAAACTGCAAAAAAGGGAGAAAAGGATTTCTCGGGAAAATGGAGGTTTTTATACGCTACAGAATGTATATCGCGGTATTCAAAACTGTACGTAATCCCGAGAAATACCTTAACTAGTAAAACAATGGTTGATCTCTGCGCAAAAGTCAGAGAAGACTTTTGTGGGCGTATTTTAGACACATCAGAGGTCATTTTCAGATGTGATGATACATCGGTGCACTCCTCCGCAGGTGAGACTGAAGCTTTAAAAAAATTGGGCATAAAATTAAGTATACACCCTAAGACTAGTGCTTCAAAAAACCAATTAGCAGAACTGGATGGCCGGTGCGGTAAGATAAATAAATTTATCAAGCTGTTTATGACCGAGCCAGACGCTACTAGGGATTCTGTCGCCTTATTAGCAGCTAAAAAGTATAATAACCTGAGGGGGGCAGAAGGGTTGACACCAGCTGAAATCTTTTTTAGCTCGACACAGTTCGAAAATCGACCTTTTCTGCTGAACCTGGAAAACATAATTTCTAAAATAAGGTTAACCAGGGAAAAAGCCCGAGAAGTCAAAAATAGGTGCAATGAAAAAAAGGGATACAGGGATCCTTTAATTATAATCCCTTTTTCGGATCAAGACCAAGAATATGGACAGGTTGGGAAAACACCAGCCAAAACCGGAGATATTATCGTAATAGATAGAAACTACGATAAAAACAATCGAAATATCTTTTACAAAATAATCCCGGACAAAAACGGGAACTTTGTAAACGGGATTGACTGGGACTCCCAACTCGTCCACACTGTTAAAATGGGGGTAAATGTTGTTAAAACATACATTTGGCATTTTAGTGCGATATCTCGTATCATGGATGGGGACGCAGAGCATAACTATAGTCGTTACCAACTCCCAGAAAAAATCATGAAAATGTTTAATAAAAAACTATCATATTTAGAAAGAGAGGTGGGTCACGACAAAATAGTTATGCCCGACACTAAAAAACGCACAAATATTGACCCTAGGCGTTATTGGAAACCAAATATTTCTATGGACAGTGGGTTAGGTTCCGTGCAGCCTATGTCAGTTCAACCCGACTTACTGACCACTGTTGTAGAGGAAACAGAGGGTTTTTCTGATAGCTCTAACGAGCTGACGGAAAATCCTTCTGACGAATCAGGCAACAGTTCATTCGACAAATTAAGTCGGGCTGACCTTGACAGTTTAGACTGTACGGAAATAACCCACAGTAACGAAAATACTGTGATTGAAAATAAAGAAAAAACAGTAGTTCCGTTGAACGAAAGTACTGTTATTATTGAACCACATAACTTGACTTTTCTAAGTGATAAAGAAAAGGGGGATAGGCTTATTACAGGAGTAGAGGTTTTGGAACCCGAATCCAAATTACAAATGGACCATGAGATCAAAATGGGTATCTTTCAAACCTCTACGCCTATGAAACCTAGTACAAGCAGGCCAAAACCCCCAGACAGAGTTACAAAAAAACTAAACTCTGAGACAACGATAGATCGTTATAAAAAAAACCTACGCAAAAGAACAGGGAATGTGGACTATAGTGAATCGGCTATTCAGAGAAAACAATGGAATAGTGACCGACGAAAAGACCTTTTAAATAACCATAGAAAAGATCTTTAAATAATTTAAAAATTGTAAATTTTTTTTATCATTTTTTTCAACTTTATCATGTTTTAGGCTTAAAAACTCGAAATTTATATAAAAAACTAAAAGATTCAAATTAAATTTGAATTAACCATTTTTTAAACTTGGTTTTGTTTTTTTTGATTCAAAATCAAGGTTTTAGGCATAAAAGTATGTAAAAACGTGAAAACGATTTTTTTAAAAAAAAAATATTTTTACTAAGTTGAAAAGTATAAATAAAATACACGGTGAAAATTTTAAGTTTTAGTTCCATATAAATTTTATTTTTGGTTCACAGCAGCAAATGGCCGAGCTAGGCTCGCGGTTGAAATTCAAAATAATTTTGAAATACGGAAGTGAAGCTTGGGTGAACCTAATCAAGACTATTTGTGTCGGTTTGGGTGCACCCAAGATTTATTGCCGCTACAGCAGGGAACAGAGGTTCTAAAGGATACTTGGCATACGCTCTTGGAGGGCGTACGATCAAAGGCCCAGCGAGGTCATTTCCTGGATTCTGAGAATCAGCTGATTTGGAATCGGTTCCAAAACCAGACGATGTTGTTTTCGACGTTTGGGCAGGATCCCAACTGAAAGGTCGGGCCGGCCCAAAGGTGACGATTGCACCATCAGCCTGGATTGGATCAGGTTTTGAAACGCCGCCATCGAAAATACCCTCGGAATCTTCTGAATAAAAATGTTATTACATAAGCTTTTCTAATAATTAAGCAAGACTTTTCTCTAGGATTTAAGCACAAAAATTTTAGAAAAAATGATGGTCAAAATTTTTTTTTTTTTTTTCAAAATTTTTTTTACATTTTTTCTTTATTTTTTGAACATTTTTTTCAAAATGTTTTTCCGGTTAAAGTTCGCGAGAAATATAATACAACGATCCCAAATAGAAAATTTATAAAAATTGCTCCTAAAAGTGCAATTTTTTCAAATATAAAAAAAAAAAAAAACTTTTTGGAAATTTTTATTTTTTTCTATGAAAAAAGGAGAACTAAGGTTTTGTAATACTTTACGGAGGGTCTTTCAAAACTTTTATGATCGGGCCACCTAAAAATATTAAAAGTTTTGAACGACCCATTTTTCTCCCGATACTACATCCCCAAATTTTTACTTTTTTCAAGAATAAGTTGAATAAAATAAAAACAAACCTGCATCGTTTAAAAGGTCATCGCCACTCAAATCCTCACGAAGGGGTGCGGCTTGGCCGACTCGGGCAGAAAAAAGGGAGTGCCACTGGTTGAGCATGGTTCGGAGGTCACCTGACAAAGGGCCATTGACAGGGGCTAACTGATGCTCAACTATGGAATCATCATCCTCGGTGTTGTCACCTTTTAAAAAGGGATTGCCACCACGACCGAAAACCATTCGGTTAAACCCACGACCACGGACCGATCCACGACCCGATCCTCGACTTTGAGCGCCACGACCCCTGAAATGTTTTCCTACATTTCGGCCCACAGAGGGTTTATGTCGATCAAGAGAGTCCGGTCGAGGAAAATTCCGGCGGTTAGGGGCAGCTTTGGCACGGGGGTTTTGTTGAATAATGTGCTCTTCCTAAAAATTCATTTTTAAAAACATTTTTATAAATAAAAACGGAAATTTTTGGTTTTTTTTTTTTCAAAATTTTCAAAATTACTGGTTTTCAACACCCTTCCTTCACCAGCGTTTAAATATTAATCATAAAAAACAATTACTGGTGAAATCTGAGTTTTTGAAGAACAGTAGTAAAATTTTTTTTCAAAATAAATCGAAAAGTTTCCTTTTTGAAACTGGTTATTTTTTTCACTATACAATAAAATGAACCCACCTTTTTGCTAACAGCTAAAACAGCATCGAGTTGCTCATAATAGGACTGGACAGACACATCCAGGTTCTCGCTCGAGTAGTCTAGCAATTTACGAATGGCAGCACCAAGTGCATCCTCGGAAAATTTTTGAACTTTCGCCCATGGGCCAGCTAAACAATGTGGAAAGGCTTGACTGCCACACCTATTTTTGGATGATGCAGCACGAAGTGCGGAATATTTAGTCATACCAACATGGGTTTGGATTAAATATAGCACTTCGTCCTGTATAGTATTCAAGAAAAAGCGTGGCATAAACCCATCTACATCGAAATGCTCATTAGCAAGGTCAACAACCTGCTGACCCAAACGGGCTAGACCAACGTTGATTTCTGACTGGAAAAGTTTCATCAACTGTGGTGTGATAAATAAAATGGTTAAAAATCTCGGGAGCCAAAAATTTTAAATTTTCGCAAAATTTTATAAACAAAATTATCTCAACTAATTTAAAAAGTCAAAAACTTACAAATTTTTATACAAAATCTTTTATATAATTGAAGGTCCCCGAGATATATATAGTCAAATTAAACACGTGACAGCCACTGAAATTTTTTATGGTCCCAGAAGTTTTTCTGGTTTTATTTTTCTAAAAAGTTACACAATATGTACAAATTACATCAATAATCTAGGTTTCGGGGTCGGGGCAAACATAAGAGCAATTTACAATGTTTTCAAAATTTTCGTTTTAAAAATATGACGCCCCGACACAAATACAAAAGTATTTTTCCCTGATAATAGGGGTTTCTCTAATAAAAAATACAGTAGCACAAATCATATTTTTCATTAAAAATATACGTTTTCAAAATTGGAATGGGCTGAAATAAGCTTTATTTCAGTTTGAGCTACGAAAAAGTGACAAAATTTATCTTTAGTTACGTTTAAAACTAACCATTTTTCTCATCGAGAAAAGTTATTTTTCTAAACTGGGAAATGTCTCCCGGTAATATACGTTTTCAAATTAGAAGTTCGGTAATATACGTTTTCAAATTTGAAGTTTTTTGCTGAATCATCTCAAAAGGCAGTATAGGATGGAATTTTTTTAAGAAAAGGCCGACAAATTGAAATTTTTTCGTTTGGTGGTTATTTCGTAAAACATTTCAATCGCATCCACAGCTGACTGTTTTCCAAGCATTAATTGAGTACCATTCAGCGGAAGAAACTCTCCTGAAAAATTTTGTTAAAAAATATTTTGAGCAATATTCATAATAAAATATACAAAGGCAAAATTTTTTTTTGTAATATGACACCATTTTATAAAAAACCCTTTAAAATTTTTTTTTCTCAATTTTTTTACAAATTAAAATTTCGGAGAAACTTACGGGAAAGGAAAAATAGCGGGGAAACAAAGTCAGCTGAGAAATACTGACGGCGAAGTTGTTCAATCACATCATCAGCGGCCATTTCGAGTAAATGGAAAAATCCAAATTCCCCTCGAAATTCTGGAAGTTCCACAGGAGACATCAGATCATAAAATATTTCTTGTACTTGATCTCCTGCGCGATAAAGGTCCATACGCCACTCTGGACCAGTTACCTCGGGGTAACAGTCGTACAAATTTAAGCCAGAAGCCAAAAATTTGCAGAACATTCGAAGCCCATACAGATTAAAATAACCAACTTCGAGAGAGAGGAAAACCACACACCCTAAAAAAATATTTTTATATTTTTGGGTGATTTTCCCGGATTGTTCTAGCAAATCTCTAAAACCTACACCGACACTAAAAGCGCATATTTTTTCATTTCAAACCCAAGATATTTTTCTACGAAGGTTTCATAAAATAAAATGATTGAATTTTTTCAGAATTTTTCATTAAATAAAGTGTCCTTTCTGGGGGTAGGTTTCCAATTATGGTTTGCGATTTTTGGAGATAAACGTCTTATAAATGTGCTAATAAGCGACCTGTTAGTACTATCACTAATAGTTACAGGGATATTAGTAACATTTATGACACTATTGTGGTTATGCTACACGAAAGTTGGACGAGTCTTGAGTTTATTAGAAAAAATTCAAGATCAGGCCCGACTTTCCGTAGCAATTAACAACAATCTCCTTCAAGAGCTGATTGCGAATCATACTACCAGAAATGAAACTTTATCTGAAAATTCAGACTCATCGATTTCAGACCCTTCAATAGAAAACTCTAGGATAATGCAATTGGAAAATAATAGAGATTTAGAGATTTGCTGTAAAAATAAAAAGGTTCTTTTTGTGAAAACATATTTCAAAAATATTTTATTTGAAACCGAAAGATCTTTCGAAATAAAAGTAAATAATTTAAGAAATCTGAATTTTCCAATATCGGGCCAAGATCTAACAATAATGCACAAAACTATTGTGTACGTTCTACTAGTTTACCGAGAAAAAGTGCTGGCAGAAATCTCAGAGGAATTTTCTTTTTATAAAGAAGTTCCTTCAGATTTGAACAGTACTTATTCTCAGGGATCTAGTAGTCAGCGTACAAGTACCCAAAAGTTTTGTGCACATAAACATGGCCCACTTCGTGTGGCGGTAATTACCGTTAGAAATTTATTAAAAAGCTATGGTATGGCTGAATACCCGTTAAATGAAAATTTCAACGAACGGGAATTAAATATTGTAGGATCAGACGGAATCCAATATAATTTCACCTCATACCATAGCCTTATAAATGAAATAAAGAAACCTACGACTACTGATAAAAAAGTGGCTCTTTTAGTTAAAATAATAATTGAACTAAGACGAAAAGTAACTATGGCCACAGCCATGCTTACAGAAATTTTCGACGTAGATATCAGTAGTAGTTCGTTTCCTTTACAGGATAACGTAGATGCCCCGATTTTCGAATGGGATAAATTTTCAAATTTCGAGAAATTTCACGATTTATGGCAAATCGGAAACATGCGAAATTTAAATTCAAATTTAAAACATTTGAAAATCGCAAAAACGATTATTATTAAAAAGGGATCGTCACCTATGACTTTTGGAAATTGGTTAGGCTCTTTGGACGAGATGGTAAATCTCAGAGAAAACCAACTTCCAAAACATAGTGATTGGTCATACTAAAATTTTTTCTATATCCGACTAAAATAAAAATAGAAATTTTAAATTACCTTCTAGCCCAGTACCGAACGAAAAAGGTAACGGTGCCCCAGCGGTCACATAGATTCTATTGATGGCTTTCGAAAGGCAGAAAATGTCGTTCTTCCCATACTTTTTCGATTCTTCTGTGTAGTGAATTGCGATTCGTTTCAATCCACTACGGATCGGCATTCGCTGCTTATGGGTAAGATCGGCAAAAACGCCGTCGTCGAGAGAGTGGTTCATCGCCACCAAAATATCTATACCTCGACATAGAGCCATTTGTAGACCTAAGATGGCCGGGACACCTCGCCTAGTGGTAAATTTAAAATTTTGGTTTTATTTTTTTAGAAAAATTGCTTCTCTTTAAATTTATCAAATTCTGTAAAAATAAAATGGAATAATTTATACCAAAAATTAGGTAAGAAAAAGATACGAATTTGTAGAAAAACGTAGAAATTTTCTTTCTCCATTTAAATTATAATTTTGATATCCTATAAACAAAAAAAGAAAAATTCATAATAAAGTTTTTACGTCGCAAAATGAAAGTAAGTTTTGTTGTGGGAAATTGAATTTTTTTTCACAAAAAATAATATTTTTTATGATGAGATTTATTTATACAATTGCAATATGAATAAAAACTTACGCGTTGATATTTTCGAGATTGACCCTACAATTAGGGCAGTGAATTTCGGCCTCATGCTCCATTAGACCTTCTCGCAACTCCGAGACTGGAGCAAAAGTTTGGCCACAGAAAATATTACCGGCAGGTACACCTGTTGATCTAACCCGGTCGCAGAAAATGCCAGCAGGCATGGCGGATGAAATGACCAAGCAGTCCTAAAATTTTTTGTTTAAATTATATGTATTTACAATTAATTTTTCGAAATTTTTTTAGCTAGTTTTTAAAGAAAAATAATTTTCAAAATTTTATTTTTCTCACCTCTGCATTAATCATAGGCTGCACCGGTAGGTTGATCAAGGCGGTATAGAAAACCGAAATTTTTCTTTGCGCAACAGGTGTCATAATACCACCAAATAAAACCGGTAAAAAGGGCTGAAGGTTTTTCATCTCAGCCAATTCTGAGAGATCCCCAAGATATTCGACTAGCGGTGATTTTAGCTCGGTACCGGTTACCAAAGATCTAAAACCACGGCGTCCACTCGTAAGCCAATTTCGGATAAAAGACGCAGGTACTTTTATTGGAGCGAGGACGCCGGCGAAAGATTTTAATTCGCAAAGTCGAACCGAGGTAGGACTATCCTCGGTTTTTTCGCATATCTGATTGAAAAGGGGAATCAACCCAACCACTTTATCTTTATCTGGACCACCCTGAAAATAAATTTATTTACCAGGAAAATTTTTTTTTGTAAAATTGAGAAATCAATTTTTTTTGAAAAAAAAACTATCCCCTGAAATTTATTAATTAAGTTTCCAAAATATAAACTTACAGTTACTTTCGCCATACGCGTGGTATGTTTTGACAGGCAATTGATGCTGGTTTTGTCGAGAATATCATCAACAAATTTGGCAAAAGTAACTTCGCGGGTATCTGAGGGCAATCGCCAAAATTCATCTGTCCAAGCGTCTGACTGGCCGGTAACAAACCGGAAAACAGACTGTTGCACAGAGGAGGAGTCACCTGCAGTGGTCTTAAAATTTTTTATTATTTTGAGTTCTCGTTTTTAGTTTCTGAAAACAATTTATTTACGTAATTTTTTGTAAAAATAAGGTAACTAAAATTTTTTCTAATTCTAGAATGATTCCGAAAAATGAGGAAGATTCTCTGTCAAGCTATGACGGGGATAGCAAGTCCACCATTACAGAATCAGAAACGAAAATGGATCAGAGTGAACTTAAGGATACTGGTAACGAAAATGAGACACCGACACCGGTAATTTTGAAATATAACCAGGAGGCAGGAAACCCTTTTAGCCAAAACTTCCAGGGACAGCCACCTGATACATTTCAAAATAAACCGGCACAAAAAATCTCATTTTCGATTGCCACTCAGTCCGGTAACCCGGTATCCCAAAACGACCCCACAGAGTGGGCTAACTCTACACCAGTCCAGTCTCCGTTAAATTCGCCAGGAAAACCCACAAAAGCCTCAAAAAAATCAAAAAAGAGAAAAAATAAGGCAAAAAAATCAGCAACTGAGGAATTACCGGTACAAGAAGAAGTTTCTGTCCAGCTTTTCTCGAATATTCTCCAGATAAAAAACTATAACGATATGAGAAATTTCGATTTCGAAACACCGGAAAATATTCGTGGAAAAGCCCAAAAGAAAACTTTCAAAGAACCGGTAAAAACCCCAGTTGACGATTTGGGTTATGTACGAAACACGAAGGCTCGCCAGCAGAAATGTAAAACAAATTTGCTAACACGTGAGATGTCCCCTTCACGTTTTTTATATAATCTAGGGGATTCTGGGGGGCTTCGCGATGGCGGTTTTGCACATGCCGGATACCGGTGGACTAGGTTCCTTGCAGCACAATGTGCGGAACTTAACCAGTATGGACAAGAGCAAATGTTGGTTAGTCCGTATGCGGAGCATAAGTCATACGTTATGCTAAATGTACTGGTTGAGTACATGAAAAACCAATGCACTAGCAACCCATACTGGGCCGAAATAATTGTATGTAAATTTTTACTATAAAAATAAAGGTTTTCACTATCCTCGATAGATTTTTATAAAAAGTGTTTTTTTTTGGAAATTTTTTTTCAAGTTTTACAATTTTTTATTGAAATTTCATCGAGAGTAGCTTAAAAACTGGTTACCGGTTTTTTGTTTACTAATATTTTTAACAAATTTACCTTAACAACTAGACGACCAACTCTATCTACTCGGACTTGATGAGCATAATCGCGGATTTTTCCATCAAGGGTAATCTTGTACAGGTACCGCCGAATTGCTCTTTCGCGCTCAAACGCCTGTACTTCCGAATATTCCATGGTAGCGACAATATCACCATATTTCGAGTCCAAATATCGATCACTAAAGAGTTTTTATAAATAAAACCTGTAAAATGTTTAAAAAATTTTTTTAGGGAAAATTACGCAAAATTATATTTTTATGAAAATTTTTTCTCGAAAAAATTCGTACAAATTATGACTCTAGAAATATAAGGGCGAAAATTTTTTTTAACAAAAATTATTTACAGGTCAGACAATACCCAATGTCCTCTTTATTTCAAATAACAATGCAATTTCGCTCAAAACCAACGTTATCGGAAGTTTTGAGCAATAATGCCTGCCTTCAAACATCTGAAGTATTGGCTAACTGTATCTCAGGAGAGATAAATCGATCAAATTGGCCTCGAGAAATACAAACTCTCGGCCCAGAGGACGAATTTGCATCAGAAAATGGCCATTTTAAACCAGATGGATCAGCTCTAGCAAATCTGATCGATCTATCACGCCGTCTAGAGCGAGGGGTTAAAAGCCCAGACCAGGCAAAAGACGCAAGCGAGGGGATGATTACAATTTTGTTATCAGATGGTACTTTGAGATCATTCAAAATTAGTAATGACCAACCAATCGCTACCGAAAACCCTTTCTGGACGCATTTTTTAAAAGTAGTCGATTTCAGGTACAAAAAAATAGAAATTTTACTTTTTCACATTTTTTTTCACAAATCCATAAATCACAATTTTTCTTTCAAAAATTAAATTTTTACCTTAACCAATCTGGAGTTGACTTCCCGTGTTCCTCGTATGACAATTTCTTAATTTCTCCACCAGGGCACCTGAAACAATTTTAAAATTTTTTGGCTACGAGAGAATTTTTGTTTTTCCAAAATAATATAACATTCGGATTTTCAATGAACAAATTTCTGTATAAACTCGATTAAAACCGAATAATAACGACTCATTTCAAAAAGTAGAGTCTAAATTTTTCAAATTTATTTTCACGGTTTTTCGAAAATTTTCTAAAAATCCAAATTAATATTTTTCTGAGCCAATATTAAATTTATAAATTCATTGTGAACTTACTGAATCACAATCATGTTTTCTCTGTAAAGGCACCGCTTGAACTTGAAAGTTTTTCTAGATTGAAAATAAAAATTGAATAAAAATATATTTTTTTCGAATTTATTAAACTTTCAATCGGTGGCTTATATAGTCAATTTCATGATTATTCAGGTCAATTCAAGAAAATTTAAAAAGCATCACGGACAAATCTGCGCAACAAATTTTCACGAATTTTCATTTTTAGAAAAATCGAGGAAATTCACTGCGCAGACCCCAAGCAGACAAATCGAAGTGAAGTTTTTTCACAGGACACCCTAACTCGTACTTTACAACGAAGTGAAGGTATGATGTGGAAAAACAATGATAAGGATCCTTATCATGAGCGACAGGTGAAACAGGCCAACTTACCGAATCACATTAACCGAACACCGCCTCCAATGGATAAATTATCCAACTATGGGAGTCCAACTCCCATCCTTGGAGATCGTTTCTCACGTGGATCAAGTGGATCGGGTGACGAGTATCGGAATTTCCATAATCAATCCCCATCCCAAAATTATCATCAAATGTCTCCTCGAGACAACCCATCTGGATCTAAACGATTCAGAAGATAGGTTAATTTTTGCATATATAATTATATAAATTATAAATAAAAATATTTCTCAAATTATTTCTCACTTTTCTCTTAAATAGAAAATGAAAATTTTTTTTTGACTCTCTCAAATATTTTGAAAATCTAGAAATTATATTTTATTTCATTTTTGTCTCACAAAAAGATTCTCAAAATAAAATGAGACATAGGAAAAGATGACTCAATCATATTTTTGAAGAAGGTGACTCATGATTTTAGAGAGATATTATGAGTATCATTAAATGAGTCATCAAAATTAAAATTTTATCAAAAAGATAATTTTCTATGAGTCATGTTTTTAGATAGAAAGTAGCTTTCAGGCATGAGCGGTAATGTTTAAACTTACCGATATAATGCAAAGCATTAAAAAATGGGGGGTACATCACGATATACGGTACCAAGGCCGATCATGTATTTCTTGACGGGACCGACCTTGGTGACGCAATCAAATAAGTATCACCACTTACGCCCACGCTGGAGCTCTAGATCGTTTTGAAAGTGCCATTTTGAATCACACGATTCAAAACAATCTAGAGAAAAGCCACCGGTAAATAAAAGGGATAAGTATGAGAGATTTATTAATACTTACATTTTCAGGTTCTCTCATATCAGACGGCACTCACCATAACTCAAGCAGCCCGCTCGCTCCAATCGTTGGTTCCGGTCAAACCGGCACTGACACTCTGATTGGCTCGCTTGGTGCCGCACACTAAACTCACGAGTTTAGTGTCTCCCTTCTGCTATCTGTTTATAACGTGGTTTTCTGTTGTACACAAATAAACCAGTATACCTCAAAACATAAATAGCCCATTACTGGTATATTTAGATCGTACTATCCGACCGGAACTTCTGTGGCAGCGTGTTCACTATTGACCCGCTACCACGTGAGCTCAGGTCACCTAGCTACCGAGACACCTAAATATTACCCTAACCCGTGTCCTACTTTCTATTTAACGCAAGGCAGGCGCTGCAGATAATTCCCAATTACCTTCAGCTGACTCGTATTTAGCCCTCAAAGGTCAAATATACGAGTAATCTGCCCCAGTGACCTTTACTTACTGACGACAGTATGTGACGTTTTTGCTTTCTTTTCTCCAGTTTGCATAATTTGCCATCCCTCATTGAGAACGATCAATTTTAGCAAATACCTACGTCTTTTCGAGATTAAACCAATCAAAACGGTTGAATTCAGATTTATGCAAATTGGAAAAAAGAAAGCAAAAACGTGATATACTGTATAGTGTGTGCATATAATTTTCCCAACCAAAATGCTCCTCAGTAGTAATAGTGTATCCACACCGTTCACATTTGGCTTTGGCACCGACTAATCCGATTGGGTTCTCAGATAGCTCAATAATTTTAAGTCAAAATGACCACACATATTCAGAGAAAAATCTAAATAAAATTGGACTAAATGAGACCATTTTTTCTAATTTTAATTTTTTAAAAACTTAAAATAAATCTCAAATGTTTTTAAAAAATAGTCCGATTCGGACCAATTGTTTTGTTAAATTTTTTTCTAAATATGTTTGGTCATTTTGAGCTTTCTCAGATAGCTTATCTGAGAACTTAATCGGATAAGTCGTTCTCAAAAGCCGAAATATAAG
>SCLH01001289.1:52223-69074 GCA_004367855.1 Oikopleura vanhoeffeni | reverse complement strand
ATTATGGTATCCCACACCACTTATATTCGGCTTTTTGAGAAACGAATTATCTCGCTTAAGTTCTCAGATAAGCCTATCTGAGAAAGCTCAAAATGACCAACATATTTAGAAAAAAATTTAACAAAACAATTGGTCCGAATCGGACTATTTTTTAAAAACATTGATGAGAATTATTTTAAGTTTTTAAAAAAATTAAAATTAGAAAAAATGGTCCCATTTAGTCAATTTATTTAGATTTTTCTCTGAATATGTGTGGTTCATTTTGACTTAAAATTATTGGCTATCTGGAACCCAATCGGTTAGTCGGTGCCAAAGCCAAATGTGACGGTGTGGATACACTATACTTGAGGAGCATTTACTTTAAAGGGGTCAGGGACTGTATATAGTATAGTTTACCAAAATTTGTATGATAAATCGTCATCAAAATATTGAAAAAGGAGTGAAACTGTTTTCGAACGAATATAAAAAAAAATTTATACCAAAAATGAAGCTTATGGACAAAATAATTCCGAATAATCTCACAGTTATATTAATGCACTTTTAAAGTTCAATTTTTTGAAATTTTTTGAAATTTTTAGTCCAAATTTTAATGATCTACGAGAAAAGCATTGAGAATGGCAAATTAAACTTTTCTCATACTTGGTCAAATATTTTTAAAGCATTTTTACAAATCAGATGACATTGTTTGTCAGAAACTTTCCAGCTAAAATTAAGAATGCTTACTTTTAGGAGGTGGTAATCGCAAAATAAGCGAAAAACGTTGTTTTATAATTGATATTGCGAGTTACCTGATAAAAAGAAAAACTCAATTCTATAATTAATGATAAATAAAAAGTGTAACCATCAATTTTAAAAATGTTAAGATCCGCCGGAAACGGCGCTGGAAATTTTACAATCAGAAAATTTCAGAAGTTATCTGCTCTTTGAGTTTTTGAGGTATCACCTTTACTTTTTCTCAAAATGATTGGAATAATAACAACCGTAGCTGTATGATCTGATACTTTAAGATTTGAATGTTGGTGTCTCCGGTAATTACGAAAAATCGTTTTTTTTTCGCCTAAAATCAGTATATTTTCAAAACCTATCACCTCTCAATTTTAGAGATAATATTCTACAATTCACATAGATAAAAGCATCAAACGCTTGTTGTAGGCTGTATGATCTGATATTTTAATATATATTTAGCAGTTTGTCTTGCGGCCGGAATCAAATGTGAGAATTCAAAATATTACTCAAAAAATCAAAATTTTAAGTCTCAACTTCACAAACTAATCAATTTTAATGTGATTTCCAACTCAAATTTTAACAGAGAATTCAAAAATGTTAATTTCATTTCTCGGGCATGCTTGGAAGCATCAATTCTTGTGCACTATGAAGAAATATGATAATTAAAACAATAATATTTCAACGTTTCGCTTTTTTTATTAGCATCTTCAGGAGTGTAGTTTAAATCAGTTTAGAGATATTTGGGGAAAGCAGTGCAACTTCAATTTATTTAGCACCTTAACCGAGAACACAGATAAATGCGAAAGAAAACTTTTAGAGGGAGAATCTGTGAATTTAATTGTGGGCAATAGAAATTTTTGTGGGCAAAAAATATGAGAATGCGCTTTTATTTCCGGTTGCGAGACAGTAATCAATTGTGAATGCATTATCTTCGAAATTAGGCGCAATTGATTCAGAATCGCCAAAATATTTTGATCAAAGTTATTTTAATAAATTTAGTTGATGAATGGCTTTATAACTATGGTTTGCGACTACCACCCCCTCAATGTTTTTGATTGATTCCCACATTTTGTTCTAGCGCTCTTGTTTATTTTCTACAAAATGCTTTACATTTAATTTATAATTCTTGCATCAAATACAACAAAATGTATTATTTCTTGTTAATAAAAAACTTGACAAATTGTGAAGCCGTCTCAATCACCGGAAAAGTATTTTTTCCGATGTGTGAAAATTTCTATTTTTTTGGAAAATTTAAAATTTTGAGTTTGGCGTACAAACTATGTAGAACCGAGGCCATCTAAGTGGAATCGGAAAGGAAAGTTTCACCTTTAGCGTCCTCTAGCCAAACTTTTATGTGGACTGCCCAAGAGTGGTCGCTCACCCAGCCTCAGACAGAATTTTTTAAGAATTTTATTTTAATGTTTTTTTTCTGAAAAAAATAAGTCTATTAGCAGTTTTTTATTCGTTAACCATACTATATTTTATACTATTTCTATAATTATTTTATCGTTTTGTTATTTAGTTTGATAAAATCTGATTCATGTGTCCGGAAGAATTTTAATCTGCTAATTATTCTCAATTGCTATATTTTTTGTGTTGTGACAAAAAAACATATTTCAATGTTGAGTTGATAATCTCTCCAAACTGAACTTCAGCACAACTGACTTCCCAAAATATGACATTTAATACTTTCAATTAACCTTTTAAGAGGCAAAACAGAGAAAAATGAAGACGTAGATATTTAAATCATCAAGGAAAAACTCCGATTTCTAAAAATCGTCAAAAATTGAGAAACCGAGAAAATGTCCTGGAGATATATCGACCCGTTACTGGAGAAAGCTGCCAGGCACTCTACAATTTTTGGGAAATATTGGGCGACCATTATTGTCATCTTTAGGTTTTTATTTTTTTATTTTATGAAATTTAACTCCATTCGTTTTAAAGGCTTACAATGTTACAGTTTGCCGATAGAGCATGGAGCGACGAACAAAAAGAATTCAGATGTAATACAAAAGAACCAGGTATGATTCCGTAAAAACGTATTTTTGCCTCAAAACTTGAAACCTCTTGACTATTGTCAAAATGTTAACAGTAATATATCTCCACCAAACAAATATATCATTGTTGCTTCCTTTTCAAGTTCCCACAATTTTTGATAATCCGGCAAAAAATGAAGATATATTTATCTTAATTATCAAGAAAATCAATATTTTGAAATTAATTGAGTAGTTTTGGTTCTTATTTGAAAGTGTAATTATAACAGAACAAAACCTAAAGACTGGACCAGTCTGACTGGTCAATGTCGAACGGTAGTTATAACTGAAGTCCGGTTACCGGACTCTTCTCATTTATAACTGGCAGTTAATTATTGTTCATGCAAAAATTTGAAAGTTGATAAACTTCAAGAATAATTTCAAGATTATTCATATGCAAGATTAGTCTAGATTCATTTCAAAAACTATTTTTGGATGAACTTCAAAAAACAGGGCCAACTTGACCCGGTCAAGTCACATAAAAATGCACCAGAAAATTAATATCAACAATAAGGATTCTTCGTTTTTGGGGAATTTTATTCGGTCTCTGTGCTAAAAACACACATCGGCGCAGGTGGGGGGTAAATCTTGAAGGTTTTCCATGAAAATGCAAATAATAAAGAAACCGGGCGTTTATCGGGAAACCAACGCATTTAATTTAAAAAATGTGGTATTATTGGAACATTTAATTTAGTTTTAATTAAACAAAAACTAACAAAAGACACGGGTTTGTTTTGATAAAATAAAAATTTGTTTCAACTTTAATTTGATCAAAAATACTGTCAATAACTGGTCAGAATTATTAATCTAAAAATTTGTAGCGGAAAGTACCCTGAAAATTTTAAACGATCCATTTTTGACCTTGCGACTTCTTATCTTATTTGAAATTAGAATCGATTTATTACTTATCTCTACTTTACGCTACCTTTTGAAGATAAGGGGAGCTAATTAACTTCACAGAATACTTTTACGCTAATTTAGAGTATTTGCGATTAATCTTAAATGTCACTTGGTAATAATAAGGGATCTCTTTCCTGTGAAATTTCAGTTACATACCCAATTTACATTGTCACCAACCTTTTTTCTACCACACTCAGAATTCTCACGGGTGAATGGGCATATGTTGGCTGTTTTCCAACGAATTTACAAGTGGAGTATCCCACCCACGCATTTTTTGACTCCATCAAGATATTTTATCTTGGCGAACTACACTTAATAGGATTCATATCATTGAGTCAAAACATTGAGGCGAGTTATTCGGTGGAATTTCCGAAAATTATAATTTTTAAACCAATTTTTTTCTGTTGACAGCATGAATTCAACTGGAACGGATACTTTCGGACTATTTTTCAGATAAACTGGTTTAACGTTCTCGGCAAAATAATAAGCTGTCATCATCAAAGTTCCAGTTTTGTATAATGTATATCAACACTTAGATATTTTAAGCGGCAAGGTTAAATGATAAAAAATGTCAAATTATTTAGAACTGCAAAAATAAAATATGTTTAACTTTTTCACTCTGTGAAAAATAGATAGAAAGATCGAAAAAAATCTTTTCTTCCAAGTTGTCTGATTATTTTGCTAAAATGCTGCTAGAAATAGTATGATTATTTTGTACTTTTCACCTGCTTACATTTTTAAGGGGTGCCATAAATTAAAAATTATAAGCATCATCAGTAAAATGAATCATTTTAAATGATATTAAAGCAGATTGAACCGGAATGGGTCAATAATGAACACAAAAGGTATAAAGCATGAAAAGTAGCTTAACCCTTTAGCGCCCGGTTGTACATTATTGAGACCAAATAAACTTTTTATGCCTACGGTACCTGATTTTTGATATGTTATAGGAAATTACAAATAATAATTATTAATTATCTATTGAAATTTTTTCGAAATTTTACCAGGAAAGTGTTCAAAAACACTTGGTGATATTTTCGAAGCAATGCAGTGACTGTAAAGTGTTATTGTTATAAGGGTTATCCCCCGTAGTTTTTATAAAAAAACATGATGAGATGAATTTTAAGCAATGTTCATTTCAAGCAACGTGACATTCAGCCACCGTTTGAGATTCTAGAGATCTGAGACCAAACTCTTTGTTATTTTTTGGCAATTTAGTGTAGTTGAAAATTTATTATTAAAAAATTAAGGTTGTGAGAATGTTTGCTTTAATCAATTTGCTCCTATTTCCAATGTTCGGCTCTGGGGTCTCCAACTTCTAGGATGTTCAATTCCAGCATGTCTGTACCTTGTTTATGTTTTGCACTTAGTTTCAAGATCACAAGCAGATGAGAGAGGAGGGGTCTTAATTAAAAGAAATGGCAATTTGTAATACATAATTTTAAAAGTAAAAAATAAGGACGTATTCTTAGCTCTAATTTTCACGGTTTTAAAGGGGTTCAGCTAGCCAGTTCTTTAAAGGGCAAATAACAAGCTAGAGTGCCACTGTTGGTAAATGAGAGTTTACCTCCTCACACCTTTGGCCTAATAGGCAAAACAAATTTCAAGCGTCCAAATGGCGCAGAAATAAAACTTTCCGAGTCTTTCAAGTAAAATATGTCATAGAGTTCACAATTTTAAATTCGAAAAATAAAATTTAAATTTTTTTAAACGAGCCGGTCAAGAGATATTTTTTTCTATTTTTTTAGGATTTTCGCCAATATTACGTAAAAAAATTATAGTTTTAATATGAAAAATGATCGCAAAATCCTGAGGAAACCAGTTTTTAGGAAAGTATCTGATGATGATTTTGATATTAGTTAACTTATACTGTATAAGTTATACAGCAGTTTCTATCTGAAGTTTCATTTTTTCACGAGTGATTTTTCTGAAACCTAAATAATAAAGAATTTAATTTTGAAAAAGTCCGAAAGAAATGAAAGCGTAATTTGACTTAACTCGTAGACTTTAGAAGTGAGTCTTTACCCAGACCTGATTTTTGGCCATCTAGCTGATTTTGGCCATCTAGCTACCATTCTAAAAATCGAGCCATATAAGCAAAGTTTCATTATTAACAAAAAAAAATTTTAAACGCATAAATAGGCATTTAATGGGGATAAGAAAAAAAAAAGTTGCGAAAATTACACACAAAAGTGCTATAAGAATATGAATTTGAACGTTTATTTATATTTAAAATACGTCATATTTAACTTCAAATGATTTGCTATCCCTCTTTTTAAAAATAATTATATGTTTTTTTACAAAATTTTCTAGTAAAATGACTCTTAAATTGTTGTGGGATATTTTATTTCTCGTTCTAGGTCAAGTTCAATTTCAAGTTCATTGGATAAACTTATGAGTACCACCAAAATAATCAGAAGGGTCAACTTTATAATGAAAATATTAGCAACTATGGGTCAATTATGTACTTGAAAGTCACTAGACAGCAAAAATGGTCATATTTCACAGGGAGATTTTTGCTCTTTGGCGCCCTTTCAGTACATAGTTGACCCAAAGTTGCTAATATTTTCATCAAAAAGTCGACCCTTCCGATTCTTTTGAGGGTACTTACGAGTCTCTAAGATGAACTTTCAAATTGACGATAATTTGATATACGATACACCATATACGGTAATTTGAAAAAAGTACTCAAATTACGTCAAAACATTTGTTGATGAACTTCAAACGTTTTCAAGACTTTTTTCTCATTACATCAAAGTCGTAATAAAATCACGTGACAAATAATCCAAAATAAGGTTTTGAAATATATATATATTAATTCTTATTTCTTGAAAAATAAGATCACGTGACCTTTTTTGGAAAAATATCATTTATGCTCAAAACTTCTTAAATTAGGTGTTTTATTTGCCCACAAATTTTTTCGGCGTAATTTGAGTACTATTTGTTTACTCGAACCAAAACCTTATTTCTTAATTTGAAGGTACATGATCGTTTTTGAACTTTGGTGTAATAAGACAAAAGTCTTTAAAAACTTCTAAAGAACATCTTCACTTTTTTCAAAAAAATGTTTAAGCAATTTTTGAAAAAACAGTACTATTTTGGCCAACCTTATTCCTTGAATATCGGTCACGTGATCATTTTGGGCTATGGTGTTATAAAAAAAAGTCTTAGATTTTTTTTTGATCACGATTATGATTTTATTTGGTAATTTAAAATTTTTTGCAAAAATAAGTCCTGTAATACAGTAATAAATTTCAAAAAAAAACGCACAAACGTCATTTTGTTTTAAAGTTTATTGATAACTTTATAACTGATTTTGTAATGAATGATTAAGTGCCGTAAAATGCGATTGAATGCTGAATGGTAGCTGGATGGCCGAAATCAAGTTACCAGCTGATTGGAAATTTTTTTTCAAATTTTGCGACGTATATTTTGACGCGCAGGGATATAAAGAATTGTTTTGTAGGTGATCAAGATATCATATTTCAAATCTGAAACAGATTTGAATAGCCAAGTTTTTAAAATTTGCCTTTCGTCAAAATGTATCTCCTCCCTAAGTTTTCAAGGTTCATCAATGATTCATGATTTGAATTAACCGGACAGAACGTGAGCAAACCAATATGAAGAGTTTTTGGGAAAATTCTTTGATCTGGCTTCAGAATCACCAAAAACAGTATTTTGACCCTATGTTAACAAGTGCAAAATACAGTTTTTTGATGATTCTGAAGCTAAATCAAAGAATTTTTCCAAAAACTCTTCATATTGGTCTGCTCACGTGCTGTCCGGTTAATTTAAATCATGAAATATTGTTGAACCTTAAAAACTCAGGGAGGAGATACATTTTGGAAAAATAATTCCATCAATTTTGTAAGCATGTTTCTGATTGGACGAGCCATCCGTCACTTTCGATTGTTTTTTAGGATGCAAATTTATTTTAAATAGTTATACATGTATGAAAATAATATGTATGAAAATAATTTGACCCTTTTTCTTAGAGAAAAGAAAAGAATTGTCAATCAAATTAAGCAGACTATGAATATTGATCAGAAACAACAAAATAACAATCATACTAATAGTAATGAACCTAATAGTAAGTATAAAAATCAGTAGATTCGAAAAATAATATTAAATTTAAGATCCTACCACGCAGGACGATCAGAACTCTATCATGTATGCCAAAAGGGGTCTGAGCACAGAAGGTCGTAAGTATTTAACAGCGAATAAAATTATTCCAAAAAATAGATTTGAGTTGGTGATACGTATAAAATGATGAAAATAAAGTTATTGGCTCCTATTTATAATTTTTCCTTAGAAACAGATGCCCTTAATTCACGTTCTGGTGAAACTGATAAATTGTGCTGTAGATTAAGGGAGTCGGTGCATTTTGACAGATACGGATATGGCCCCTCGATGAAAAACATTTTACTGGGTTTATATATTCTTCTCAATATATACCATCAAAGTAATGTTTTATAATCCAGGCAACTTTTGTAACTACAGAATTTGCAAATTATTGCTTTTTAAAAATATTTGAGTTCGAATTAAACTTGTCGAATTCGACAAATTATGAGAAATTTTTGAAAAAAGTTCCGAACATTNAAAAAAATGCCTTATTTTTTGTTCAATTTTTTTCTCATTATTTGGTTCAAATCAACGAAAAACATTCTTCAAAATGGCCACTTTAACTTTTCGCGTTGGTAACCACATATGTTTTATATGCTATTTGAAAAATCATATGACATTTTTTTGGGATTTTTGGTTGAAACTATTTGAAAATATTTTGAAAATTTTCTTCATTTCTTGTTCAAAAATTTTCAAACTTATTTTTTGTAATCACCGCCTAAAAATATTGCGATTGCCACCTTTTATTTTATTCAAATATTCCCTCGGTTTGTTTCTTCGCTCTTGGTCATACTCTAAATCATAATTTTTTCAACGAAACTACGGTTTGGGAGAAATCAGTTGAAGCCCTCGTTAATCAAAAATAAAGAAATTTATTACACTCAAATTTGCTAAATTGTTAAGCCGTCTCGAACACCGAATTAAATTTGTTTCATTCATCTCATGAAAAAAGATATTTCTTACCATGTGCCAAAATATTGTTTTTTTCAAATTTTTTGGGAATTTAAAATTTTCGATTCTGACGTAGAGATAGTATTAAACCATAAAAAAATAAATTGAATTCGGTGGTCGAGACCGTATTTCCCGGGTTCTTATTAATAAAAATAAACAAATCATTTTACCTCAATTTTGACACCTTCAATCAAAATCTCCCGTTTTTTAAGTGTGTTTTTAAAAGGCGATAACGTAAAAATTATAGATCTGAAAAAAATCTGATTATACGAAGTAAGCTCAAAGGTGGTACTTTACATTTTAAAAACATTTGATTTGAAAATTCTGAAGTGGCAAAAAGTTTACCATCATGAGAAAAAAAATGAAACCTTAAGGAAGGAACGTCTAAACTTTTTTTTGCTAAACATTTCTTTAATTATGTTTAAATTTTAGCCCTTGAAAAAATATTACGTTCAGTCTCAAAAATGTTTTAAAAAGTTGTAGCTACTTGAAGCTACTTATTAAAAATAAAAAACCGTTTTTAAAATTGTTTCTGTATAAGCTTATGGACCATAAGTTATGATCGAAATTCTTCTTGAATTTTTTTCGAAAAAATCAAAAATCTCAAGTTTAACATAGGGAATTAGAAAAACGGTTTTTCATTCTTAAGCAGTAGCTGACAACTTTAAAAACAAATTTTGTACTGTTTTTGAAAATATTGTTTCATGAACACTTTTACAAATCAAACTATTTTTCAATCAGTAACAAACTCGTAAAATATTTCACGAAAACGATTTTTGAATCCCTCAATTTCTCTTCAGTAGCAAAAAACTCGCGCAGTTAATATTCAAATTAATTAGTACTTTCACAATACAACTGAAATAAAGTTGCCAACAATTTAATGAACAAGAAAATATTGTATCATTTTTAAGGGGGTAGCAGCGATGTGGCTGATTGGTACATTTTTTTGGAGTGATTTATGAAAGAAAAAAATGAGAAATTTTTTATTTTATTTTTTATCTTCAATAAAAGTGTTCATTCTTGCAAACATTTATATTTTTAATTCCATAACATACTTAAGTATCTGTAAAAATATCAAAAATCACTTTTCATTATAACTCCATTTCCAACTTGACCCAATGTTAGATTTTTCTTTGATGGCAATATTTATAATTTTCAGGCATTTTCGGTTGTTATTAGTGGGAGAATCATTATCCATATGAAAAAATTTCCTTGATATGAAATTTTTTTTTTCAATGAAAAAAGAGAAGGACAGCATTTTTAGGAAAAAATTGACCTTCAATTGCGTTTAAATATCAAAAAAATCTCCTGAGCTTTGGAAAGAAAAGTAGCTATAAACGGCCGAAAATTTTATTGAGGTTTTTGAAAATAAAAATAATTTTTATAAATTGCGTGCCAATGGCACAAACCGGTGTCAACAAGCAGTGTTGTAAATTTCAATCAGTAGTTCAAAACAGATATTTGAATTTAACCCTGTCATCCGTTGAAAATACGGAAAATCAAAATACGAATACCAGAAAAATAACACCAACTGATTCGGTCTGATTTTTCAAGAAGAATTCAAAAAAAGCATTAATAAAAATTTTGGAGTTGATTTGCGAAAATTTTTCAATAATATTTCTAAAAAAAGTCGACAACAAAAATGACAAATGAACATGTTAATGATTTTTTTAAACAGCAGTAAGAATTATGTTAACATGCATAAAAAAAGTTAAAGTGGCTATTGTTTTAGTTTTTACTTACAATTTCAGAAAAAAACAACAAAAAAATTTTGGGTGAAAAAATGGTGAAATTTTAATAATGTTTTAATTTTTTTTGAAAATTTACGTAGTCAAAAATAAAAGTTCGAACTCCAATCTTTTCTTTAAATAGATAAACAAAATATTTTAATGAGCTGATACACATTTATTCTGGTTCAGTTAACGATAAATAAGCACAAAAAAATAAACCAACTAATTATTTTCGTAAGTTAAATTTACGCCAGTCTCTCAAACATCGCTGCTACCCCTTTAAGGGGGTCGGTGCATTTTGACAGATACGGATATCGCGATATGGACCTCTTGATGAAAAACTTTTTACTGGGTTTACAGTATTCTTCTCAATATATCATCAAAGTAATGCTTTATAATCCAGGCAACTTTTGTAACCTACAGAATTTTCGAATTAATTATTGCTTTTTAAGAAAATTTGAGCTCGAATTAAACTTTTCGATTCGAACAATTATGAGACAATTTTTGAAAAAAAGTTCCCGAACCATTATCAAAAAATGCCTTATTTTTGTTCAAATACTTTTTTTTTCATTAATTTGTTTCAAAATCAACGAAAACACTATTCAAAAATCGCCACTTAACTTTTTGATTGTAGGTGACCACATCATATTTTTCTATGCTATTGAAAAAATCATATGAAGACTTTTTTGTGATTTTTGGTCCAAACTATTGGAAATATTTTGAAAAATTTTTCCTCATTTATGATCAAAATTTTTTAAAACTTTTTTTGGGATAATCAGCTGGAAATATGAAGAATAGCTACTTTAACTTATTTAAAATTGTCCTCGTTTTGTTTCTTCGCTCTTGTTTATACTCCTGAATCATACTTGTTTGAATGAAAATACGGTTGTGCGCGAAAATGTACTTTAGCCAATCTTTTATCAAAAAATAAAAAAAAATTATTTCACCGAGACTTGCCTAATTGGTAAGCCGACTCGTTCACCAACGCAAATTTAATTAATTTAAGCTCATGAAAATAAATATTTCTTTCGATGTGCTAAAATTTCGTTTTTTTCATCTTTTTTTAAGGAAATTTTAATTTTCGATTTTGACGTAGAAAATCATATGAAATTAAATTATATAAAATTTTTCGATGGTGATCGAGACCATTTTTTGAAGCTTTAATTATAAAAAATAAAAAAATAAATTTTAATGTAATTTAGACACCTAAAAGTACCAAACGCGCGTTTTTAGAGTGTTATTTTAAAGACGATTTATAAAGTAAAAATAATCGATCTGAAAAAAACAGATTAATACAAAGTGAGCTCAAAGTCTCAACTTACGTTTGAAATACTTTTAAATTCGAAATTATAAAGGTGGCAAAAAGTTTCACATGAAGACAAAAAAAAATTGAAAAAGTGCAAATCTGCCCAAAATGCACCGACCCCCTTAAGTAATAATCGTTTAAAATCTAATTTGTTTAGCGACGCCTTAACTAGCGTTATCTGAATATTAGTAAAAATCTTGAATAAATTTCAAAATTGAAGGTTGATCAATGAATCATTGAACAATGATCATCAAAAATTTATTTTAAATTATCGTTAAATAAAAGTGTACTAAAAACGCATACAATAAATTTAAAAACCAGTACATCAACCGGTACGGACATGGGGAAAACTTTTAAATAATATCTATTAGAATCCGACGTTTGAAAATTAATAAGACTTTCAGTTTGCCTCAGGGCATTAACAATAATTTTCCAGATGTCCAGTTAACAGTTCATCAATTTTTAACTCTAGTTATCATAATGCCTTGTAAACTATAAATAATTGGTATATTAGTAAAATTTTCGAAAAATCCAAAAATATTAAAAAAGACAACGCAAAATATTCAACATTCAACAAAATGATTCTTCCAGTCAGGGATCGTTATAAGAAATTTAACTACAGCTAAGTTTAGGGTCTTATCTCAACTTGGTATCCGCTATGGGCCATAGCTTACGGAAGATTTCATTAAGCGGGAGAGCAGGGGCGTATAAAAATTATTTAATCAACAATTCATCACTGTTGTAATAATAAGTTCGAGTTGAATTTTTAATTTACCCAAATAAACGAGAAACAAAAAGTCTGATGATTATATTTCACAAACCCACTCTTTAAAAAGCTTGAAGCCCTGAGCTTAGGTAGAAACTGCAAATTTTTGTATTGCGGAACATTTTTTAAATTTTAGTTTAAATATGTAGCCCTTTGAAAAAAATTTACGTTTCAGTAATTGTTTTTTTAGAAATTTCAGCTACTGCATCACGAATAAAACCACTTTTATAATTTCCCTATTGTAACCAATAGCTATATCCCTTTAACACCATTCGCTGGATCTCGAGAGATTTTGGTTGAAAAGCGCCTCATGAGTGGCTAGAGGAGGACTGAAGGAAGTGTCAGGATTGCTCCCTAGCGCTATCAGACCTACATCTACTCAGATTCAGCGCAAAGGTGTTAAAAGGGATATAACATAATCTATGTTCAAGAACTTGAAATATTGATTTTATTACGAGAAAATATTTCAAGAAAACATTCAAGCTGATTAATAGGCAATTTAAAAGGTTTTTTTTTTCATTTTTTAGGCAGTAGCTGACACTTTCAAAAAAAATGTACTTGAACGTAATATTTTTTCGAAGGCGTACAAATTATTAAAATAAATGTTGAGCCAAAAAAGTTTTGCCGTTTCCTAACCCTAATACCCTTAGCTGTAGGAATAGCAATGCAAACTTTTACCATTATCCACTCCCTAGTTCAGAACTGAATATCGAAAAACGAAGAAAAAAAAACAACTCTAGCTAGAAGATTAGTACTGAGCGAAAAATATTGGAGAGATTATTTATATTTTTCAAATTCTGTTCCGTACTTGTATTGGAATATTGGATATTATGTCATTGCAATATACATGATATTACCCTTACAGGTAAACGTACATGTATATTTTAATAAAAACTATGTTTTTAATGTCAATTGTCAAAGAGCATCAGAATGTTTTATAGAATTTCTGGAAATGTCCAACAGCCCAATTGAAAAACATAACTGTTTCCGGTTAAATGAGTGAGAATCTAAATACTTTTCGCTTGAAATAATTTCGATCTTCAGATCGCAAATTTAAAACTCAATGAAGATGGAAAACTAAATTATTTTCCTTGAAATATCCATGGCGTGTGAAACATATCAAAATTTTGCTAATCTATGAAAATATATTTTTTTGTGATTTATAAGGGATTTTCTATAAATCACAGAAGGGAGTTTTCTCAAGAGACCAAGTAGTCAAGAAAGTATTCTAAATGGTTCGCAAGAAAACAACTCTTTATTTCAAAGTACAAAATTTCACCAAAAATGTTTGACCAATCTAAATGAGTCTATTTAAGGTCTCACTTGTATTACAAAGATTGTATAGGCCATAATCAGCGGTTAGGGCCATAACTAATGGCCCATAAACTTATGGGTTAGGTGTTGAAAGACCAATTTGAAATAAAAGAATTTCAAAAATCTTAAATTGGACTATCTATTTATGCCTCATCTACACAAGGTTGACTTTCCAACTTCTGTGGCTATGCCGGACTAGTCTAGGGTTCAATAAAAAGAGCGAAGAAGGGATAATTGTCTTTTTTGTCTACTTAAACCATCCTATAATAAATGAAAAGCCAACCAGTGTTATCATTTCATTGACCATTTCAAGTTACAATGATTTCTTTGACCTTGCAAATTTTTTTTAATGAATTGATTTTTTCAAGTTAAACCGCAGTATACCGACGCGTTTCACTGTTTTTTTAACCATCTGTCGTTAGATGAGGAAGATGTCGTACAATTTTGAAATTTTCAGTAATGTTTGAGATAACTTGTGAATTTTTTCTCAAAAAGGTAACAAAAGTTTTTTGTATGGCCGTACCGGTAGTAGTACCAGCTCAAAAGAGTCGTGATTTTCTGACTTTTTCATGATAAAATCATGTGCGAGGAAGATTCAGAATTTTTATTTTCGTACGCCGCCACTAAAAGGGTTTTCAGAAAAAATATTGGCGTTGGAAATTCATTTTTAGGTCTATTTGCTCAAAATCGATGAATTTACACTTTTAAAATTTGCTTATTTCGGTTAATATTAAATTCCGTCCAGTCCAATTTTCATTTCGAGCACTGTTATTGCAAAAAAATTTGAAGAAAAAAAAGAATTTTCGAAATTGACTAGGAAGAAAAAATAAATGGCGTTTTTTATCTTCTGATATTTGACTTCTAGTTTTTGATTGACCACCATGTTCAAAGTTCAAGTCCATCAAAATTTTGACCATTTCACCATCTCATAAAAAATATTTTTTGAATTTTTTTTCGAGATTTCCTATTATTTTTTATTGGTCCGCAAGAATTGAAATTGCAGCCTCACCTGGTCAAAGTAAAATTAATGTCATCGATAAAGGCGGTTCAAAAAAAAAAAACAGCATATAAAAACTTAAAAAAAATAAACTTGGGGAAAATCCGAATTTCGGACACTTTATTTTTCCCGTCAAATCCAATTTTTTTTTCGGAAGCAAACCGATAACAAAAATTTTGAATGCAACAAAAATCTGTCAACTTAGGGCCCTTAATCCAATACTGACAGCGAGTGCACAGATACAAGGGTCATACTTGTGGAAATAGGACAGTTTTAAATTAACCTGAAATTCAGTTTAATCTCAATTGTCAGAACACCAAGTATACAGGTTTGATAAATAATCAATCTAACATTAAATTCGGCTTAATACCATTCAATCCAGCGCATCTCTTACTATTATTTCTACGGTGTGTTTGTTTTTCATGTTCAACAATAATGTTTTGCTNAAAAAATTGACCTTCAATTGCGTTTAAATATCAAAAAATCTCCTGACTTTGAGAAGAAAAGTAGCCTATAAAACCCGAAATTTAATTGAGGTTTTTTGAAAATAAAAATTAATTTTTATAAATTGCGTGCCAAATGGCACAAACCGGTGTCACAAGCAAGTGTTGTAAATTTCATCAGTAGTTCAGAAACGATATTTGATTAACCCTTCCATCCGTTGAAATACGGAAATCAAATAGATACCAGAAAATAACACAACTGATTCGGTCTGATTTTTCAAGAAGAATTCAAAAAAGCATTAATAAAAAATTTTGGAGTTGATTTGCGAAAATTTTTCATAATATTTCTAAAAAAAGTCAACAAAAAATGACAAATGAACATGTTATGATTTTTTAAACAGCAGTAAGAAATTATGTTAACATGCATAAAAAAAGTTAAAGTGGCTATTGTTTTAGTTTTTATTTACAAATTTCAGAAAAAAAAACAAAAAAAAATTTTGGGTGAAAAATGCGTGAAATTTTAATAATGTTTTAATTTTTTTTGAAAATTTACGTAGTCAAAAATAAAAGTTCGAACTCCAATCTTTCTTTAAATAGATAAACAAAATATTTTAATGAGCTGATACACATTTATTCTGGTTCAGTTAACGATAATAAGCACAAAAAAATAAACCAACTAATTATTTTCGTAAGTTAAATTGACGCCAGTCTTCAACATCGCTGCTACCCCCTTTAAGGGGGNTTTTGGGTGAAAAATGCGTGAAATTTTATTAATGTTTTGAATTTTTTTGAAAATTTTACGAATTCAAAAATAAAAGTTCAAACTCAAATCTTGCCTTCAATAGATAAAAAAATATTTTAATGAGCTGATACACATTTATTCTGGTTCAGTTAACGATAATAAGCACAAAAAATTAAACCAACTAATTATTTTCGTAAGTTAAATTAACGCCAGTCTGCCACATCGCTGCTACCCCCTCAAGATCCGACCAAGTGAATTTATTTTCAGTGATTGATTCAAGGCTCAATCCTCAGTTAAAAATTTCAAGAAAATATTTTTTTTAAGTTTCAAATATTAAGCTGAAATTAATAAAAAACTTTATATTTGCGGTAAGAATTGCAAAAATATACGATGATAGATACACCACGTACTCAAACGTCCTGGTTATTTTGACCTATCTGAGAAATAAATCGGTTAAGTCGTTCCCAAAAGCCCAACTGTAAACGGTATGAACATCCTATTTACTTCTGAGAGGCACTTTTGTCGTTAAAGGATATGGTTCTGGGAGACGTACGGGTACTTTCTGAAAAAGGTCTAAAAACCGATTAATAACATAATTATTTATTTTTCATGAAGCCAATTTTACTTAAAATCACAGTTTTATTTCATAAAAAATTCAAAATCGAAAAGTAACAGGACGTTTGAGTATGTTAGTGTGTTATTGAAATACAGGTATCATCAAATACTTCTCAAATAAAAAAATACTAGTAATTATGAGTTTTTATTGAAATAAGATGTCAGATCCTGTCGGGATTTCTGACTGTCAGAAAATCAGTCTAAAA
>SCLH01001289.1:0-43462 GCA_004367855.1 Oikopleura vanhoeffeni | reverse complement strand
CGGTAAAAATGCAAGCGTTATTGTTTCACCTCAAAACAAGGTGGATAAGCTCAAAAGGTACGTGACTATATCAAAAATAAAGGGAGCCCCAACTAATAAGCGCATTTCATTATAAAATATTGATTCATGATAGACCAATCAGCTAACGATCGCAATTTTGCCGTTCCTAACTATTTAACTCATAAAGACTATGATATCAAAGATTGGTATCTCTAGGCCTGTACTTTTGCGTTCGCGTTTGACTCGCTTTTGACCAATAAGAGCACCGGATATCACGAATATGACCAAAAAAAGCTTCGCAAATAAGTTCAAACGCGAACGCAAAAGTAGGGGCCTAGAGATCCCCTTTTAGATATCCTGTTCAGAGTGAAAACACACAAAAATTGGAGAAATATGTCAGTGTGGTGTATAATAGGGATTTTAAGCGACGGGTGAGTGTACAGGCCGCTTGTCGGCCAATCAAGGACGCTTATTTCCTAGTTTAGTACAGTATGTGTTTTTTTTACTTGCGAAATGGAAATGTCATTAGGTGATTAACGGGCCAATTAAAAATGTAACTAGGTGAATTTTATTTTGAAAGCCCTATAGCCGATCTCAAGGGTTTGAAAATATAATCCACCTAGTTACCATTTTTAATTGGCCGTAATCACCTAAATGACAATTTCCATTTCGCAAGTAAAAAAACAACATACAGTATGTGACATACTGTACATTCTCACCATTTTTGTGTTTTTGACTCTGAACAGGATATAGTACAATACAAAGTAAAAAATTAAAGTATTGAAAAAATGATCTCTTCCGATTAATCCGAGCTTATTCATGTCAAATCAGTATTATTTTTAAAGTATCGTGTAAAACAAACGATTCACAAACAATTCTAGGCGTGCGTTCAAAGAAGATGGCCCGCCTCCTTATGTAGACATTTTCAATGTTCCTCCAGCAAAAGGTCAGCTATCCAAATTTGGCGTTTTCCGATATTTTCGTTTGTTTGTTTTAATGTTAAAATAATTGAAAATTCCATGTGAAAAAATCAATATATGCTGCAGGTGGAAAATAGAAGAAAAAGTTTTAACCGTCAGGCTCCTTGGTTTTCCCGCCCACTTGATTAATATAAATGAATAAGTTATTGATTAACTAAATATAATGACAACTTTCAATCGCAAATATTTAGCTGCACCAGTTAAAAATTTATAAACATTGCTAGAAAAATTGGAATTTATGACAAGAATCAGCATTCAAATTGAGAAGCCAAGAATTAATTCATTTAGAAAATAATAAAACTTTGTAAAAATTAAAAATCAAGTTCAAAATTAACAACTTTAATTTTTCAGTTATTTTTTTTCAGCACAAAACAGGCGATTTTGAAAAATTACAGTTTTTACTTTTAACATTGAGTGTGATGCAAAACTTACTGTGCATGCAAACTTATTGTTATTGAACACTCGAAGCTTTAACTCGTAGACTTTAGACATTGAATCTGTACCCAGACTCGATTTCCGGCAACTAGTGACCATTCTATAATCGAGCATATAAGCCAAAGTTTCATTACAACATACATTTGTAAGCTTAAAGAATATTCAGCCATTTGCTATAAAATTCGAAAACAAAAAAAAGTTTAACCGAATTAAAGGCATGTATGAGGAATTAAGAAACAAAAGTCCAAAAATTACCTCCGACGTTACACACAAAGTGCCAATAATAAGATGAAATCAACCTTAATTTATATTTAAAACACCTCATATAAAACTTAAAATGATTATTCTATCGCTCTGTTTTAAAAATAATTAGTATGTTTTTAACAAAATTCTCTGTAAAATTGACTTTTTTAATTGTTGTGGCATAATTTTATTTCTCTGATAAGAAGATTGCCTCTCACCTTCGGCGCTTACGTATTCTTATGTAACAGATTTCGGAAGTTTATGGACTTCTAGAATGCTTTTATTTAACCGGCACATTACTGTAATGCAATAAAAGCTTAGCAAATTTGTTACAATTCTTTGAAGGGGTCTTCCACGGGATTGATACTTTTGAAAAACAGGCATGTGAGTACCGATTATACAGTAATTGAAAAGCACTCAAATTACTGTCAAAAAATTCCAGGGTCAACTGCAAACGTTTTTAGACTTTTTTACTCATGACACCAGAGTTCCGAAATAAAATCACGTGACGAATAATTCAAATAAGTTTGAAATTATGTCATAAAATAAATCCTTATTTCTTTGAAAATAAGATCACGTGACTTTTTGAAAAATATCATTATTTCGAAACTCTTAATTAGCTGTTATTAGCACTAATTTTTTCGGCGTAATTTTAGCTTCTATTTAGTATACTTAACCAAAAACCTTATTTTAATTTGAGGTAACGTGTCGTTTTTCGAACTTTGATGTATCGAAAAAAGTCTTAAAAACTCCTTAAAGACACATCCTTCAACTTATTTTAAAAGTGATTAAGCATTTAATAAAAAAACTACTAATGTTGACCGGACTGTATTCCTTGAATATACGGTCACGTGATTATTTCTGGGCTTTGGTTGTTATGGAAATAGTTCTTAGAAAAAGTTTTTGCAAAATAAGTACTGTTAAGACAGTAAAAAATTTTCAAAAAACGCACAAACGTCAATTTTTGTCTTAAAGTTAATCGATAACTCCCGTTATACTGATCTTGTCATAATGTTTAAGCGTCGTAAAATGCATTAACTTGCCGGAAATCGGTTCTCAGTTAATAAGTAAACAGACAACGATTTTTATAGCACCAATTCGCTTTTTGGAAATAATAGGTTTTTTTAGACAGACATGGGTGTCGCACTAAGGGGTTCCATACAAGAAAGTTGGTGGTACGTTTTCTTGGAATTCGACTGCAAAAGAGCGTTCTTTTTGGTTTCTGTTTAGCAATCACCCACCCCCTACATAAACTAATTTACAACGTATTTTTGCAATTTGCCAATTTAACCTCGCGTTTTAAGTGAAAAGTCAGCGACCAGTTCAGATAGCACTTTACCGATAAGTGACCATTTATCCGACCATTTGGTTCTTCCACCAATAGCCGGTGGGGTTATTCCTGGTCGACCGGATCCATCCGGTAAATTAGAAACTATCGTAACAGATCGACCACCACAGGCAAGGGTCGGCAAAATTGAATCGAGTCGGTCGTAGGGAGCCGATCTGATCCGATGCCGATCCCTGACCACAGGTACCATTAACGGTAGGTTCGCGCAGGTCATCAAAAGAAAGGTTTCAAAGATTATCATCGATTCAATCCGAAGCACCATCCTCTTCAACAGGTAAAAATGTTGTAAAAAAGTTGTAAAACTCTTTTGAAATTAGATTTCAATTTTATATTTTAGATAATGATAACAGAACAAAAAGTCCTATCAAGCCGGAAAGACGAAATAAAAAAAGTTCTAATCATTCTAACGGCCATCCATATCACATGCAATCTGAAATGAAGTCCCCACTCAGAGAAAAATCACCTTTTGAGTCAACTGCTGAACCGTATCTTCAATAATAAATTAAAAAATTCGAATGAAATTTTATAAAAATTATTTACTGTTATTTTGCCTTCTGTTAACAATGCAGAAAAGTACATTTTTTGAGACATTCTGATAGCTTGGTTTTTATATCTAAAACGTGTACCACTGAGAATGTATTCACGCAATTTGTATTTTTTAAGTTGCACTCACATCGGGAGACTGGACTTGTCCACGCTAAAAGGGGGGAAAGTTAAGTCAGCGAATCCGTCATTTTTTTTCTTGAAATAAAAAAAATAATCTGAGGTCATTGAACCGTGATTATTGGTCAAAAAACCGTGTTCTTCCAAATTTTGCGATTCCAACGCTAATAATTTTATTTTTGTTTGAATCATTATTAATGATTCATTATTTTAAAAGATATCGGCGGTATAAAATTTATACTATAAATATTGAAAAATGCCACTTTAGAAGAAAATAACTTCATTTTGCATAAATTACCCATTAATCTTAGTCTCAAAGGCAGCGGTCACATTTGGTATGAGCGAATAGAGCATCTTATAGGGTTACGATATACGACTTATAGCATCTACGATAATATCACTTCGTTAGGATAACCTGCGCAAGAACTGGTTTTCCATTTGAGGGTTTTATGTGATATTTTAGCTAGCGAGGGATGCTCCAGAATTTAGGAGAGACCAACCAATAAGAAGTGAGATAAAACAACATCATCAAAAGACTGTATGCGAGCCAATCAGAATGCGTATGATAGTTAAATACTAGAGCTTACCAGGCTAAAATATTACATACTGTATACTGTAGACTTTTTGCTAAATACCTTCGGGTCCAAACAAAATTACATGAATTTTAAAAAATACTACCTTCTGAGTACTTTCAGAGTGGTCAAATCTACCTGAAATAATGTGAAAAAACGTGACAATTTTAATCAATATTTGCAACAGTTTTTGCTTTTGTTATATCCCTTTCCAACTTAAGTGGATCTTGAAAATGAGGGTTATCTCTATCAGGTGTCGGCACCCGAGCACATAATATGCTCGGCTGATCAGATCGGAAAAATCCGAACCGAACCGATCACATGTTTTTAAGAGTTTCGCTCTATAGCGAGTGTTCGAATCCCACTGATGTTGTCTTTAGACACTTAAGTGATTGTGTTAGTGATTTACTTAGTGTTTACGCGCCAATCAACTTTAGCGCTCCCAATATCAAGCACCCTGGCCTATTATCATACCCAAGACAGTCACTAAGACAACATTAGTGGGATTCGAACACGCGCTATAGAGATAGCCCTCATTTTCAAGATCTACTTAAGTTGGGAAAAGGATATACAGTATAATATCATATACTGCTAATAAATAAATATTTTTATAAGTTTTTTGTTAATTTTTATTAACAATATTGGAAAATCATGAAATAATAAGTTAAACCGCAGAAAAAGTCAAAATAGTATTTTTTTTTCAAATTTTGGACGTGAGGGTGGAACATTGGTAAAAAGTCCGAGGGACGATTTTTATAGCATCAATATATAGGAATGGATTTTATAATACACAAAAGATAAGAAATAAAAGCTCGGTGGGCAACACTCTTAGAGCACAGTACGCCCAAAAATAGAAGAAAGGATGTTTTAAAAATTGCTTTTGGATTTTTTTCGAGGTAATTCTGAAATTTTTAAGAAAATTTTGATTTTTTGAAAAAATTATAAGTTTTTTGAAAAAACTTCCTTGGCAATTTTATATTTATTTACAGAAAAAATCATCCTTAATTTTAAAGCCCTGTCCGAAAAATGATAAAAATTTTGATTGACTCGCGACGTTGGTTCTGAGGTTTGTATAAGGTTTTCTTTTAAATTTCTTCCCTGAGATTATGAAGAAAAATTTCAGGGTCAAGGTTTCTTATCTAATATTTACAGATTTTAAGGGTATGCCCAGTTAAAAATACAGTTTTTAGCAATATTTGGGCTTGGGTTTAACATGTTTTAAAGCTAGAAGTGAAATGCATCATACACAATAAAGCAAATGCCAGATTTTTTAAAATATTCGAAATATTTTTTTTGCAAATTTGGAGGTAGATTTTTATTGAATGAGCTCAGGTTTTTTGGCAACTGAAATACTTTGGCATAAGAATACATTTAAAAAAAACTTTCAGTACCAGAGCGCCAGACCTGTTTTATAAGGCCGATAAAGTTATACTCGCACAATGGAGTAATAATAAAGTATGGCTATCTTTCAGGAAAAATTAAAAATTTTCAATGATTGAACTATAAAATATCCTGGTAAAATTTTGAACTCAATTTTTCAAAAATCGAATTTTCTCCAGATGGAACTTTTATAGACACCTATGAATGAATTTCCTTTACGGAAAATACGGAACTAATAAGTCGAAAATCTTGCCTTTTCACTAGTGTATCAAATTTGAGGCAAAAATACGTCTTTCCACAGTTAAAGTTTCAGCAAATCTTGAAGGAAGATACTGACCATCTGATTTGTCGAAACTAAAACTATGAATTGAAATATTTTACTTGTACAATGAGGTTCAGATGAGTAAAGTTAAGTACATATATATATATATAATTTTTTTGTTTTGGGCATTCTTGGTATGCTTCTTGGGCAAAATAATTAAATTAATTAACTAATTAGAATAATTAAAATTATCATTGGGCAATGACTGCTTTGACAGAAAAGTCCGTTGCATCAATTCCCTTGTTTTCTGGCATTTGACTGGGATGTTCTGGGGATGGGGTTTTGGAAGATCGGTCACCCTCAGATGAATTACTAGCCGCTGAGCTACTCGACGAAGATTTTTGAGGATTTTCGGTTAGGGCTATCAATCCAGAAATCTAAAACAAATTGTTAATATTTGTGTCATATATTTATAAGGTTTTCGCTGGAATTGACTTAAGGGGTAGCGGTCGTACTCTTTTAAGGGTACTTTAGGGTGTAAAAATAGTAAGAAATGCTAGGGAACACTCAGAAAGCATAAACTTATTTTTTGGAAAACATTGAAACCATTTTCTACCAGAAAAACTCAAACTATCAAAAAGCTGTAAGCAGATTTTCTTCTCGGCATACCCAAGCTTTAATTTGATGATACTTTTGACTAAATCTGACAACTTTTATTTTCGAGTTTTCACTTCCGGTTAACTAAAATGCGATTTTCAAGAATTCAACAAAACATCTCAAAATTCGGCTTCATCAAATACAAAAACATACAATTAATACTGCATTCTAAAATGTAACCTATGAGGAGTAGTACTTTGAAGCGCGAAAACCTTGAAATTAGGCCGGTTTTTCGCAGTTCAGAAAAAACTAGTCGGAAATTCAAAAATCCGCTTCATCAAATAACAACCAAAAGTGTTTTCGTGGTTGATGCAAAGTGTGAGTGAGATCGTATGCCAGCTCTAGGAGGAGTAGTAATTTAAAAATTCGGTTAGGTGTTCTAAAACTCGCCGCATGGTGGTCACCAGGGTTGGCCAAACATTTTTCTGATAAATTATTTTTGTAGATCAAGGATAGATCTACCATATGGCTATTCTTCAAAGTTTCCAAGCAGTTTTGTATTCTGGTAAATTGGAGTACAAAAGTACATTTTTGCGACCGCTACCCCCTTAAATCTAAATTATTAACAAGTCTGAGCTTTTGGAAATTCAAGACAAAAATGAGCCCAACAATGGTCGAAAATTTTCTTACTTTCAATATACTTTTTCCAACCTAAGTGGATCTTGAAAATGAGGGTTATCTTTATAGCGCGTGTTTAAATCCCAATAATATTGTCTTAGTGACTGTCTTGGGTATGATAATAGGCAAGGGTGCTCGATATTGGGAGCGCCAAAGTTGATTGGTGCGTAGTTACTAAGGGAATCACTAACACAATCACTTAGACAACATCAGTGAGATTCGAACACGCGCTATAGAGATAACCCTTATTTTCAAGATTAACTTAAATAGGAATAAGGATATAAATTAATCGTTTATAATAAATCATTTTTTTGTACTACAAAAATTAAATGTTTGGTGTCAAATTAAACCGAAGGTTTTTTGATATCCGTCAAAAATCATAAATAAATGGCCGAAAGATGATTTGATTGATAACCGGAAGGCTTTAAAACTGTTGAAAATTCCCGGCGGAAACCCTACGTATCGACTACGATCCCTTGACCACGCTACAAATTTTAAAATATACCGAACTTCCACTTGTATTTTGTGTGTCATGCGATCGTAATCGGTGTAGTTACATTTTTTAGAACAATACTTTTAGACGTAAAGAATTGTACCCAAAAAGACGTACCTCGGACTCTGAAATTTTATTTACTGTGAGTTTATCATCAGGCGAGGCGGATTCTGAGGAAATTGGGGAAGTACCGTCTTCGGTTTTGTTTTTGCGGTTTTCTTCAAAGGCAACTCGTGCACGGCAAAAGCTTTTTTCGTGCTCTTTCATCGTTGATCTACGAGGAAATCGTTTTCCACAATATTGGCAAGCTGAATATTTCTGTTAATTTTCGAAATAAAAAAACTTAATAAAAAAATAACTTCAGTTTTTCGAACCCTATAAATTATCTCAAAAAAGAAATCATAATTTGGTCGCCATAAATTTGATAATTTTAATGAAGATTTGTCTTTGACTTCTTGAATGAATTGACCATTCAAAATCATTAGTTACGATTTAAGGTCAGTAATTTTGAAGGTCACCGTTAATTTTATAGGCTATAATATTCACGGTGACCTTCAAAATTACTGACCTTAAATCGTAACTCATGTTTTAAATGGTCAATTCATACAAGAAGCCCTTTACAAATTTTCGTTAAAATTGTCAAATTTATGGCGACCAAGTTTTTTTTTTTTGATATCCCTTATTCACACTTTTGTAAATATCCCGTCCCTGATTACGAAACGTAGTGTGTTTTTAAGTAGTAGGGCCGGGATATTTACAAAAGTGTGAATAGGGAATATACATTATCAAAATAGCAAATGTGACCCTTCAATAATAATCTGAAGTCTACATTCAAACCAGGTTAAAACAAATAACTTGCCATCGTCATAAAATTCTTTAAATTGCGATGAAATTCTATTTTCAAAAAAGTTTTGAAAATTTCTCCGAAATTTGATTTCCTTGAAATAATTTTGATTACGAGCTAATTGACTGTAACGAACTAATTAGGTGTTAACTTACCAAACGGCTTTTCGCCCGTGTGAACTCGCTCGTGCGCTAGGACGTCCGTTCTTTGGATGAATGCCTTGTTGCAAAATCTAAAGCAGATTGTTTAGTTTTCTTTTTAATTTCACAACTGATCAAATCACTTACCGACAGCGAAATGGTTTATCTCCACGATGAATTCGCTCGTGTCGAAGAAGATTACCGCGGAGACTGAAAGTCCGACCACACAATGAACAAGAAAATGGACCCTAAAATAAAAATTAATAATCTGATTAGTTAAAAGTAACCTTCGAATAAAACATTATAGGTGACCTTTAAATTTTTTAACTGTTAAGGAGGTGGTGGTTCCTACATTCTCTGCTGTCATTATGTCATAAAATGCACAAAATCGATTGTTTATGTTCAAAAAGCACAAAACAACCCAAACAACATCAAAAAACATTTCGAAAATTTTGCATTTTTTAATTTTTTTAAAGTATTTTTTTCGAAATTGAGTTAAAACATAATGTTTGTCTGAATTTGAGCGCTAAAACTTAAAAATATCGTGTTGAAGTAAGCCAACTTTCTGTTCAGGGTTTTTTTGGCTTTATTTTGAGCCTACTTTCGAAAAAATCGAAGCACACATTTTTTTTCGGAAATTTTCTTCACGTGTCTTTGAAATAATCATATTTTGATCTTGGCGTCTTAATTCAAGAAAAACGCTCCTGAAAAGTTTCTATCTTTTTCAAAATAGTTTTTGCAAAAATTTGACAAAGTTGGAAATTTAACCTAGGTGGAGATAGATTTTCCGATGAAGAATGCCAAAAAAACGGTGGTTTTTTGCAGATTCTAGAGATAATATTGCATTTATTGACAAAAACGCTCCTGAGAGGTTTTCAATAGGTCGTCTCGTTAAGGTTTCGTATCCAGGAGTGTATTCATAAAAAAATGACATTTTTTTGCAAGCTGAAGGCTAGATCTACAAATTGGCTCATCCAAATAGTATCTCAAAAGTCCTGTTTGGCTAATTTTTCATCGGGAATATGTAAATTTAGGAACCACCACCCCCTTAAGGGGTTCGGTGCATTTTAACAGATTTGCACTTTTTCAATTTGTTTTCTCTTGATCGGAAACTTTTTGCCACTTCAAATATGCTTGCTATACCAAATATGCTTGCTATACCACTTCAAATTTTCGGATAAAAACTATTTCGAACGAAAGTTGGCACTTTTGAACTTACTTCGTATAATCTTTTTTAGATCGATTATTTTTACTTTATGAATCGTCTTTTGGAAAAACACTAAAAAAACCCGCGTTTGCTATCGAAAGTGTCTAAATTAAGGTAAAATATTTTTTTTAATAATTATTAATGAGAANCCATCCACCGTTTAAAATTTATTTAATTTGTTTATATACGATTTCTACGTCAAAATCGGAAACTTAAAATTTTGAAAAAAGACAAGAAAAAACGAAATTTTGGCACATCGAACAAAAAAATTTTCATGAGTTGAATGAAATAAATTTCAAACGGTGGATGGGTTGGCTTACCAATTTGGCAAGTTTCGGTGAAATATTTTATTTTTAGTTCTGAATACAAGAGGGCTTTGATGAATTTTTGCCAAACCGTAGTTTTGTTTAAAAAATTATGATTCAGAGTATAAACAAGAGCGGAGAAACAAAACGAGGACATTTTTCTTTAAAGTTAAAGTAGCCATTCTCAATATTTTCAGCTGATAATTTCAAAAAAATAAGTTTGAAAAAGTTTGAACAAGAAATGAGGAAAATTTTCAAAATATTTCCAAATATTTTTGACCAAAAATCACAAAACCGTGTCATATGATTTTTCAAATAGCATATAAAAAATATAAACAAATTGAAACAAATATTGAAAAAAAATTTGAACAAAAAATAAGGCATTTTTTAATAATGTTAGGAACTTTTTCCAAAATTTTCTCATAATTTGTCGAATTCAAAAAGTTAAATTCGAACTCAAAATGTTCTTGAAAAGCAATACTTCAAAAATTCTGTAGTTACAAAAGTTGCCTGGATTATGAAACATTTCTTTGATGGGACATTGAGAAGAATATATAAACTCACTAAAAAGTTTTTCATCAAGAGCCCATATCCGGATCTGTCAAAATGAACCGACCCTCTTAAGGGGGTTCTGCATGTCAATTTGCATGCAGAAATAAAGTTTCTTTTCTTGATAAATTTAATTAAAAAATATCATTTATGGGTAAATCGGGTCTGATAAATCTATTATTATTTATAAATAATCTTTATTCCGACGTTAAAGTCGATTTTTGAAGTTTCATCCAAAATTCGCGTATTCAAGAAATATTAATAAAAATATCATAAAAATTGCAAAAATAAATTCTGTGTGAAAAACTGGCTAGAAAAAATATATTTTAAAGCATGCATCCTCTTTATTGATAATAAGTATAGGTATACTCTTATTATTATTGGTTATGTCATTAACTTATGTAACTTATGTGATTAACACGCTACTTTTCATAATAAAGCAGTGCGGGCAGTATCTGTGATAAAAAGAAATGAACGCAAAGTGAAACAAATTCCATACCAACATTTGTAAAGATTTTTTCCGCTTAATATTTTCGCTTTAATCAAAATCTTTTTTGATATTATATAAGAGAGATTAAAAACATTTACGAAATTGAGATTTTTCATTTTTACGAACCATCTAAACGTAAACTCATTATCTCTTGCCCAACATATGGTCGACTGTTATGTTTCCGTGTTATTTTGAAAGTTTCAACTAATTTGTAAAATACCTGCTTGCGTTTTTTGCTGCTGGGAAAAAATTGTGCATTTTCAAACTCGTTTTCGTTAAACGCTTTACGAAGTTGTTAATTATTTGAAAATAATTTTGGATTTATAAAAATTATAAAAAGTGTTTACAGAACAATATTTCTTTTTCATTTTTACGTTTGATCATTTTAATCACAAGTTACAGACTGTTTAAAAGTGGTTAAAAATATCCAGCAATTACAACAATTGGCATTTAGAACCCTCTTAAGTGCTAATTTATTTTTCGAATGAAAGTTTTATCATTATACTTATGGTGATAATAATTAAAAAAAAAATTATTAAAACCTGATCATACTAATGTTGACCTTCAGATTCGATTTGCGACTTTCAAAAAACTTCACTCTTCACATTCTATTTTTTTCAAATTTATGAAAAAAATTATATATTCAAACTTAGAATTCACTACTTTTTAGAAAGTTTTAATTACAGTGTTTTCGACTTAAAAATAACCCATTCACGATTCGAAATAAATAACTTTTTAGGGTAACATTATCGTTAAACTTCGAATACCTAAAACTTTTCAGAGTGGTACGTATCGATAGAATCTTTAAACATGTTTGAATTTGAATTCTGAAACAATGTTTTAATATATTTGACATTGTCTGCTAAGGTTTTGAAGGTCATTAAAATATTAATCATTGGTGACCTTCAAATATTCACACCCAAGATTAAATAAGGTTTTTACCTTATCTTTTCCTCCTCCTGCAAGTTTGTCAGCAGGTCTGGGCATCATTTGGCCGTTGAGATGACAAACTCCTGGAGACCTTCCGACGGGTGAAATCATTGATGTTCGTGGTAGCCCTTTGAGTGTATCTGGATTGGATTGAGCTGTTGACAGAAATTGGTTTGGCTGAAATATAATAATCATATTTCTATATAATTATATCCTATCATATGATTGGCTCATTACGCTGAAACAATTGTAAAAAGAGTACTTTTTTCTTAAATATATAATTTTATCAGTCTAATTTAACGCGTGAGTGCGTGCCAATATACCGTCATAATGTAGAAATCTTTGAATATTTTCTGGTCTGATTTAAGTACAAGTATGTTTATACTATCCATATATTATAAAACATATTTCATTTCGCTTCGCGTTGTTTATATTTTTCATTTTCGTAGATATAGTCATCTTTCGAGAACATAGTCATCTTTCGAGAACATAGTCATCTTTCGAGAACATAGTCAAGTGAACTCTAGGCATGTGATTACGCGAACATGTTGTTCAAATCCAAATTTATTATTTATTTAAGTGGGTACCCCTCATGGGAAAACATGATTTTGTGTTTTTTTAGGGCAAATATCGTGAAGACTACACATTGTGGAACCCAAAGGTTGAATACAATGTTATACTTGAACGAATATCTTATATCCTGAATCATAATTAAAGATCACTGATTGCTTGACTAATCAGGAACTAGCTTCAAAATAGAGTCATATTTTCGCAAAAAGCCTAGTTCCTCCGTGAGTTTTGAAGTAGGAAATTTTTGTTTTGTTTCGCTTTTATTTAGCCACAATACTTCTGCATTAGCGTCTGTTCGGTTTTGTATTGACTCTCGGTTACTCCATTTGGTTTCAATACTGTTTTATTAATACAAGTCGCTACAGAATAGACAAGAACTCCGATTTTTTCGAGCTTGATTTTGAGGGTCTTGCGCACAAGCCTATTTCTCCCTAGATTTTTTAGCACAAACATTTTTGAATAAGGCACCCAATAATTAATGAAGTACGTAAACCAAGATAAAATAGGAGCTCTAAGAGCAAATAGAGTTCGCGGGATATAGCTGCATTCACTATCTCGAAGCGTGCTAAAAAAATATTGTGTGTTTTTGGTTATTCTGCAAATAACACTGAAACGTTGAAATTCCGAATATTCCATAAAGTTGTTTGCATGCGAAGAACCAGAACGGATATGATTTACAAGAATCTTGGATGACAGCAAAGATTTTTCTCACAGAATAATGGAGACTCAAAAAATAACTAACAAAGTTCGTGGNTATTATTCTATAAACCAGCAAAATTTTACCGTTAAAATATTATTTAGCTTAGGTATTTTTTTTAATGCACCCCATTTTTCTCAGCATGATTACTGGAATATTATAAGAGTTATAAATTACTTGAGAATAAAATAAAATCTGAACCGTCGTAAAGGAAATCTATTTTATAAATTAATGGTTTTTGTATCATGTACCCAAGTAAAAAGTTTTGCCATGGCTTTAGTGTATACAATCATCTTTTAAACACAAATTGTAACATATGACAGCCCCCGGCAGGGCCTGCCGGGAGGCAATACTATTTGTAATACTATTCACGGACCAGATTGTATTCTAAAAATCAGTTTCAAACATTTTTACATCAAAAAGTTTTGGCATACTCTCAGTGTACACAATAATACAGAATACAGCTCGCAGTAGGGCCCGCCGGGAGGCAATGCTATCTTAATTATCAGTAAAGAGAGAAGCATAATAAGAAATCTCAAGTTAATTATTTTCAATAGAATTATTTATATTTATGGAATTGCATTAGACGGTTCACCATGAGAATCATATTTTCTTGCATCAATCCTTGTTTTTTTACATCAAAAAGTGTTGTCATGCGCAAGTGTACACAATAATGAATGCAACAGCTCCCGGCAGGACCCGCCGGGACGCATAAATATTGAAAATAATGTCGAAATAAAACATTTTAGATCGATATATTTATGCAAAAAATTTTTTTCGAAAATTCCCATGTTTTGCCTCAGAGAACCAGTTATTTCAGAAGTCTATTACCAGTAAACTCTCTGATATCATTTTACACCATGGCTCTTATGGGCATTTTTTCAAACTTTTACTGTCATTTTTGGCTTCTCCGATACCGATTTACCTCGCAGCTTCATTTTATTTTAGCCTGCATATGGCCCGCGTTTTTGCTCTCTAGCAGCTTTTGTGGTACATTCAGAGCTTAACCTATGTTGAATTCGGATTCCTGAGGTCGATTTACCCCCATTGCGGGCCATTTTTTTTGGCCCGCAAAATATAGAATAAAAGAAGCGTCTAGCGCGCAACACCTAGCGGTGGAAAAAAACTAGACTAAGTAGCTAACCAAAATTTTAGTATTTTTATAACCCATCTACCGACAATTATACAATGAAATGTTGTTCATATTTTTTGACTAATCGTTTTTTTTGAAAAATTAACTAAATTGTTCTCAGATAATAATAAAAATGTCTACAACATTTCAAAGCCTTTCTGAACTTTAAGTTTTGAAGTCCAGGCCCTCCGTGACATCAAAATTATTTTGCATTATCTCAACCAGGGGACTCTCATATTAATCGATAAAGCTTTAACCCAGTCGAGCATGAGAGCTAAGATTTATCTCAAAAAAAAAGTCCTAGCACTGGCCAAACGCCAACGAAGCGAACAATTGTACAAAGAGACAAAACATACTCAAAAAAAACTCAAATATGAACAGATTGGTGAGCCCGGTCTAGTATAAAAACAAGTCTGGTTAGTGTGGTGGCTCAGCGCAAATTTAAAAAGATGAAAAGAGTCTTAACTGACGCGACTGGAGCTCGAAATTGGCCGAATATATTATTTATATATTTTGTTTCAGGGTCGAGCGTTGGCAGGGTGCCATTATGTGGCCCAGCTTTAGCTACTTCAAGACCGATCGATTTTATTGGTAAAATGCAAAATATGAAGATTCTATTAAAATATCAAGTTTTAGCAGGAATTTATATCATGAATTGCCCGGTATTTTTCAAAAAAATAAGGTGTTAACCCTCAAATTGCGCTGGAAAAAACTATGGTCGGAACTTTGGAAGAAATATTTTGCATGTCTCTATGGTTCAATGTGCCAAGGTATTTAAATATCCATGCAAGCTTTTGACTGTAAATATTTTTTTTTGAAAACAACTGCTGAGAGTTAATACTCAGTTTCATGTTTTCATGTCACTTTTTTCTGGTGAAACCCCTCTTGATCAATTTTTTATAGATTTTCAAAAAAAAATATTTTTTCACATAACATAAAATACATGTTTACATATCTTGAAATTATTTCCAAGGCTGCGTTGGAAGCATTTATTTTAATTTCCGCTATGTATTTAGATCTCTTAGAAAAAAAACTTAGAAAAACTTCGATTTTTGAAATCTCTGTTATCAAATTCTACAGAGAAAACTAACAAAATTACCTTTGTGGTGATAACTTGGCCGTTTTGATTATTTTGAGGCATTAACAGGGGTAATGTTTGCTGAGTAAGTCCTCGTTGCTGAAGCACCGACGCATTTCTAAGATTCTGTAAAAACATTGGATTATTATAAATTGATTGGTTTCCTTGAGCCATGCCCAAAGCATGAAACGGCGACGGGTTTTGTTGAAAATTCATTCCTCCTTGTAGCAAATTTGACCTGTGTTCTAATAACTGTTCAATAGGCGATTTTCGTTGAGGTAGATTATTCCAAGGTTCATTAGCGGTATCGATAAATTCATGTTTTTTGCCTGGCTCCGGATCGTCCGTAACGTCCACATCTTCGTCATCGTCGTCTTCGTCGATCTGGAGATTTCTGGTTTCGAGCATATCTTCAGAGGCCTCTGTTGAAATGTAGCGCTCTTCCCGTCGGGAGACTTCTGAGGGAGACTCAACTTTGATGGTTCCACATCCGCTCGCGCAAATCTAAAATAATTTTGTAAAAGTGATGACAAATACAAAACTTCAAAATAATTTATTGGCGTTCGTAAATATTTGAAAAAGATCGCATAAATTGACACAAATAGTATCAATAAAGTATTTTTACACCTTGTTTTTAATTCAAGGGGGTAAACGCTTTCTTGCCATGTATTGATAGAAATTATTGCCAAAAACTTAACCGGTTTTTAACCACGGTTAACCACGAGCAATATTGGAATTTCAACTTATTTTGAAAATTATGGTGAATTGTTTAAACTCAAATGTTTATTCAATTTTTTTCAAAAAACAAATTATGGCGAATCGTTTTTACACAAATATTTTTTCAAAATTTTCCATGCTGATTTCAATTTTTTGGTTTCGCTTTCTTCCTTATTTTGTTCTGGAGATCTTTAATATGACTTGCAGGGATCGGATTTTTAGAAAATTTGACTAGGTCGTGTAGGTTTTTATTTTTTTAGAAATTTTCCGAGTCGAGTCGGATCGAACGTCGACCCGAGTACTTTTTCAAATTTTTTTCCCGCGGATCGAAAGGTCGACAACTTTTCCGACGCGACCTGACCCGATCCGAACTGCGTTCCGGGTCGAAAATTTCGACCCGGAAAAATCCGATCCCTGACGACTTGGGTTTTATTTTCATTTGATCTTTTAAAAGCTGAGAAAAATACAAACTAACCCTGTATAGGTTAAAGACGAATGACACATGGCAACGTTTTTTTTGTGAAAGATTTGTATTTGTCTTTTATGAGATTATCAAAACAATATTTTTATCCATATGCTTGAGAACAATGTTTTGAGTACTGATTATTTCACTGAAGCGATAACTCAACGAAAAACACCTTTTTCGCAATTTCAACCCGATATATAATGGTTTTCGCGAGACATATTTTTTCGGAAATGTCGACAAAGGAAATTTAATCGGGGTGCATTTTCGGGACTTAAAACCTTCCTTTGCGGATGAAAGGAGGAGATATATGCCCTGTGTGTATTTAGTAGCTCATCCATGCAAAAATTCCCTTTTGTTTAATCATTAACTCAGAAATTTAAAAAACAAAGAGAAAGAGCGAAATGTTTGTTTACTCAAAAAACGACGTTATTCGTAAATGATGGACGAAAGTTGTATATAAAGGCTATTTAAACCCGTTTTAATGTTATAAACACAAAATTTCATGATGTACTATAAGAAATTGTGTATAAACTCGCAGCCAAAGTGCCNAGATTTCGACCAATCAGATTCATACAAAGATACTAAAAATTCGAAAATTATAATTTTGTAAAAACATGAAAATTTTACCTTAGATTCATCGACATCCATTGCATTTTCCGCGGATTTTTCCTCGTGATTGATCGGTAAATACGGTTTATCTGGGGAACCTGGCTCAATAAGTTCCTCGTCAGATTTTTCTTGTGGCGATTCGACAGAATTTGCTTTTGTTCTACCATTAGCAGATACCGGTCTAGGCTGAATAACCGATTCCCGGTTTAGTAGACTATGTGGTAAATTTGAAAGTGGGGTACCAGTTTGTCTATACTGGTCGGGTCGGATTGTGAGAATAGACTGCATTTGAGGCATTCTTGTCGTGTACCCAAGATGGGGTGAATGTAATTCGTTTGTGTTATTTACAAGTTTTCCCACAGGTAGGCCCAGTGCATTTCCCTGAAGTTTTTTTATAACTGATTTTTCATGAGAATCATGATGATTTTGAATTTCATTTTCGTCCTCCATGTGTTCATTGGGGTGTTTCCATTCCATGCCGAGTTTAACGCCATTTTTACCGAGTGTGATTTTCTTTGAAAAAATTCATTTTTTGAATAATTTTTGTATAGCGTGAGTTTTAATTTTTGCTGCTGTTGGATGGCCCAAATGGAGACAAAAGTCGAGTTTAATCATCAACGAAATGAGATTCAAAATTAAATTCGAGAAAATTGAAAAGTTATCACCACTTTGCCGCCCAAAAGCTTGCAAAAGTAAAAACTCACCCTGGAGTTTTAGTACAATAGTATAAAAAAAATTTGTTCATACTTTATTCATTTATTTTAAATTAAATTTTTTTTCTTATTTTTGTAAAATGTTTTTCAACTTTCTTAATCGGGAAGTTAATAAAGACTGCGCTTCATTTGTATCATATAAGTAAGTACTACTTACAAGTTTATCAATAGCTTGGAAATGAAATATCGAAACGTTGCTTAAATAAATATATTGTCCTTAATTAATATATTACTTAACTTTTCAGATAACTTTTCATCTGTCTATTCTATTAAGAGTAAAATTTTTCTGAAATTAGTTTATTGTACTAAAAAAAATACTTCAATAGTAATGAGTCGAAACAACCATACTTTTAATATTTTTTTCTCACGGGATTTCTGAGAATTTTTTTTGTTTCAGCGAAATGTCTACTCAATTTGTTTTTCCTTGAATCAATGATTTCCTCCAGACTACAAAACGACCCAACAAACGGGATCAGGTCGTAAATGATGATAATTACGGCCTAAATTAGTTACGATCTACACGTATATTGTGAGTAAATAATTAACCTTCAAAACATTTCACTCGAAAAAAAATGATTTTAGGGGGTGATTAAAAATGAATTTCTTAGCCCTTTACCCATTCGGGTAGGTCATACTGACCTAAATTCACTGCAGAGAGGGCCCAGATAACCTCATCAGGGATGCCCTTGACACCTAAGTTATAAGTTGGAGTTTTTCTTGCTGCTGATCCCTCATAAACTTGTTCCCCATTTCCTTGCTGATTAAATAGGGACGAATACAGTAATGAAGAAGCCAAGTTGAACATTTGTGGACTTGCTCGATTCGCCGGCCCTTCAAATAAATTAATTAGTTGACGTCCGACAATAGCACCGAGAAAAAAAAGGCTTTTGCGAAAAAGAGTTTTAAGTAAATAGCAACCTTGTTTTTTTCAAAATTTTCTAATGTCAAAAACTATGAGTTGAAATCAAAGTTTAAATTTATGTTCATCTGGAATTTTTCGAACTATTTTTTTTTCAATATTTTTTTTTATAAGCATTTTTTTCTGACAAAGACTTTTTTTTTATGTTTTTTTCTTAATTCACAATCAAGATTTAACTAAATAGCAACCATACATTTTTTTTTTAATTTCCGAATTTCAAAAGCTTTGGGTTGAAATCTAAGTATGAATTTATCTTCATAGAGAATTTTTCGAACTATTTTTTTTGTTCAAAACAATTTTTACAGAAAAATGTTTTTGATAACAATTTTTCATACATGTAGAAAAATGTTTTTGATACTAATTTTTTATAAAATTGTTTTTCATAACAAAGACTTATCATTTTAAGAAGCCTAGTTAAGTTCACTATAAACTTTTCATGAACTATTTTTAATCATAAGTTTGATGGCTTTATTTTACCTAGCATTTTTTACCTTGGCCGGATTCGTTGTTGATTCTGTGCGAAATATTGATAAAATTATTCACGGGGTATCGGGTTTTCTGATTACAATATGGGTTTTATAAGGTAGATTCGAAATCGATTTGATCTTCTCAGTTCATTTCTCTAAAACATAATAAAAAATTAAACTTTCTGATAATTTTGTGAACTTGTTCATTTTCTCGGTATAAATTACTGTTATCACTATTTTTTCTTAAAAAATGTTCATCGAAAAAAGTGTCTACGTGTTGGAGTCAGACTGACGGAGGAAGAGTTTTTTGGCGGAATGCCAACCAGACCAGCCCAAGGTCCAACTATCTGAAAACCAGCTCACGGGCGCCCTCTTAAGGTGGTTCAAATAGCGATCAACAGAACCACACTCGAATGTTTGAGGGTAGTAACCCTGTCTACCACACAAAAAGGGCTACGTCTACATATACTATTTCTATTTCACCCATACGAGGTCACCTGTATACTGGTTTATGAGTAATAATAAGCTAAAATCGATAAACATACTGATTATGTATGCAGCATACAGTATGCTGCAAAATCTGCACTGCAAATATTTCATAATATTTTACTGATGTTTAGTTAAGGGATCCTGCTCCAAAACCCGAACACATTATCTGACCGGCCGATCAGATCGGAAAAATCCCCGTGTTTTGTTATTTGTTTCAATTATAACGATTTTTTGAAGATTTTTTTAGGCACATTAAAATTATTTTTGTTTGAAAAATATGAGTAATTAAAAAATAGTAACATTATGCAACATTAAAAAATATGTGTGATCAAAAAATTATCCGTATTTATATATTTTTTCAAGTAGAAAAATATAATGACATTTTAAATTTTAAAAATAAAATTGAACGAAGGTAAGATTTTATTATCTGAATTATATCAAGCTTTTAGACAACCTTTAAATATGAAATATTTTTTCTTAATCCTACAGAAAATGTGTCAAGTTGCGACCATAAAAAATAATCTTTCAAAAGGGGCTTAAGATATTTTCTACGCAGAAAATGGTCCGACCATTGGCTCAGTGTCAATAACATAAAACAACGTGCTCAAGTCTAGTAGGTCGCCCACGTTCACTTACTTATACGGACGAAATATAAAAAAATGGTGTGGTAAAATAATTTGTTAGTTTTATAAAAAAAACCCATTCTTATCCGCCTGAGTGTGATGCCAGGACTTAAAGTGGCATTGAAAAGAAAAAAAATACAGAGCATTTCTATTGTACACCTAGTTCAAAAAATACTGTTTAGGTTTTTAAGAGCCCTGAGCTCACAGGGTACTTAAAAATCAATTTGAATGGGCAATTAAAAAAAATCTATATATTCAGATTTCAAGCCGGACTAAGATAATCATCATCACATAAAAATGATAAATCATAATGAGAATATAGATTTATTAATTTATATTTTTTATCATAATCTGATCGAAAAAGTTCAACTTTGAAATTCTACTGGCGAGATATAAGTTTTGATTAGTCAAAAAGGGTTGATCAGTCTCTGTAAAACATTCTCGAATTTCACGGGTCAAAGAAACTTAGTTTCACAAATCGAGAACGGTTAAGCCGGTTGATTAATTGGAAGCACAAACGACCAGAATATCCCTTTATCACTTTTTGGTTAGAATGCGTAGCCACTACTCCTTTTAACGTGTGATTTTACGTTTGTGGCTACGCATTCTAACCAAAAAGTGATAAGGGATATATAGGTTTTATCTCATTGACTCCGATGTATATCGGATTTTTTGTATCCGATAAACCTTTTTCAACAAAATTCGTAAGTCCGATTGTGCTCATCAAAACTTATATCTTGCCGCTAAATTAAAATATAAATTTTTATACATTTTATTCCAAATAATAGTTTATGACCCCTTGAACCCTTGACTGGCTGCAAATAGCGGCTTAATGTTTTTAGGTAAAATCTTTTTATGAAGGAGATATTTATTCAAACATTTCATTTTACAAACAAAAAAAATATTTGTTCAAATAATATACAGCTTAATTCTTTTGTTGAATAAACGCCAACGGTAGGCCCTTTTTACTCTTTGTTAGTCATAACTATATTTTCTGCGTTCCTCCTTATTTATCTAATCTATTGTAAATAGCCCGGCCGAGGGGAAAGGGGATAACAACTAAACAAATTTTCCAGTCGGATTATCTCGTTTAAACATATGGACACCAAATTGAGAAGAAAAATTTAACGCCACGGCTGTCGTTTTCGCTAGCAAAATTTAATCTGGCAAGAAATTTTGCGCTAAATGGAAAAATTCTGTCGAAACTACCACCACTACCTACTATTTTTTTGAATGAAAATATAGATATTGGCTTCTTACTGACAATGTTTTTGACCTCCTTTAAAAAAAGTTAATAGTTGCGTACCGCTTTCTGATAGGCTCTCTTCAAATAAATACTTGACTTACATTGGTCAAAACAAGAATTTCCACAAAACGGAAACTAATTTCCTTATCATTGGTAAACCGGTTAATAGTTTGAAAAATGGGCGAGTATCAACACATTTATTGTGACGAATGTACCGTTTTTGAGAAAATTCAATCTCATTGCGAGTACTTTGGCTTTTCAAAAATCATATCTCACGGTGAGATTCTAACCTATGATTTTGAAGATTGCGAATAAATAAATATCTATCATTTTCGCGGTAGGCAACTTTTTGACTAAAAACCAATTTTTAATTTTATATCAGCATAATTCTTAACTCAACATTAACTTTTTCACACCAATACACATCAAATTTGAACATAGTTTAATTTCTATATAAACCTATTCGAATGATATTTTCAATGTCGAACTATCTCTATCAATCTCTTAGATAATTCAGAAGTCTCTTACCTTTTGAAAATATCTAAAGAAAATTAAGTTTAAAAAATCTATATTTCTTTTTTTTTGAACTCAATGTCGATCGTTCTGCTCGTATTTCTGTCCGCTCTTTGGCTCTCTGCCAACGACTAGACTCTGTGAGGGATAATACAAACCAAATATATTGAGCAAGACTCAAAACTTGAGCCTAAGGGGATACTTTAGCGCCAAAAAATTCTGCGAAAAATAGATTTCAGCTGGATTCAGCCACCAGGGGCTAAGCCCTTCAAAAATTGAGATTCAAATGCGGTATATCCTCAACCCCTTCTGGGACAAGTACGATAAGTCACTGATTTTTCCTTTAGTTTGAAACGTATGTCAGGACTTGACTTCCTCTCAGATAGTAAAAGTATTTTTAAATACATTTTTTGTCGTAAATTTTACGAGTCATTATTCCTAAGGTTTTTATGAGAAATCAAAAAAGGCTCGATTCTGTATCGGATCAGCCAGTTTTAGTAGATCGCCAGACTAGTGTAACCCTGACTCAAGGTCAGCGAACGTCTTTTTTCGTTAAAAAAAAGACAACTACACACTGATGTGACAACTATTTTTTTAAGATGGTGATCTTGTGTTACACAAGTTCGGACACAAACAAATTTTTAGTGTTGCGAATGAATAATAATTTAAAAGTATATTTAATAAAAATGTAAATTTTGATCGAAATAATTTTCCTTGATTGAGATTTGATTAATAACTTTCCTGAAAAATTTTTGAACTCTCGATAATATCGGTTCGAAAAAAAAATAAGGATTGATGAAACATAGTACAAAGTATGATAGATTTTTTCAGAAAGGAGTTTCTTGACGTGAAAATGTATCTACAGCTAAGTGAGGGCATTATGTTTTGTTGAAAGAAGGTTGTGAAATGGATCATAAGACTATTTTTCTGGTTTATTGGGGAAACTAAAGGTCAACTATGTTCAACTCGAACTTTTCATACGCAGCTATAAATTAAGGAACTTTTGATATATGGATTACCCGCCCTCAGAGTACAAATCCTAAATATTTGAATGAAACAAACAACGCAAGATATTAGCACCNAATCAAAACCCTTGATTGCGGAATAGGCCGATTTCATTGGTCAGATTAAGAAAGGATCAACCAATCAAATGCTCAGATTTCGCATTTTTCAAATATTTAGGATTTGTACTCTGAGGGTGGGTAATCCATATAACAAAAATTCTGTTATAATCATTTATCAGATAATCTTGCTTCATACGCTTCCGCTTTTTTGAAGTCGCCCATAGTCTATGGCCCATAGACTATGGCCCATAGACTATGGGCCATATATAAGATACAAGTTGAGATAAAACCATAACTTAGCTGTAAGTAATTTAATAGAATAAATCATTTTTTTATAAAACGTACTGTACGTTACGTACAAACAATTTATCGACTCTTTTTTACATAGGTTTAATTTGAGAATATTTTTTTAAAAGGATACGCATAAGGGTTAACAAGGCATCAGGGTTATTTATATATTTCTTTGTTTCAAAAATTCAAAAGCCTCGTTGAACATAAATTCTCAGAAAAAAATACTAGACCCATATTTTTAAGTCTAGTACCTTTTTCGTACCTGCTAAATCTTCTGCTCCACCGAAATTTCGCGCATCGCGAAAAAGTCGTTTATTATTATTAGGTATAATCGTGGCGGACGTGGTCACTCAGCCGTTGAAAATAGTTGAAATTCAGTTCGCGAAAATTTTCAGGTCGCTGGAATTACGCCCACGTGGTCCCAAAGGTGGTAGCGAAATTTATGCATGGAGCAACGGGTTAAGTGAAGTCTTGCGGCTGATAATGACATTTAGTTGGGTGCAGTTAAACATTTTACTCGTGATTATTGCCTAATGAACTGAAAATTTTCGAAAAATCAGATTCAATTTCCACTCCCAGGTTAAACAATTTATGACGAATATCGAGAGTTCCGAAATAGTGCCGGTTTTTAGTAAGATAAGCCGTAATTCCATAATTTACTATATCCTTTTATCACACTTTGCTTATAAATTGACGTTGGAAGATGTTTCTACTATAAATAAGCCTAGAAAAATCTTCCAACGACATTTTCTTAGCAAAGTGTGATAAAAGAATACAAGGCACTATTCTGAGATTTAAGGGATCGATTTTTTGAAATTCAAAATATTTCCAAAAATTGTCTGTCTTCAATGGCCCACCACCAATGGTGGTCCACCATGCACACGAAATAAAATCAGACAGTGAAAGTTGCTTTTTGAACAAAAATTAAACTTAGAAAAAAATAAGTTTGGGCGTCCCAAGATTCGAACTCACAACGAATTACATTCCGATTTATTCTCGCTGATAAAAATGAAAAATTGACTTTGAGTTTGGTAATGGAAAGGATATCTGATGGCGTTTATATTAAACTTGTAGAATTTTTAGTTATATTAATGGCATACATTTTAAAACTCTAAAATGGTCTCATGTATATAATAATTTATGCACTTTGAAGGATCCAAGTTTGTTACTAAAATACAATTCAGAACAACTGCAGAAAATTTTATCATTACTTTTACAACTTAGATCTCGTTAAAATGTTTTGGTAAAAAGGTCATGAAAATTTTTCAATCAACTTTTAATTGACCAGGATTATATAAAATTATGGCCAGATCCCAGCGGTACAAATAACATTTAAAATTCAACCTATTTTTTGCAAAAATAACATTTTCTTAGATTATGTATCCTATCTTTTTTGAAATTTCGAAAGAGGATTAAATAATTATAAAGTATACTACTGAGGCCCTGATGCCAAAATAAGGGAGATTTGGAACGCACCATTTCGTGGAATTGTGAAAATAATCGGTTTGTCCGGTTTGCGCGGATCGAAAACTCAACCACCCGAAAAATTAGATCAAGGATCAAACTCCTCCACCAAATGCCCAGCTATCCTGTTCAAATAAATATTCAAAAATCGACAAAGCGGAAAATTATTTCTCAGAAGCAGAAATTTTGTCTAAGAAAAATATAGACTGATGGAACATAGTTTTCAAGTATTCTAAGCTCTTTCAAGAATATTGATTTGTAGATCGGAAATCAATAATCATTCAGCTGAGAAATGTTTATGAAATTTATACGTTATCATAAAATGTTTTAAGTTTTTTAGAAAAATATATAAAAACAGCTAAACAGATCATTTTTTCTTTGTAAAAGTTGCTGCGAAGCTCGTATTTAATTGAATCTTGCTTTTTTTGTATTTTGTAAATTACGATATACAACGATTACGTTGTTTCTTTTTAAAAGTGCCTTTTCATGGTACCGTTTTAAAGTACCTCTCAGACTCTAAGACTTAGAGTATATTTGCAGAGTACCTTTTGGTGCTTGTTTTTGCAATCTGACTCAGATTAATTTTGGTCCTTAATTTTGTTTTCATAGACCTGACCGGTAACTGCCTACTTTGATAATTATGATTTTCAAAACCATAACCAGTACTCGTTTTCGTTCACAACCTGGTTCAGTCTTATTCAAAAATATATTTTTTGACACGATTAATTCAGATCTGAAAAATCCATTGGTTATTTGCGAATTAAAAATCGAAAAACATAACAATTTTTACATAGTACAGGGGGCCCAAAATCGACGATATTGGCAAATTTGGCGATATTGGCACATTTGGCGATATGGGAACAAAAATAATTTTTTTGTTCAAATAATGAAAAACGCGTAGGCGTTTTAAATGACGTCATATGTCGAACATTTTTTTTTGATTTTATAAGAAGTTTTGGTTCGAATAAAATGAACCAACAAAATGCGTAGAATTTAATACTCCAACAAACGCCATTAAATTAAAGTTGAAAAGAGCAAATTTTGGAAATGCAATCATGAGAATGACGTCATTCATGACGCCCACAAAGTAATTTGTAATATAAATCTCAAAAAATTGGTTATTTCGGCAAATTCGGCTATATTGGCACATTCGGCGATATCGGCACTCGAAGTATTTTAGCTAAAAATCGTGAGATTGCATTGTTTTTTTTCGGCGATTTCGGTGACATTGGGCCCCCCTGTATTTTACTTTTCATATCATTTTATTTTGAAATTACCTGCAAACCAATGCAAAATATAGTTATTTGCTGATATTCTCAAGAAGTCTTTCTCAAAATAACGTCTGAAAAAATTATGATTTGAAACTCAAACGAGATATTTTCTCATGTAAATATCTTGCGACAGTACCGAATAGAACTTTATTATTGAACTGAGCTTCTTTAAAGAAAATGATTAAGAAATGTCTGACTTAATAATCTTGTCTTGACATCTAAATTATTGTTCTGATAAAAGGTCGGAATTTTTTTGACTTTACTACGCCTTATTAGTAATAAGTTATTACGTAAACGTATTTATAATAAACTCTCACGCAGGATTGCTGAAATGACAAACAATGAGGAATATGTAGGCTGTTCGCTGTTTAAAAAAATGCAGATTTCTTTTTATTTTTTTTAATTTTACGTGATATAAATTCTGTGATGAATTCTGTGAAATTCTGTTTAGAATTGCTCATTTTTTTTGCGAGACCACAGATCGACTGAAGATTTCTTATTTTTGACCATTCAGAAATCCTGCGTGAGATTTCAGCGTTCAAGGCGAGTACAAACCTTAATAAGGCGGGTATAAACCTTTATAAATTTTATTGGTTTTTGGCAAAACAATAATATTTTCGGAGAAAATTCATAATCAGATTTAAATGTTAGAAATCCAGCTTTACATCCTTCTGATCAGAAAAGACCCAGCAAAAATGAAAACGGAAATATTTTTGATTTTATTATAAATTATATGATCGGTAGTTCATTTTTGATCTTCCAAATCGATTCAGTGTATTTATAAAACCAGTATTCCAGTAGTTGATTTTTAATACTCAAAAGCACATTTAGAAAAAATTTAAATAATTTGTAAGAACTTAACTTTCCAAGACTCAACCAAACACTCAACCAGTAATTATAAAATTTTCAACAACGGTCATCACTAAATAACTTTCAGAAAAAGAAGTATTGACAGAAGGAAACTGTAAAAACACGCCATTTCCGGCAAATTTCAACTAAGACGATAGGTATATGGATTGAGGGTCCTCAGTTGACAAATCGTGACTATTTGAAAAATGCGGAATCCGAGCATTTGATTGGTTGGATCCGCCCAAATCTGACCAATGAAATCGGTTTTTTCTGCAATCCAGGGTTTTGATTGGGTGCTAGTATTCCGCGTTGTTTGAATCATTCAAATAGTCAAGATCTGTCAAATGAGGGCCCTTAATCCATATATAAGAAACATTTTATCCTTTGTAAATACAAAAATGTAGTGAAAAAATGCTTAGAAATAAAATTTTTGAGTCACAAGAAATTTATTTTGTGATTTTCATAATTTTGACACTTGTATTGATGCCGAATTCTTTATGAAAATTCAATATTATTCTTGTTTTATATTTTTAAATATTTGGAAAACTATTCATATTTAAAACGTTGAGAGAGCTATTTACCCTTTTCGTCCCTAAAGCATCCTGATCAAATATATAAAGATTTTTCTGTTTATTATACGACCTAAAGCACAATCAATCATTTTTCAAGTCCTTTTTCAACAAAAAAATACGATCTCAGGGCCTCAATCGGAAAATTTGATGAATGGAAATTCAGTCGGAATACATTTACGTAGGTGGTAGTGTAGTAGATTTTGATGAGGTTGATTAAGCAAAATCACGTGGTGCTTCGTAGCTTTTCAAAGCGTTGTCAATTCTTCAACAAGCGGCCCATTCGAAAATGTAACTCAAATAATCTTATGTGTTTGAAAGGGTCAATCTGAATTTTTCATAAATTCTTTCTTAACAAAAATATGCTATTGATAGAATTTTCTTTTAATTTATTACGAATCATAATTTACGATGTGTTTTTATAAATCAAAGTTAGGTCACCTTACATAATTCTGTCAAAACTCAGAAAATCATATCATTTTGATAATAGTTCTACCCGATTTTCTTGTCCACAACCCCATTAATAATTTATGACTAAAATTTTGTTAATAATAAGTAGTCGTGCCTTCAGCAAAAATAAAGATTAAGTGTTTTTCCAATGTCAGCGTCTTTGACTGTTTTAATGCTATTTTGAGCACTGCAAATTATTTTCAAAATAACGAAAATTTTATTTTTCTTATATCCACAAAAACCGAAATTTGTATGTTTTTATCATTTTCTTCCGGAAATTATTTTGTATATTGGTGAAAAATTTTAAAAGTAATTGTCGAAAACAGAATCGTATCATTTTTGGTCTCGGGTCTTTTTTCCCGCATTTCTTGGTTTAGCTTTTTTAGAAGCTAAATTATTAAACAAAAAAAGGGTATATCATAATTAATTAGATCATGGTTCATGGTTAAACAATAGGTAATCTAAAAATGCATGAAATGTGAAAAAAAATAGGAAAATTTCAGATTTATTGGAATTGTAGAAGATTAACTCTTGACCGAACTTCTCTATTTTTGATTTCTCGACCCCAATTATTAAAAATATAGAATTAGTTTCTCAGACTTTTCGGTTCAGTAGCACAAGATCTTTCTTTTGACCTTATTTTGAAGATATTTAAAAAAGAATTCTGACAAATATTAAATTTTTTAGAATAATTGACAATAAATAGATAACATAAATTTAGCAGGGATTAAGTTTAATTTTTGGGGTGAGATTAAGTTACAAAAAATCCTCAATGATATTTGACATTTAAAAAATCTTCTCAAGACCTAAGAGTGTCAATATCCTATGATTGAAACTTTTATTTTAAAGAATTAACCGTCAAAAATCCGTTTTATATCAATGCTAATCTTTTAGGGGTGTTAAAATCAGTAATGTTCATTCGGGGGCTACTTTGATCCGAAGAAAGATTAATTCCTGCTTTGATCACTCTAAAAATCGATAGAAAGTGTGCTCACCCTCCTTAATAGTAGTATGGAGCTTGAGTATAATTATATTGACAATATGCCAACATGTGGCCATTTTATTGATGTCTTTTCTGACCATGAAAATAACTGATCTCAAAAAATCGATTTTAAAACCCAGAAAAAGCTAAACTTCAGGTTTGGGGTGAATCTAATCGAAGTAAATTTATGAATTATAACTTTACAGAAAAATGTTTAAATAAAACCTTAAAATTGTTTATTACATGTGCGCCTTTTTTGAATTACAGTATTAAAAAAATAATGAACGCTGAAATAATTTGTGATGTATATATATCATACGGAATCTGGTGTTTCTGCGAGAGCATAATTCCTGAATTTTTGGCCATACCTGATCTTTGAAAATCCCTGTTTCCGGGAATTATCAGTAGATTTAACAGAACGTTCAACATTTTAGTTTCTGGACTTTTGTAAAAATAACTTGGCTAAAAAAGTTAAAGTGTGAATCTGAGTCTATTCCCACAGTTTTGTCTATCCATGTGATAAGCAATTTATAAACACCCACGATAAGTTATCGCCAGAAACAATCCACCAGAAACATATCCACTCAGACTGCAGGCTTTAGGGTTCTGAAGAAAGTGCAAACATCGTTTTTTAATAACGGCTTTATACATAAAAAAAGATTAAGTTTTTTATTTGTTACGGCTACAAAAAAATAAGTCAGATTAGATTGTTCGAATTTGTTTGGTAAATCCTAAAAATATTTCAAAATTTTTTATTAAAATCTCATCAAAAAAATATCAGAAAGCCTGAATTTTTACAAATTTGACAGCTTGCAGGAGGAACCAAAAAATTACCATCAAAACGGTCGAATAAGCTCAAAAAGACTTTTTGAAGTTTTTTCTATATTTTCAAAGCGGGATATTTTCAGGATATTTAACACGCTGCTGGATAGCTAACAGGCGGTATTATTTTGACTTTAATCCAAAAGTTTATAAAGGTTTTAAAAGCCAGAACTTAATCTGTTGATGATGAAATATCGTTGATTAAACTTTGGTTAATTTGAGATAAAAAAGGGATAGCCAAAGGGGGGGGTGTCTTAATGGGGTCGATAGTGAAATGTATAAAAAGTGAAATGTATCAAATTTTTGAGATTTTGAACATGAACAGGCGAAAACAAGAGTTCTAGAGCATAAAATTCCGATGTTTTTCTGATAGATTATTAAGGTTGAATTCTTCAAAAGGATAAAAAAAAATATTTTTTTGCATAGCCCAATCAATATATAAATTTGCTAAACATTTTGTAAGTGTACCAAATCTGATTTTTCATGATTCATTGCATTTTCAAAATAATCGGGTGGCGCAAAAAATATTTTTTTTACATTTTGAGAATTTGATCTCATAATCTGATCCAGCGAAAACATTGGAATTTTATGCTCTAGAACTCTTGTTCTCGCTGTTTATGTTCAAAATCTTCAAATTTAATACATTTCACTTTTTATACATTTCACTATCAACCCGTCTTAATGAATCCTGAATTATCCAAGTTGAACTGAATAAGTTCACTTTTTTCATAGTCCGAAAACAATGACAATCAGGGGGTCACAAGTTTTTCTCGACTACTTTAAATTATTTACTATAATGTATAACAAATAATATTCGGGTCAATTACGGCATAGAAAAAGTCATTTTAAATTAACAAATTTGAATTTTTGCGTGAACAGCGTCAAAATTTTTGAAATATTACTGAATTTTTTTATTCTGGAAACTTTTTAGGCCAGATTTCAATTTAGCGAAGTGAAAAAGTAATAATAAAAATCTTTCGTATGTTTTCAAGAATGATACATCCGATTCAAAAAAGATACATTGCAATTTTTTATTGGTCTTGCAATCCACTTGCAAGTTTACCAGTAATAAGGTAACTAGTTTTTGTTTTATGAAAATTAATTGTTTTGTCCTCTGAAAAGCGCTTATTATTTTGGAGTGAGCCAATTACAGCGAGCTAAACAATTGTCCAAAGTCCAAAAACAATTACGTGACCTTCAAATTAAGAAATAAGGTTTTGGTCGAAGTACACAAATAGTACTCAAATTACACCGAAAAAATTTGAGGGCAAATAAACACATAATCTGAGAGTTTTGAACATAAAGGCATTTTCCAAAAACTTCACGTGATCTTATTTTTTAAGAAATAGGGATTAATATATGACATATGCCAAACCTTATTTTTTCATTATTTCGACACATGATTTTATTTGGCCTATGCTGTAATGAGAAAACGTCTTAAAAACGTTTGAAGTTTATCATCAAATTTTTTTGACGTAATTTGAGTACTTTTTCAAATTACCGTATATCGGTACTATATTTTCTCAAAAAATTCTCAAAATATTCGAAATCGGATAACGGATTTGCGTTCTACGCCTACGATTACACTATAATAAATATCTTTTCACGTCTGGTAAGGTTCAGAGATCCAGAACCAGGAATAATGTAAACCATCAATTCGATGCGTCATCTCAAATTCGATATCAATAATACAATCAACTCAGGGCGCTTTTCGAGACTAAGAGAAAATTTTGATGAAGACATTGGATTGTTTTCAGACAGAGCAGAGGCATAGTGTTAGCGGTTTAATACTACAAATTTCAAAATGTCAAATTAAGGAGGTGGGCCTCGTAATCTGATACCTTTTAATCCCGCCTCATAATAATTCTAGGACAGTTATAAAAAATCTGAGGATACTCGTTTATAGGTCTAGCCTTCGCCTAACGATTCTATATCTCAAACTTAACATTGTTACATCACACCACCAGGTGGTGAGTCTATTTTAGAACACTAAACAGTTTTTTTAAAATATATCTTCTTTTAGACCCCATATACAAAGCGTCTGAAAATTAACACAGAGTACGGGAAGAGTAAGGTCACTAATATGTTTGGCCCTTTTTTTTTGAATTTCGCTTTTGAATTTTCTATAATCACTTTTGAACGCCGATTTTTACAATTTTTNGTACCCTCAAATTGAAGCTCCTGCAAAACTAAAGTAGAATATGCTAACCACTGTTACTTATTTTAAGCATTTTTCATTAAAATTAAGGTTTATGTTACATAATGAATCATATGTCTTGATGGAAAATGTTCTACCGTCATTAGTTTAGCCGTACCAAGCCTCCAAAATGTCAAACATCACGTACACCACCCCCTTAATGAATAATTGGATGGTGATAACCAAAACATTTCTTCAGTATACAATTTCAAAGTTAAAAACTCACAATTTTCACACTATCATTATGAGTAATAAACTAGCTGACTCTTACCACCACCATGTGATATTTGATCACTAACAAAAAAATGAAAATCATATTTTCTTTCATGTGAAATTTAAAGCTGTGGCATCAGAAAATTCACGAGATCACCATTATGGCTTTCGTCTTACATTCGAATATACTCGATTTTTAACCACCAGAAAACCAAAAAATCAAAAATCTAAAATTTTCCAAATTGTCCATTAAAAACTGCGTATTTATTTTATTTTTAAAAATTGCCTAAAAATTACCTAAAAAATTGCCATGTAGAATGTTCAAAAATCTACATATATAATAATTTCTTCACATATTTTACACCAGAACCCCATTTTTAAAGTAGGATCTTGATTGCTATACACGGTATTAAGCCTGTGTTAATTTTGAGTCACTGCTGGAGATATGAGGATACCCTCTTTTCTATCTTTCGTGTATCTTCCTTCGTTTATGAAAAAAAAATTTTTCAAAAAAATTAGTAATAAACATGTGCACTCTGTGGATGGTGGGGTGTGTTCAAAGCCCCAGCTCTTATTCGATATGATCTGGGGTATTACGACACCACCCTAAAAACCAAAAAATTAGCTAAAATTGCTTTTGAATCTAAATTAAAAAACATTCACTTTTTTCGCGAGTAAAAAAGTGACACATACAATTATTCTAATTTTCAAGTTTCAAACCCATCTGTAAGGCACTACATATACAAAATATTACTGTACAAAACCTCATGACTGAACACCTCGGCAAAAAGCGGGGTGATTAGGTCGTGGGACTGCATTTTATTTTTTCTTGTACTTCAAATCTTTTCAATAAAGTTCTAAAANATTTCTAAGCACCATGTTCTTTTTTGTTTTTCAAAAATGTCATAGATTTCCAATGCTAAAAAATCCATGGGCCATGGGGGGACCATGGGCCATGGAACTTTGATTCCGATGATTAAAAAAAGAATTTTGCAGGTATTTTTTGACCGGTACTTCCGAAATTGTTTTCAATGTATTTTCACTTGAGCAGTTCAAGTTGAAATTTTTAATTACTTATTATTTTAACATTTTTTTCTGTCAATATTTTACATGAAACCTAATCAGCGCTCAGAATAAAACAGAACAAGTTATGAAAATTCTGAAAAGACTTATGTGCAGATCTATCTTTCTGCTCCCGATTGTAAGTAAAAAATATTTTTTTAGCACCACAGCAGCAGGTGGAGGGAGAATTCTAGAACACTAATTTTGTCTTTAATGCCTTTTTTAGAAATTTTAGAAATTTCGATTGAACTTGTTCTAGAATTATGAAAAACCGTTTTTTTGTGACATTTTACAATTTAAAGCTTAATTTTCTCAAAAACGACTCGGTACTTTTTTTTTTTAATTCAGCATTAGTTGGGAAAACTTGTCAGCTTTATTTCTGGTGAAATTGTTTTTCTCGAAATATGCTCTTATTTATATAAAATTGCCTTTTAGTTCAACCGGATGTCAATTTTTCAGATTTCTAGAAAAATGAAGTTGATCCGATTAAGTTGAAAAGGGCACCAAATGAAAGCTTATAGTCTACTGAATAAAAAATCTGCTTACGTCAATGTGCGAAATTTTGATGCCCGATATTTAGAATCATGAAAACGCTAAATGTAAATTGAAACAAATTTCTAAAACGACCTCGGAAGATTTTTTAATTTGCCATCAGTGGGAAACTGTCGTCCTTCATTTCCCGGAATCGTTTTTCAATATTATGCTCTATTTAGTAGAACGCTTGCATTTTAGCAACGGAAGTCCCAATTTTTTGAGTTCTTAGAAAAATTATTTTCATTCCGGATGGTACGAAAGTACCCTCAAATTGAAGCTCCTGCAAAACTACAAGTAGAATTACTGGCTAACCACTGTTACCTTTATTTATTAAGCATTTTTCATTAAAATAAGGTTTATGTTACACTAATGAATCATACTCTCGATGGAACTGTTTAAGCATTAGTTTAGCCGTACCAATCTCCAAAAGCAAACATCACGGTACACCACCCCTTAAATGAATCATTGGATGCGTGCCAACAAAAATTTCTTCGATACAATTCATAAGTTACAAAACTCACAATTTCACACTAATTCATTATGAGTAATCAAACTAGCTGAACTTACCACCCACCATGTGATATTTGATCAACTACACAAAAATGAAATCAATTTTTTCATGTGAAATTTCAAAGCCTGTGGCTCAGAAATTCACGTAGATCACCAATTATGGCTTCGTCTACACTTCGAATATACTCGATTTTTAACCACCAGAAGACTGGATTTTCCTCAAATTTCAATATTGTTTTCTAGATCTCTCAAAATTTCTATGCACCATGTACTTTTTTGTTTTTCAAAAATGTCATAGATTTCCAATGCTAAAAAATCCATGGGCCATGGGGGGGACCATGGGCCATGGAACTTTGATTCCGATGATTAAAAAAATAATTTTGCAGGTATTTTTTGACCGGTACTTCCGAAATTGTTTTCAATGTATTTTCACTTGAGCAGTTCAAGTTGAAATTTTTAATTACTTATTATTTTAACATTTTTTACTGGCAATATTTTACATGAAACCTAAAGCTCTGCCAAACTCGATTTCTAGTTGTAGGTTTAACAAATTAAATCCACTGAAACCCGGAAAGGTCACTGTTCCTAGAATTTCGAAAAATGCCATGAATTCACTTTTGAAAAATTAACAATAAAACACGAAAATTTTGAAGGGCAATTCAACTTACTCAATTTCGGATGATGTACAATCTCAAATTTTAATAGCTGTTGTCTCTAGGATATTTCATTTTATTCTTAAAGTAAGCATTCAGAATGTTCTGAGAGTGTTTTTATAAAAATGATTAATCGAACTCTTAGTAGGCGACGTTAATAAATTCAATAGGAACTTTACATCTTCCTTGAAATTAAAAGAACAGCTCTGATTTGAAGGGGCTGTTAATTGTCGTAGAAAACTGCTCGAATTATTTTCGTGTGGACTTGTTTAACAATAGCGTGTTTCTAATGATTTACACATCTGAGTGTTTTCATAATGATGATTAACTACTCTTGGAAAATATTCAGAATTTAACCTTCATCCGCATTTCTTTTTTTGCTGTTACACCTCGTCTATGGTATTTTTTTTAATTTTGGAAAAAATATTGGAAGAAAACTCTTTTCATGCACCTCGGAATAAAACAATGAAATTTTGATTCTTTTTGTATATTCATTTATCACACTTTTGTTAATATCCCGTCCCTGATTAGCAAACGTAGTGTGTTTTTGAGTAGTAGGGACGGAATATTAACAAAAGTGTGATAAAGAGATATCCGGGATATCATATCCCCTTTTACGCTATCCTGAATATCCCGGCCTTACTACTGAAAAAACACTACACGTTAACTGTACAGTTAACTATACAGGGCCGGGATATTCCGAATAGTGTGAAATGGGAATATTTGGGAATATTTTGTCAAATTTTCTGAATTATCTGAACAAATCATTGACCACCCCAACCTAGTCGGCATAAAAAACCATAGTTTATAAAAAACGACGTTTATAACTTTCCCATTATTTTATAAAGTTTTCATTCATTGAAATTCAATGATTGAAATTTTATATGATTGAATACATGCAAAATTTGCATTGCAAATAACTCAGAGAGCTTTTGCTCATTTTTCAAAGATCAGGAATTTTCGTACTTTTTCTTTCGATCAACGATTCTGGAAAAATTAGCCCAAAAAGGCAAATGATGAGCTCTTCAAAAACACAGTCTTCCAGTCTCAATTCCTCCTGATAATTTTTTTTAAATAAAGAATCGTAGATAATTTCAAAATAAAAAAGATGGAAATTTGGTCCAGCGATTTATTATGAGGACATAAAAACGCGAAACACTAACCTTAATAAACATTCCTCATTAACTCTTATTTTCTGTAATCTCTTTATTCTTTGCAAAGAACTATAAATTTGATCAAAATGATTTTTTTATCGTTTGAAAATGTCAACTTCTGAAGTACACTGAGAGTAAGATCCAAAAATTTTGACACTCTAATCTGAAACATCATTTACTCAATGATGACTGAGCTTGACTCAGAATTTCAAATCTGAATAATGATGACGTCATCACTAGAATTTTGTAATAATTTATGAACCACTTAGAAATATTTTTATGAATTTTAGCCATAAACTTTCGGTTCCATTTTATTATAGTCTGCCGAAAAACTCATGTTTAGTTATAATTTATAACAACCGACAACAATAATAGCGAAAATAGATGGTTGTTCTAGAAAGTTTCTGGTTATATTTACTACTACGTAGTAGTATAAAGTATCTTACGGGTCCAAAAGTTGCTTGATAATTGAATATGCCACTTTTGGTAATGACATGACAAGATGATATTTTGAAATTTTAGTTGTTAAATTGAAGCAAAGGTAATTTTTTGAGTTCATTTTGAAAAAAATACTTTGGAAAAAACCCCAAAAAACGCGAAAATTTCGAATTTGTTGTTTGATGATTTGGTCGGCAGTACACTTTGTTTTCACCCCGGGTCATTTTGGAGCACTTCTAATGCCCTTAAAGGCCTCATAATACTGGCGACCAGTACCCCCTTAAGGAGATTTTGATGCGATATTTTGAGTCATAATTAAGTTCAAGCGGGTTGTAAGTGTAAAATGCAGGCAAATTTTAAGCACTTTTAATCGGTCATTAATCTGGCCATTGGGTAGTTACAAATTATATAGGTTTTCAAAAAGCTTTAACATGACGGCAACGAGAATTTGAACGATTGCGAGCATTTATAAAATGTCTATAATTTAAGCTTCTTTTTCCTTGGCAACAATAATTATTGAATAATCTAATAATTTTTTTAATTATCAGGAAATTTTAACAAAGTTTATATAGATTCCAGAAAATCTGCTAATTTAACGAACTGATTTATGGTAAAATGACGTAATTTTCTAAAAAATTGGCATTTTTCGATGTTTATAACGCCATTATCGACGTGATGCCGGATTTTCTTAATTTTTGTGGCATGTAATATGTGCGCCTTGACGAGAGCTATCTTTATGTAATAGTCGCGAAATTTCGGTCGGACTATTTATGGCAAAATAACGTAATTTTCTCGAAAAATTTTCTTTCAATATTTGTAACGTCATTATCTTCTAAAATAATGATTTTAATACAATAAACTTATCCGTGTTGGAATCACAAGATTTAAACGAACACGTCTATAGCAATAATTCCCTTGTTTGGTGAGGTCGATTTTTGGGCCAATGAGAAACCTTGCTTTTTTCGAAAATTTTGAAAATTTGAAGAAAAAATTTTTGGTCTTTAAATTTGTTTTGACAAAATGTACTTTTCCGTTTATTCATCACTACCACATAACTCAAATGGCTCATTTGCTGTAACACCTTATTCAAAACCCGATTTCTCAGCGCTCTTTTAGAGTATTTTAAAATTATATCTTCTGAGTCAGATAGAATATAAAAATTTAATTTTGAATAAAAATTTTAGAAAAAAAAATATTTTCCGAATAAAATTTAATTTTGACATGTGACCACGACCCATGAAAAAAAATTCCGAAAAAAAGTTCGAAATTTTCATCTTTTTGGAAAACATTGAAACCCAATTTTCGACCAGAAAAACTCAAAATATCAAAAAGCTGTGAGCAGATTTTTTTCTCGGCATCACCCAAGCTTTAATTTGATGGTAGTTTTCACTTAATCCGACGACTTATATTTTCCGAGTTCTCACTTCCGGTTTATACAAATGCGACTTTCTAGAATTAAACAAAACATTTTAAAATTCTGCTTCCGCCAAAAAACTCAAAACATACAGTTTCTCCGTTTTTTCTCAAATTTATACTGCATTCTAAAATTAAACCTCGGAGGAGTAGTACTTTGAAGAGCAAAAACCTTGAAATTAGGCGGTTTTTGACAGTTGTAGAAAATACTAGTCCGAAATTTAAAAATGTGCTTCCGCCAAATAACGAGCATTATTGTTTCTATGGTTCATGCCAAGTTTAAGTAAAGTGGTATGCGAGCTCTAGGAGGAGTATTACTTTGAAATTTGATAAGGCGTTCTAGAACTCGCCGTATGGTGGTCACCAGGGTCAGCGGCTGACCGTCAGCCAAAAATAATTCTGATAAATTATTTTTGTACATTAAATATAGATCTACAAAATGGCTATTCTCAAAAGTTTCGAAGCAGTTTAGTATTTTGGTTAAGTGGGGTACAAAGGTACCATTTTACGACCGCTACCGCCTTAAAGGCTTAAATACCCTTTTTTCTAGTTTTCAAGCGATATACTTACAATATTTTGAACCAATCAAATTGCTATATTTTTATTTTGTACCGCATAGGCGCGCCAGGACAACACCAGAACAACAAACCTTCTGCTGGGAAATTAAACCAAATGAACTTATTTTACTTATAAAAACCAACAGAGAACAATTTTTTCAACGAGCTTCTGGTAAAATATGACAATATTTCGTAGGTTTCAAACATTTTCTGTTATATTTAATTTTAAATAAAATTGACCGAGCTTATTCAGATTTTCAAGAGAATTTCGGAATTTCATTTTTACCGTCTAAAAATCAAAGGAGATTTTTGTTAATTTTTATTTTCTGGTAATTATTTGAGAACTTTAATCGGAAACATCTTTGTTTTATTCAATTTAAAGCAAAATCTGATCAGGATTTTACATGCTTTTGTGTGAATGGGAACATATTTTACCAGTTTTCGAGTCCCACCATCCTTCACCAGAATAAAAATACTTGCAGTTGCCAGAGAGAGTTTTAGTCTCCCGTATTTTTTTTTCTCATTTATTCTTACTCTGCCCGTTATCGACCCTTCCAGTCAAGCTGGAGGAGAGGGCTATTTTCCCCAGCAATTTCAACATTCTACACCCACAACCCCCTTAAATGAAACTTATAAAATCCGTTTACTCCATATATGGATGAAGTAACTTTTACCTGTTTTATTTCAGCTGATCATTTTGCGGATTTACTTTAAATACAGTAACTTTCCAATATCAGACAATTAATAATTTCTTTGAATCAAAAACGTTGACAACGTTTCATGAAAACAGCATTCATCGTTTAAAAATCGAATATTTGCTAAAATTTTAGAACTTTTATTCGCTGATATTTGTCAGGTCTATGAAAGTCTGCTTGTGAGATATAATTTATATCATATAAATATCGTCAATAGCTTTTATAAATACTCTAATATTCTGTTGAATTCGTCTGAGCGAACTGCGACAAGTTATGAAGACGATAACTCTGAAGATAGTTATATATGAATTAAGGCTGTCTGATGTGAAATTTTTTCCAATTATGAGTTATGATATTCTCTATGAGAATGAATTTAATTGTTTTTTTACGGAAATATTTTCAAAATTTTAGAAAAAATTGAGAATTCACAAGACAAAATTGAAAAAAATGGCTTCAGACGATTTTAAGCCAGGCTTTGTCAACCCATTGCAACATAAATTAAAAAATTCCATGAAAAATGTAGGAGGAGATACATTTAACTTTTCGGTGAGCCTCCCAAATTGGCTGTTTTGACCACTAGAGGCATACATTTCAAAAAAGGGCTAATGACGATTTCCGTATTCATAAATTTAGGCCAACTGCCAAATTACAGAAAGAAATAATATCAAACAAAGGAGTTCGCTCTTCAGTGCGTTTGGAAGGCTTATTAAGGCAGTTACCGACGCGTTTCACTGTTTTTAAATCATCTGTAGTTTGATGAGGAAGAGTCGTTCGATGTTGAAATTATAGTATATTGGAGATAAATGTCTGAATTTGTCAAACAAAATAACAAAAAGTTTTTTGTATGACGTTACCGGTAGTAGTACCAGTCCAAAAAGGTCGATTTTCGGCTTTTTACCGATAAAATCATATTGCGAGGAAATATCAAAAAAATTTTATTTTTCGTACACCCGCTAATAATGGGTTTTTCTCGGGTACTATGGCGTCGGAAATTTGATTTTAGGTCTATTTGCTCAAAGTCGATGAAATTTACACGTTAAATTTGCCGATTTCGGTATCTTCAGCGTTTTATTAAAATCATTTCCAGCACTGGTATCAAAAACTTTTCACACAAAAAGTTAATTTTCGCAATTGATAAAGACGTGGTACTATGGCGTGGTTTTCCCGATATCTGATTTAGTTTTTGATGCACACATGTGCATAGTTCAAGTACCACAAAATTTTGACCATTTCACGATTTAAAAAATATTTTTCAGCTTTTTTTGGAGATTTTTTCATTTCTCTTTATTGGTCTGAAAGATTCCCTAACAGGCTAACGTGCCCAAGTAAAATCAAGGTCATCTATCAAAGCGTTAAAAAATATAGCATAAATACTGAAAAAAATACTAAGGAAAAATTCGAATTTCCGAAATTGTTTTTGGTCAAATCAAAATTTTGTTTTTTAATTGATTTAGAAGCAAACCGATGACAAAATTTTGAATGCCAGAAAAATTAAGTTTCTACTATGTATGGATCTCGAGAAACAGCCTCCGTCGATTACGTCAAATTTCACCATCTAAAAAATATTGTTGAAGTTTTTTTTGAATTTTTTTTAGTGGAGTTCAAGATTACATTGCAGGCTACCTGGTGCAAGTTAAATTAAGGTTATCGATTATAGCGTTACAAAAGTATAGCATAAATACTGAAAAAAATACTGAGGAAAAATTCGAATTTCCGAAAAATTTTTTTGGTCAAATCAAGAATTTTTTAATTGATTCAAAAGCAAACCGATGACAAAATTTTGAATGCAAGAAAAAATTCAGTTCTCTATTGTATGGATTCTCGAGAAACAGCCTCCGTTCACGTCAATGTTCACCATCTAATATTGTTGAGAATTTTTGAATTGTTTTTAGTGAGTTCAAGATTACATTGCAGGCTACCTGTGCAGTAATTAGGGTTATCGATCATAGCGTTACAAAAAATATAGCATAAATACTGAAAAAAAATACTAGGAAAAATTCGAATTCCGTAAATTTTTTGTCTCAAACAAATTTTTAATATGGATTCAAAGCAACCGATGACAAATTTTGGAATGCAAGAAAATTAAGTTTTCTACTATGTATGGATCTCGAGATACAGCTCTCCGTCGGTTACTCCTTAAGGGGGTCGTTGCATTTTGGACATACGATATCCGCGGATATCGGAACGTTCTGTGAAAAACTTTTACTGGGGTTTACATACGTTTTCTCAATATATCTCAAAGTACATGCCTCCATAATCAGGCAATTTGAACTACCAGAATTTTCCAGTTATTGCTTTTTACAATAATTTTGGCTCAATTAACTTTTCAAATTCGACATTATGAGAATTTTGAAAAAGTCCGAACTTAATTCAAAAAATGCCCTTATTTTTGCTTAACTTATATTTTTTATATCTTATTGTTTCAATCATACGAAACAAACACTCTTTCAAGAATCGCCACTTTACTTCTTTTGTATAGGGACCCTATTTTTTGCTTTGTTATTTGCATAAAATATATGACCCTTTTTGTGGATTTGTTGGTCGAAACTATGTTGGAATATTTTGAAGATTGTTCTCAGTTATGATTCAATTTTTTGAAAACTTATTTTTTTGGATTATTATGCTGAGAAATATGAAGAATAGTCTTTAACTTGAATTCAAATCTGCCTCGGTTTTGTTTCTTCCTTGTTTATACTCGGGAAGGCGTTACTTTTTGATGAAAAGTACGGTTGTGCGCAAATGTACTTTAGCCCTTTTTATCTAAAATTAATAACCAATATATCACCGGACTTGCCTAAGTGCGTAAGCTGCTGCGTCCATCGCAAATTTAATAAATTTACTCATGAAATGAATCATTTCTTTCGATGTGCTATATTGTCGTTTTTTTCGTCCTTTGTAGGAAAATTTATAATTTGTCCGATTTTGACGTAGAAATCATATGAAATTTCAATTATTATATTTTTTCGTGGTATCGGACATTTTTTGAAGCTTCTAATTATTTTAAAGACGATTTATAAAGTAAAAATAATCAATCTGAAAAAAATCAGATTATACAAAGTGAGGTCGAAAGTGGAAACTTACGTGTGAAAAACTTTTCATTCGGAAATTATGAAGTGGCAAAAAGTTTCCCATCAAGACAAAACAAATTGAAAAAGTGTAAATCTGTCAAAATGCACCGACCCCCTTAAGTGTCATTTTCTGAGCGCAGGTTGAATTTTGTCTTCCATATTAATATATGGATTACAGACCCTCAGAGGATAGATCCTGAATATTTGAAAAATGTGGAATCTGAACATTTGATTAATTAATCCCTTCCAAATCTAACCGATGAAATCGGCCCATTCTACAATCCAGGGTTTTGATTGGGTGCTAGTATCCCGCGTTGTTTGTATCATTCAAATATTCAGGATATGTCATCTGAGGGTCTGTAATCCATATACTCAATTCAGTATTCAAACCAGATCCAAGAGCCTTGAGGTAGAGTCTTCAGTTCAAACCTCTTTCTGTTAAACTTAAAAAAAAATCTGGTTTATGTTCCGATGAACTTTTTTGTCTGTTCTGAATTGTATGAAACGATCTTTTTATCTTCATTGGTCACTAAAAAAGTATTTTTATCGCGATTTGAAAAACAGAGAGTTTCCGAGAGTTTCAATCGCAGTTTCCGAACAAACCAGGGTCATAATGAACATTAATATTTTGAAAAGGTTGTTTCTGATTGATTGGCCTATCACTGATAGGCTATCAGGTATCATTGATATATTTCTCCATAGCTAGATATAAGTTTGATTATTTAAAAACTGAAACCCATATATAATCGTGCCATTCCTAGTGTTTTATTTAATCGACCCTCAAACCTTTGTTTGGCTATTAACTCCGACAATCCGGAACAACTTCTGGACTCACAGTCTTTTTACGGTCA
>SCLH01001288.1:390995-418052 GCA_004367855.1 Oikopleura vanhoeffeni | reverse complement strand
GATCAAATCTGATGAAGTTCTGCCGACCTTTACGGTTGTTATTTGACGACTAAAATTAAAAAAACATTACGTCAAAAGTGAAATTGAGTGAAATTTGAGAAAAACTTTCACTTTAAATAATAATGAAGTTAATTTATCAATTTTATTAAATTGTTTCTTCGAATGAGCAAGCGTAAATTCAAATAAGAAATCGTATAATTACCAAAAATTTTAATTTTTGTATAGTCTGATTTCAGAAATTTAAAATGCATTTTGTTATCAAGTCAAATCTTGTTTCTTGCAAAGAATTATTGATATAATTTTTGACATCATTAGACCAAGATGAAAATTAATCTTTCTCCTTGATTTGAAGTAACACATTCAAAGCCTACATGCAATTTATACAATACTACTCATGGAGACCAGAGAGTGGCCAATTTTTCCTCGGGCTGATAGAGCATTTGATAGGATCAATAGGATTCAAGAGATATTGTAAAATTATTTGATTTGGCTCCAGCATTATCAAAAAAATTGACTTTTGAGCCTATTTAATGGGTCTCAATCGAAATGTATCTTCGTCCACGATTTGGAAGCAATCCTATGAACCTAGCATGTGTAGTTGAAGATTTCACGAAGATCACTATTTCATGACTTGTTTGTCAAACCAAAATCATATTTTAATTGAGAAATTTGAATACAAAAGATCAGAATAGGCTCAAGGACAAGAACATATGCCCTTTCACAAGGTCGTATAAAATTTGAGAAGTAAAGCAGAAACGAAGTTTTCAGCGATAAAAACGAGGGCACTAAAAAAATTTTGGTCTGACCACAACATTTTTTAAGTATAAGGGTCCTCGACATTTTAAAGATTAATGCTCCTCGACCAGCAGACAGTGACTGTTTAAAAAATGCAAACGACACGAGATTCTTGCAGCAATAAAAACCCTGAATTTTTAAAATAGCCGATAAAATCTGAGGAAAATTTGGGCGGCAATCCAATCAAAGTCTCCGATTTTGAATCATTCAAATCGTCATAATTTGTCGGTCGAGTGCCTTTAATCCATATTACCTAAGTATGTTACGTAAGTTTATCACCTAAGTATGATACCGTATTATTTATACCTGGGTAGCAGTTGTCAATTTTTAAGTATATAATATACTGTATATTACCCAAAGTAGATCTGATATTAATTATTTATTATTAATTAACTGGATTATTAAGTCAATACTATATTTATTTTATCTGAGTGGATCAAAGATGAATTAGTTTGAATTTCAATTCGGGTGTTTTTTCAAAGTGACCATCAATACCAATTTATCAATAATTGTAAAATAAATGAACTTTAATGTTGTTAATTTAATAATTAAACGTGTCAATTTGAAAACTTATGGTTTTAATGGTCACGTTTTAAATTTTTTTTGAGTATAATTGCATTTATGTATTTACTTTACTTTATGACGAGTTGATTAAAATGCGATTTTTCGCTTAAGGGGGTGGGCGTCGTAATCTGGTACCTTTCAATCCCGCCTCATAATAATTCTAGGGCAGTTGTGAAAAATCTGAGGATACTCGTTTGTAGATCTATAAATTAATTCTATAAAGGGCTCAAAAAATTACGACGCCCACCCCCTTAAGTTTTACTTCCGAAAAAATACTTTTTGATCCAAATTTGGAATCACAATTTCAAATTAGCTAGTTTTTAGGAAAGTGTTTTGAGTACAATTTGCAAGAAAAATAAGTCCTCTGGACATATCTGGAACAAAAATAGTTTTTTGAGAGTAAAATTTCAAAATACTTTATTTCGATATCAGTACGGATAAAATGATATGTTTCGAAAAAATATATATTTTGTGAAAATCATGCAAGAGTGGTACTTTTATACCATATTTGCCCTAATATTGTAATAATAATCAAATAAATTCATTAAATCGAGAAAACTAACTATTTTTTCCTAAAAAACGTGATTTTTTCATGAATATTTTGAACTTATTTAGAAATATTTTTTGATTCCCAATAGATATAGTCAATCAGACAGAAGTATTGAGTAGAACAGAGCACTGCACAGTTATTAAGACGACTTTACATTTTTTGGAGCCTACCATAAGGTAGTAGCACGTGCTTTAATTAACCTAGCTTTTCAATCGTTTTTTTTTCTAGAATTAAACATAAAATTTCTAGCATATGAAAATTTTTTTTTCGAAAACTTAACTCTTCAACTTGTTCATAAAGGAAAAATTGAAGGTTGGTCTCATAAGAGTTTTCTGTAAACAACGCTAAAAAAATAGCCTCCTGAAAGGCTATCGTGCCTCGGCGGAACTTTTTTTGTATGCTTTGGAGGGCTAAGGGAACTATACAATAAATTTGAAACTTAAGTTTATTAATTCATTTATCAAAACCACTAAGATCTTATACTTCTTACAACGTAATTTCACTACGTAATTCTACGGAATCAATATTTATATCTTTTTCTCATCCAATTTGGTGAAAGTGAACTATTAGACCGTTAACTGAACTTCGAATGATTTGTTGAAAGCTCTAGGGAATTGCGCGTCTTAAAAAAAGAAGCAAGGGTATCTTTAATTTCAACATTTTTATCATTTTTTTGTCAAAGGATATAAATTATATGGATTACCGGACCTCAGAGTACAAATCCTAAATATTTGAATGATACAAACAACGCAAGATATAAGCACCCAATCAAACCCCTTGATTGCGGAATAGGCCAATTTCATTGGTCAGGTTGAGAAAGGATCAACTAATCAAATGCTCGGATTTCGCATTTTTCAAATATTTAGGATTTGTACTCTGAGGTCCGGTAATCCATATGAAATCATAAAATTTTGAAAGGATTCAACATATGGTTTAATAACAGTTGATTAAATAAACACTACAAGTTTGTGGAAGCTGGCTTCAGTCATCAAAATTTTAAGCAAAGCTCACTTGTATAACTTATATAATATTTTCAATTTGCTGGATTTTGACATGAATTAATAAATATAAGATTATTTATCATATATACAGTATGTGTTTGTTTTACTTACGAAATGAAAATTGTCATTAAGGTAATGACGGCCAATAAAAAAATGTAACTAGGTGGATTATATTTTCAAACTCTTGACATCGGCTTTAGCTTGGCTTTCAACATACAATCCACCTAGTTTCCATTTGTAATTGGCCGTAATTACCTAAATGACAATTTTAATTTCGCAAGTAAAAAAACACATACTGTAATTTATATATTTCAATTTCGACGCTTTATGTCAGCATTCATTTATTTTCATAAGTTAATACAAAATGCAGAAACTTTATATTTCATCAATTTTGTAATATTGTTTATAATTAAATCAGGAGTCGGCAGAATTAGATTTGAATTTAATTAGGACAGATTAAATTCGATCGGATTTAATTTCATCGACGTTTTGCTGGTCAAAAAAAGCAAGAGGAATTCCATCTTGACCAATCATCTCCACGCATTTCGCATGAATCGGACTTCCCGTCGGGTTCGCAATAAAAAGCCAAAATAGGATAACGCCAAAAAAAAACAAATTTCAATTTTGAGAAAATAAAAAAGAATTTTCTTCTGAGAGAGTGCTGATATTCTTGTTCGCAGTCAAATTGTGCTTTACTTTCAATACTTTACAAATGAAAAAACAAAGTTCAGAAAACGTTATAAAATTGGTATTTTTTCTGGAAAATTTTCTCGACAAATTTTTATCAAAAAAATAATCAAGTTCACTTTTTTCTTCTAAAATTAGCTCAAATTTACATCAAGTTTTTTGATTGTTATGCATTTATCACAACTTTTTTGTCACATTAAGAAGTGGACTGACAAAGCATATTATTTCCACATAAAAAGTAATTATCCAATGTTAAAATTTTTGTATATTTGTGGCTATGGTTTACTCTATCAGCCCTGTACTTGTCAAGATTCTATGCTCATTTTTCTGAATAAAAATTAGGTATAAAATATCGATTTTTAGCCTTTAACAATCTTGGCCTTTTACTCACACACTTCTAACTGTAATGTTTNAACAACGCGGTTTTCAAAAACGACTTAGCCGATTAGGTTCTTAGATAGCTCAAACTGTGCACAAATATCTAGTGAATAATAAAAAATAGAAATTGGTCCGAATTTGACCGTTGTTTTGATTTTTTCTCAGACTTTTGTTTCAATTTTTTTACAAAAACTAATAATTAAACAATTTCAGTAATCTTATAAAACAAATTAAAAACCTTGGTCCTATTAAACACAATTTTCAATGTTTATATCAATTAGTTAATTGTGCTCAGTTTGAGTTATCTTAAATCTAAATCAGATGACTCGTTTTTAAATGAAGCGTCGTTTTCTCAACCCCGTGTTTTTGAGGGACCAAATCTTCGGGAGAGGGCAATAAAAGGATATGGGCTCTTGATGAAAAACTCTTTACTGGGTTTATATATGCTCCTTGATATGGATTACCGGACCTCAGAGTTCAAATCTTAAATATTTGAANGATACAAACAACGCAAGATATTAGCACCCAATCGAAACCGTTGATTGCGGAATAGGCCGATTTCATTGGTCAGGTTGAGAAAGGATCAACCAATCAAATGCTCAGATTTCCCATTTTTCAAATATTTAGGATTTCTCCTCTGAGGTCCGGTCATCCATATACCATCGAAGTAATATTTTATAATCCAGGCAACTTTTGTGACTACAAAATTTTCAAATTATTGCTTTTTTAGAAAATTTTGAGTTCGAATTAAACTGTTCGAATACGACAAATTATAAGAAATTTTTGAAAAAAGTTCCGAACATTATAAAAAAATGCCTTATTTTTTGCTCAACTTTTTTCATTATTTTTTTCAAATCAACGAAAAACACTCTTCAAAATGGCCACTTTAACTTTTTGGTCAAAATATTTGAAAATATTTTGAAAATTTCCTTCATTTCTCGTTCATTTTTCTTGGATCACCAGCTGAAAATATTGAGAATGTCACGTTGTATTGTATTCAAATACGTCCTCGTTTTGTTTCATCGCTCTTGTTTATACTCTGAATCATAATTTTTGCAACGAAACAACGGTTTGAGAGAAATTCATTAAAGCCCTCTTAAATTCAGAATTAAAAAAAAATCTCCGAAACTTGCCAAATTGGTAAGCCGACTCGACCAACGTTTGAAATTTATTCCCTTCAACTCATGAAAAAGAAAGTCTTTCGATGTGCTAAAATTAAATGAATATTAAACGGTGGTCGAAACCGTTTTTTACGGTGACTTATTCATATAAATAAATTTTACTTTAATTGAGACAAATTAACCTTGGATAGCAAACGCGCGTTTCTTGAGTGTTTTCTCAAAAGACAATTTAAAAGTGAAAATAAGCGATCTGAAAAAAATAAGATCATACGAAGTAAGTTCAAAAGTGGCAACTTTTGTTTCAAAAAGTTTGTATCCGAAAATTTTGAAGTGGTAAAAAGTTTACCATCAGAGAAAAAAAACCCTCAAAAAATTGCAAGATCTTCAATGCACGGCCCCACCTATAAAAGGTTGGGGTAAATGTGGAATGCTTGGAAAAAGAGCCTTTCCTCCAGCTAGACGGAAGCGGGTCGAAACGGGCAGATAAGAAAAAGAGAAAAAAAATATGGAGACTAAACCTGTTCTAATCAACTGCAATAATTAGATCTGAATGAAGAGTGAAATCCCAGGGTGCGCGTACTGAAAAACGGTAAAAATATGTTCTCATTCCACAAAAATGTAATTCGCGTCAATTCTGCGTAAAGACAACAAATGTTCTGAAAGTACAACGTCCTTGAAAATAAGTTAGGCGCCGATGGTTTAAAAAAATCTCGTTCGGTTTTTAGCGAAAAAATGAAATCAGAAAAAACTGATTAAATCGATTATGCTCAGTCAATCTGTTGGCAAATGGAATAAAAACAGACAATTTCTGAAACGTTGGATAAATTTCGAATATAGGCCAACTTCGTGGAACAAGCATTCGTGGTTTATAAGAAGATAAGTAGTGATATTATGTCCCAGCAGAAGTGTGTTGAACGTACAACCACGCAAGAAGGAAATGAAATAAACAATCGGATTGTACAAGATGTATTTCGAATTGGTTTTTTCAGCTGAATCAAGAATAAAACTAAAATTTTCTTCAACCTTGTTTCATTTTACACCCAACCCTTAGATCCTATCAGAAAACTTATCTCAAAATTTGGTATTATTCGATGAAAAATGATTCTTAAATTGTCAAAACTTATTTTTTTCAACGTTATTGATTACTTTAAACCACTAGCCGTATTGGAAAGAAATCGCAATTCATTCAAATCAGCAAATTCCATTTTTTTATTGATAAAAATTCCAAAAGCAATTGTATGATTATGAAGAACAAGTGGATACTAGAGCTCCATCGATACAGGAAAATCAAGAGACTTATTACCCAGATTACAGCTATACAATTCCTATGAAATTCAACAAACTGAATACCATCCGACCAAGCAGTATTTACAGTTTGATGGCTGGGCAATGATATCATGTTTATACTTTTCAACTGAAATAAATACTGATGACAAACTTATAAATAACACTCTCTTTTTTCATCAGTTTAACCCTTGGAGGCTCCTGCACCATTTGAGTGGTGCGACTTTGAGAGCTTATTACGGGAAAAGTAAAAGTGCTTCGAACTTTATTGTACTTTAGTCCACGAGATTAAGGATAGACTTAAACTTTAAAAGTATGTAATTTACATTTTGACTTCATTAACCCTATAGAAAAATAAAATTAACAAATTGTGCTTCAACCTACGCAATTTTGTTGTAAGGAAATGGGAGACGTCAGAACAAAAATTAATAACGGAAAAGGTTAAAACTTTAATTGTCTAAAAAGTGACTTCCTCAGAAATAACCTGCAATTTTGGGTCTTTAATCTACAGCTGTTTTCCGAAAAAATAACCTAACTTACGCAATTTATCGAAATCACTTTTAAAGAAATTAAAGTTTACTCAGAGCCGTCAGGACAAAAACTGGAAATGCAGCAGTTTTAGAAAAATTTTTCCTATAAAGTGAATCATTCAGAAGCAACCTGAAATTTCAGGTATTAAATCTACTGGTGTTTTTGAAAATAGTCCGGAGCCTCCAAGGGTTGAAAAACTGAAAAAATTACTAACGCAATTATTTTTAGTATTGCGAAAGTTTTGGCTACTTATCGAAATTAATCGTATTTCTGTTCAAATTTTCTATAGAGTGGGGGTCCATATCGCCGATATCGCCGAAAAAACCTACACAATTTCACGAATCTTAGCTTAATTTCAGCCATTTTTAATTTCGCCGAATGAGCCAATATCGCCGAAATTCGAGTGCGTTTAACGTTTTTATAAAAAATTACTTTGAATGCGTCATGATTAACACCATGTTTTAAGATTAAATTTATCAAATCTACTCTAATTTTTATGTGATTGCGTTCGGTGTGGAACGTGATTCTTAACAATTCGGTATTTTACTTCATTTGGAGTCCAAATTTTGGACTTGTTGTAAAACTCCTTATAAAATTGAAAAACTTTTCGAACCATAATGTCATTTGGAACGCTTACCCGATTTTTATTTTTGATCGCAAAAATTTTCTTAAATATGTTTCATTTTAAAATGCGAATCATCATTTTTTCGTATTCATACGCTTTATTTTAACTTCAAAGTATAAAAATTTTTTGGGCAGAACGAAATCTATCACATGATAGACGGACTTTTAATTTGGCAATTTTCTGAGACCCCGTTTTGCGAAATAATTGTGAAATTGTTACAAATTTTTACAAATACGCTCAAAAGTGTTGCCAAGTGCCGCGGCATGCCGTCACTCTGCATTTTGTGTGAGTTGCCCTTTGCCGTCTACCATTGTATTTGATAGCCAAAACTATCAATACTTAATATAAGATTCTTTGGTTGAAAATATTTTATATATCGTCAGAATTTCCAACAATGAATTAGAATAGTCTTATAACAAAAAATAGACTATCACAGGTGAGTAGGTGTCAGTAACAGGCGAAGTAGTTCAAAAGTTCAGGTCTCGTTGCTAGATTCAACCTCGTCAATGTCGTGTATTTTATTTCGTAATGATTTTCTTTAATTAATCCCCAAGGCAATATGTGGCATAATTTAAGCTGTTGAAAGTATGATGGCTTCGAACTAATATAAACCCCGGTTGAACTTGTTAGTACTTTTGCGTGCAAGATTATTTCAGTATTTGGAAATTTTATAGTTCAGAATAAAAGTGTCATGATGTAACTACGCAAGACTGAAACTTTCCTTTGCGATTTGAAAAGGTTGAGAATATTTTTTAATCAAAATCCTTATAAACTTGCAAGAAAACGTCTGTAGCAATGGTTAAACGTCAAACTGCATCATAAGGGTCCTCTTATCAGCGACCTGAGAATAAAAAAAACCGTCCGCGGTTAGTCTTCTCTTTCCGAAGTTTAATCACGTCTCTAGTTTTTTATTTTAATTTATAATAAAATTTAATGAAATTTTATTCACCGGGTGAATTCCACCCTTAGAAAAGCACCGTGTTTTACCCGCGGTGGCCAAAACAGAAGCTAAGAGGTTCTTGAATTCCGCGGATGCGGACAACTCTGCANTTTAGATTTTTTCGAAGAAAAGTCGGTTTTCCACAAAAATTTTGCAGAAATTTCAATACACCGGAATTATCGCTCATGGATAATATGAAAATTATTTCTGAGATAAGAAAAGCTAACAAATTTCGTTGAAAATAACTCAAATTAAAGTTTGAATTCTTTCATTTTGTTTTTAAATAACTACCATTAGTCATGACACATGGCTTAAAAGTTTTATATCAAATATGACTACATAATTTTTCTAAAATAATCAGCTGTGTAAGTGTGATCACCGGATGTCCGACCACTTATTGCTGCCAGTTCATCTAATTAGGTGTTTTATGAAAAATTTGCAATCAAAGGTGACCGGGATTTTTTTTAATGATGTCGATCTACTCCCAATTTGGCGCATTTTAAAAGGTGCACTTTTTCTACCTTTATTTGTTATGTCCTACTTATTAGAAGCAAAACATTTTTCCGCTCGCAAACAAACATAATCTGCTCGCGGCATCACTCTTCTGCCGCTCAAACAAATTGTCCAGCGTTTTGTAAGTTCCCCTTAGATTTTTATGGGAGTTGTACGTTTGTAAGCTTTTTTTGGAGCCCACCGAGACGCTCTCCTAAGGAAAAGTGTAAGCTTTTTATGGTTTTCTGAGAAATTATTTTAGCAGATGCGAAAAGTAAAACAAAAGGAATTTGTATACCGATTGTAAGCTTTTTTTTGCAAAAGCTTACAAAAGCTAAATTGTATACCGTTTGTAAGCTTTTTTTCTGCAAAAGCTTACAAAAGGTAAATTGTATACCAATTGTAAGCTAAGTTTATTAAATGGCTTACAATAAGTTTATTTTGTACCGTTTGTAAGCTTTTTTAATTAAAAAGCTCAGAATAACTTTATTTCAAATAGATAAAAAAAAATAATAATGAAATCTTCGTATTTCCGGATAAAATGTGTGATTACCGCCAAAGCCTAATTACTGCTATATTGATGACCAATTACTTCTGCATTTCCCGCCTTTTAAACAAAAGAACAGACTTCCGTTATAATAAAAACATTTTAACTCCCAGGTGAAAGTGCCGACATTTTAGCCATGTATCATCTATACTGTACACGAACCGGCTTTTACTTTACTCGCGATTCATCGTTTTAACTATCTACTTTCTATCAAAACAAGCATGAACGCTATTTAGCAGAAAAGATGCAAACATAGAATTAATTCTCAAATAGATTTCTGCATCTAATTCTTGCCAACTATTCGTGCCTGTGTTAAGGCAAAACTGGTATTGACATGTCATTTTTCCATATTCAATCATTCTTTATGGAGCTTTTATAAAGTAAAAACCGGAAAAGAAATCACACTCCTTTATGTGTAAAACAAGAATTGCGCTGGAATGCGCTGTCGCATAATTCGCAATATTTGAAATAAATCTGACGAAGAATATTGGACTTGGCGAAATACATTGGATTTCAATCGTCCAAATCTACCACTACCGACGACACACTTGTCAAGAAATGCAAAATTTTCTGTAACTTTGCCTAAAATCAACTTTAGAGCTTTCTGTCAGAAACAACCTGCTGCTGGGATATAACAATTCAAAGACGATATTCGTCGGGTTTATCAATCTTAAGACAAGGAGTGGCTTCAAGTTTACTGTCTCGCTCGGTAGCGCTGAAGACAAATATGGATGGAATGTTTGGACTCGAAATAAATACATATTCATTGCGGCTGCTCGGTTTTGGTGAAGGATTTCCGGTACAACTTTTCAGAAATTAAGTTTGCGGACCCGCCTTCACAGGAGTATTTTGTTGCACAAATTTGTTCATGCGGCCGCTTGAAAACATATCTTCTTGAGCCTGACTTTTCTGGGTTCTAATTTTTCTTAACGAAAGCGGGCCTTACAAGCCTGGTCGAATTATGAAACCAATAATCAACCAAATCCTACTCTGATGCTCATCCCACATTATCGAGCTTACTATACTTATTGCCTAAACATTTGAATTTAGACTTTTCTGTATATACGTATATATATTCTTCGTTATATCTTTGTGTGAACTTGTTACATTCTAATGTGTTAGAGAGACTTTAAGCTTTCTGTAAATTTAAAATAAAAAGTGATTAAAGAATAATTTGTCAAATTTAATCAGTCCTCACACACTTGTCAGCTATCTCGTGCGCAATCGCTTAAGCTTCATTCCAAATACATTTCTCCATCAACAATCTTTCCAGAATCAAATTAACTAAGGACATTGATTTATAATCACAATCTGCAACAAACACAAGGCTGCTAAAAAAAGCTTACAAACTGTTACATATCTCGTTTTTCCATACTTTTACCGAGGTCGCTTTTTCCCGCCCGCGCGACTTTATTTTACTCCTTTCCGCACAAACTCGCAAGCGCTAGAATTGTCACGCTTTTCCGATGTGCACCGGGCAAACTCACATAACTTTTGGGAAATAATCTAAAAAACATAGTAATTTATCAAATCAGCATCAACAAAAGTCAATTGATTTTCATTCTTTCAAGAAAATTATGTAGTTAAATGATATTAGCGTTCTAATCCCAACTTATTTGAATTTATTATCCTTTTAAAGAATCAGTTCTTAACATGATTGGGCTTACGCGTTTTACCTCCTTATTGTATTTATTTAAATATCATACTTTCCACCGGCTCCTATCCCGAGCTATAGCAAAATTAAAACTGATATGCAGTTCGAAATTGCTAACTTCTAGTTACTCCTGAATAACAGTATGCAGTTTCAATCGCGTCTAGACACAAAGTGATTTATCGAAACTGTTGTGGTTAAAACCTATTGTATTAAATCCAGTATTTAATCACTTGAAGTCCCGACGTTGACTCAAAATCACGCCACGTAAAAATAACATACAATGGTGTCACAATACCATTAAATTTTGTCGCAGTTGCACGTTTTCTAGTGACGCCTATTTTAACAAGCGTTAATGAGCTACCCCAACTTAAGGACCCGAGTCTATTGCACTTGACGACATAAATCACACCTTGGGGCTCCTACTCAGCGTGATCGCAATGCGCTTTAATCAACCGCTTCACAACTTAACTTTTCACCATAACTCAATCCTATTATGTTTATGTAATTAGCATTTTCTACCAACATCGTAAGCCCTGCATCATGTACCCATTCGTAATCTTTTTACTTCTTATTTGAAACATCATTCCCTTACTTTACTCTGAGCCTTCTGCTAGCAGGCTACTACTATTAACCGCTACTCACTTAATATATGAACTCCACTAAGTCTGCCAACATGGTGAGAATCCGCACGCATTTCTCCCTCTATGTGAATTACGAATAGTAAAGATACGTACATTTTCCACAGTAACATGTGATCTCAATCTATCCGTCACTTTCTCAATAGCAACGACTTAATCAACACATATATGTTTGAATCTTCATAAATATTTGCAATGTTAACCTTTTAATTATATTTCAATTAATTTCGTCAAACCTCATAATCTCACATACTGATTGTCGGAAAATACCGAGAACAGATAAACTCAAAAAGATTAATCATAACCAAATTGAACATTTGATTTTCAATTACCATGCTAACTGTTTGAAAAATTAATTCGCAAAAACATCTCTGAAAATATTTTCTCTCAAGACTTATTGGCGACACAATCACGCTTATGCCATAACCTGTGTATGATTAAATGATCGGTTCTAGCCCCAGATGGCTACTGAAATTCGCGGTTTCTCAAAAACCACCTTGTTAGAGTGCACGTTTTAATTTATCTAGATTTTTATTATTTACCTTTCTTCCAAACTGTGAAGATTGTCAGGATAATCTTTGAAATAATTTATTATAACTTCACGATGCACGAATTCAGATTATCAACCAAAATCTTATCATCAACGGTGATTTAATATTGTGCGAGAGAGAGGCTAGAATTACATGCTTAATAACTTTATATTGTTACTTATGTTAAATTTGCCCCACGAGGCCGGACTTCACTTATCTATAGTACACAAATAAACTAAATAAAAGATCATTAAGCATTAGTTTGCCTTTATTGCGCATTATATACTAGTACCGCCCTAAAGGTGTACACAATAAATCAACGAACATTCATGACGCTGAAAATCAAAGGACGGGAGTGCCTAATCAAGCCAAAAACTGCCAGTCCCTTCCCCTTGTTCCTGATAAACTTGGAAAAGGCTCATATTCAATGAATAAAAATAAAAAAAAATTGTTACTAACTACAAAAAAAAGAGTATTTTATTTAATTACGAAAAAAAAACTTTTTCTCATTGAACTAATTCTTCCTACTTAATTTACAAAAAAAGACATCTACTTTTTTGCCATTAAATAGTGTGAAAAAAAAATATTAATGTCCAAAATCACTTAATGGAGCATTAAGCACTCGATATTTATTTGTAAAGCATCATTTAAGTTCTCACAAAAAATAACTCGTACTTTAATGACTGTTAAGTAAGAAAATGGCCTTAACTCCATATNTCAAATCACCCAAAAGGTGTTAAAGGGATATTAGAGGATATCACTCACGGTCAGCGTGACAATAGCCGACTTTATCACACACGTGAAGGAAATTCCCTTCCGTTTCATTATTATGCCAGAAGTATCAAGAAAAAATCGATAATAGCGGCATGCTCAAATCATGAATTTGCTAATTGTAAGGATCCCTATTTTTGAGTCAAAAGTTAAGCCGCCCTAAACATTTTCGAGCCAAAATAAAAAAACCGTGCAGAGTTGTCCCGTACCCGAATTCCGAGAAAGCCATTATTTATGATTTTTTTTATAATTTACAACTTTTTCTTCAAATCCGCGTCAAACAGTCCAGAAGAAACTTTTGCGAAAGCAGTCAAATCACCATCAGCATTGGAAGATTCAGAGTTGAGCAACTATTTCATGCCTGATTTCAGACATTATAAAATGTCGTGTGTTATCACGATTTATTTTATAAACTTATTTAAGCAATGCATTTTTGGTCTAATTCATCTACAAACCAACCTGATCGGTAATTCTTGCGTTTTTGTGAGTATGGCAGCATTATTACTTTTGGGTAGAAATTCCCTAAAAAGGATTAAATTAAATTTTAAAAATATATCACAAGTTGTGATTCACAACCAGTTTCAATTCTAAAAAAATGTTTTTACAAACTTAAACTTTTTACTCTGAAATACGCAAAAGTGTATCCAAAATATGTCAAAAACAAATGAACATATTGATAAGTAATTTGCCGTCACTCAAGTTTGTTTCCACGTTTCTTCGATTTTGCTAGACTTCCGAAGTGAAAATGTTGTTTTTAACTGTATTTCTTTACATGAAGATGCAATAAACCGAAACGCGTCGTAAATACTTTATTTATTTTGAATTGATAAACATTATAATATTAGATTATCTCGCTCAAAAAATCGATCTAAAAATGCTCATCCGGGGTAATTCATTGAAAATTTATTCTGATAATATACAACATATGTTCAGAATTTATATTTCAAACTGGCTTTCAGTTTAAAACAGAGATCAACATGTTTTGAGGAATATCATTTTATCAAAAATAAGGTACTCTAAAAAATGTCACGGTAATCTTTGAAATCGGAAGATGTGATTAAAAATAAATTATAACACGCTGAAATCTGCGAAGAATCTGAATGCGTAATAATTCTTTGTATTCATTTTCTCGTTTAACTCAAGCTGGCAGCAGAGATCAAAATAAAAACTATAAAAAGAACATAACCTCAAATTAAAATTAAAAACTTGATTTTGAAATATATCGCATAAATGAAACTATTGAACACTTTTTTTACGCTTTCATTTGCAGGTAATTTTTTTCAAATGATATACATGTAATATTTTTTCTTCACAATTGTGTTGTTATTTCATAGTTTTTTATTATTATCGTTGAGATAATAATTTATTGTCGAGCGAAGTTTTTGCGTCATTTCATCAAGTTCAATTTCAACTGAACTCTTTCCAGAGTTATTTTATGGACTTTTCTGATCCAAATAAAACCATGGAATTTGATTTTTTTGAAAAATTATAAAAAGCATATATCCCCTTATTGCCCTATCCTAAAGATTTGAGCCCTCAAAAACGCGAAAGTGAAAAAACAATGCGGCGTTCAATAGCGACTTATTCGATTTATTTCTTAGATAACTCAAACTGAGCACAGTTATCTGATAAATATAAACATTCAAAATTGATATAAATCGGACCAAGGTTTTTTTTAAATTACTTAAATTGTTTAATTATTAGTTTTTGTCAAAAAATAGAAACAATGGTCGGCTTGGGAAATTTTTATATTTCAAATTTTTTCAAATTTTTTATATTTCAACAAGATATTTGTGCACAGTTTGAGCTTTCTTAGAACCAAATCGACTGAGTCGTTATTGTACGCCGCGTTGTTTTCTCACTTCCCGCATTTTTGAGGGCTCAAATCTTCACGACAGGGCAATAAGGGGATATAAAACAAATCAATTATTTAAATGAATCAGATATTTCAAAAGTGACTCGTCGTGAACTTTTTGCTTTGGACAGTTTTTGAGAAATAGTTTCGGAAATAGGTTCCAACTTTAAGTTAAAATTATATTTAAAAGCTCAAGGTGGAAACCGTGGAAAACATGGCCGATCTGAAAAAAAGATTGCTGTCCCCGAATTTTTAACCGATTCTCGTGAAGTGACGACAAAATGGATATGGTGGTACCCAATCTGCTTAGCCAATCCCGACCGTACTTCGTGCAATAATAATTGTCAAAAAGATTATACTTCAAACTCTGGAAAAATAATCGTCGATCTTCAAAACTTTCAAAATTACCAAAGTTGTCTTTGGACAATTACAGTGGATTCTGGTAAAAGCTTGGAGTTTCAATTTGATCAATCTGCTGGTTTTGACATTGAATACCATCAGTTTTGCGGATTTGATCGTCTTCATATTTTTTCTGGAGATAAAAATGGTGAATATCATCGCCATGCTAGATTATGTGGCCCAAAAGGAAAGCAGAGGTAAAATTTTTACAGCTTATTAAAACTAATCAGAAAAATTTTGGGAACATAAAATGATTTTAAGGGGTTTATGAAACCTTTCAACCTTATTCAAACATAACGTAATTCGCTTTTATTTATGACATATTGGTCGTATCAAATAGAACAAACATTCGTTGAGAATTGGTTTCTGATTCAATACTCTATTTCTCTAGAATGAAAGAGAAAAAATTTTTATTTGGCAAATAGTCATCGGAAAATCTATCTCCTCCTAGAATTAATTTTCAAATTGATTTTAGTTTTTTAAATTCCAACTTTGAAAGCAAAATATGAATTTAAAAGGTCACGTGAAAAATTTTCTGTTGAAAATTTGCATCAATTCTCTTATGAAGTAGGCTAAAAAAGTTTTCTCCACTAAAACTGATATTCTAAAGTTTCAGTGCTCAAATTGATACAAACGTTATTTTTCAAATTAATATTACAAAAATACTCAGAAAAACCCTAAAAATGCAAAAATTTCGTAATTATTTTCTTTGTTATTTGAGTTGTTTTGTGTTTTTGAAAAATAAACAGTCGGTTGGGTGCCTTTTGTGAGATAATAACTGTATGAAACATAGGAAGCACTACCTACTTAATTTTAGATAAAATATTTAAGTAAACCATACGATGGTGCCAGCAAAGTAAAACCGACAGGCGGGATTATGCCATTTTGGGATGTGCCCTACAAAATGATGGCAAACAAGGCGATCATCGGATTTGACATCGATCAAACGAAATTGGGCAAAGGATTCGTTCTTGAATGGAATGCTGTCGATAATTCCATCTATGATTTCACTGATGTTTACGAAAGTCACGATTTTCTTCAAAAGTTCATCGAATCAAAAGTGCGGGATTTATTTTTTGCAAAGGATAAGGGTAAGTTTACAAAAATTATTCCATTATGAATAAGTGATTTTCCAAATGAAAACACTTAGAAAGTAAATCATTTTATTTGATATGTCCACATGTGGCGCTAGACAACAACAATTTTGCGTATGTTTTAACCAATGGTCAAAATATCACCTGCAGAAAACATTTTCGGTTCCAATTTAACAAGTCCATCACAAGTCTTTCTGTGATATTTTTGACTCCATTTTAGAACGACATTGAAATTACAACTAAGTGAAATTTACCATCGATAATAATTTTAATTTGTCCAAAAAAAATAAAAATCTTTGGAAGAATATTATAATTTCAACATTTGACTGTTGTTCCATCAATTCTTAGTTTTTATGTATAGAAAATTTCATTTTAATGAGTCTGCCAGACAAACTCTGTGTTACAAATTTTAGAATATTAAGGAAAAACAAAGATTAGATTTTCTAAAATAACGCCTTAACCCACGCCTTAACACATGTGGGTTATAAGTTATAACTTATAACACTTCACTTTCTCACCGAATATACAAATTACATATTGTGTACAAAATACCAGATGAATTTCGAGTGTCGTCGAGACTTGAGGTGATTTGACAGCCATATTTTTATACAATTGGCTTCAAATTTAGCCTCAAATTATCTCAACTCTCGACAAATCACTTTTGTCCCGACGGTTTTTGAAACTCAAGACATAAAAATATGTTCATATTTTTTGTCTAATTTGAGTAAAATTTTGTTATATTTTATTTTTCAATTGATAAAAATTTTTACGAATTTATATGTCATTCACTTTTAGTAAAATCTGCTGCTCAACGCCGCCTCAAAAATTTAATCACTCGATCTCGAAAAGCACTTGAGAAAAATCCAGCTGCGCACGAAAAACGTCGTCGATGTGCAAAAGCACACAATCAATCCGTATCCCCCGATTTGCGAGATTCCATGATTGTTCTTGAGCTGAAAGGGTACTCAAATTGTGAGTTTGGAGCTTTGATGGAGTCGTTGAGCTCGCTTCTTGGCGAATTCATTGGAAAATGCAAAAGAGGGTCTCTTTTTTGGCCGCGAAAAGTTGATTTTATGCTACAATGGATAACAGTGAAAACAGTAGGAAATCCTACAGATGAGACATTTTGAAAAACAAAAATCATGTACAGTTCTAACCAAAAATCTTCGAAACAATCAATCTGAGGAAAAAAAGTTGCAAAAAAACTTTAGTTTTCGCAAACATTCTTGGATTTTACAGTAATTTTTCTGGTCCGGTTAAACTTTCATGTCAACTGTAAATATATTATTCTCGGTGAAATTTTTTTTAATAAAATTGACTAATTCTGATCAACTTGTAACGTTATTTAGTCAAAATTTCGAAGAAATCAGAAAATTTTAAGTATTTGATGAAGCACCAGATGTTTTTTATTTTTTAAAGGAAAAAGGCGATTGTTTAGTATATTAACTTGACACTATCGGGTCGACAGCGTGCTCAAAAGTCTTTGTTTTAATTACGACGAAGTTTCATGAATCATAACTTTTGATTCATAAGTTATGATAAATTTGTTTTTAGATAAAATATTTTGGATATAAGATTTTGGACAAAATTAGACAATTCATTCAAACAATAATCTCCGAATTCAATTATCTGCTGTTTTTCGTTTGTTGATTCGATAAATTTTACCGCTAAAAAAATTCAAATTTTTAACCCTTGAAAGCTCCGCACCACTTAAGGGGTGCGGAAAAATTTAAACTCGCTGAAATCGGATGAAAGAAAAGTCCTTGAAATTTATGAATCATACTCAAGATAGAGTTTGCTACGAAGAATTCAAAAATGGCAGTTAAAATTTTCGAGGACTTCTCGTTCAAAAATTATTTCATCTTACTTTTTTTGACAATTTCTCTCAAAAAATTTAAAATGCGTGCTGCTCAAACAGTTTAAACGATAGATGAAATCTGAGGAACTGAGTTTTTAGTAAAGTCTTTTGAGTATCTTTAAAAAAAATTCAACTATCGGAACTCTTTTTATTTTTTCGTGATTGATTCTTTAATTTTTGAAAAAAATTCGAAATAAAACATACTTCGATTTTTTCGAAAGTAGGTTCAAATGGAAACTACGGCAACACTGATCAGAAAGTTGGCTTACGTCAAGATAATATTTCGAAGTTTTAGCGGTTAAATTATAGAAAAACGTTGATTTTTATAACTTGATTTTGCAAGTAATACTTCTTTTATTTAAATTTGAATAATTTTGCACACAGTATTCCCGCACTTCATTCCTCTAGATATCTCGGAATCATTCAACGTTGAGTATCGAAGCTGTCTTAATTGTTAATTACAATCTGCTTCCGACAGGTTCCTTCTTTATCCTGCTAAAATATACGCGCACATTTCACTTTGACATCGACATGAGCGAAATCTCGGCCACACAAGATACATCTATTATGTTTTAAGGCCGGAATCCTCTGTAACGGCCCTCTGAGCTCTAAACTTAACTGATATCTCTCTAATGAAGCTAAACCGAGCTAATTCTCCCGTCGATGTAACTTTAATTCATACACAGACAGCTCTTGTTCTGATTTGTTCGCTACCACGCCTAAGCTCGATATCAGGGTGCCGCCCCACGATCTCGGGACTACTATCTTCTGACGAAGCATCCGCCTGTGTTTTGCTACAGAGACTCGGCATTTTCATTTTTACCTAACTCGCATACATATTTTTTCGTTCTCAAAAAAAAATTTTGACAGCGTAAAGTGCTTTGCGGTTTTTGATCAATCGCGCTGAAATCGTTTTTTGATAAGAAAACGAAAACTTAGATTAAAAATTAAAAAAAAAATTGTGAAAGCCAAGGTCAGAATCAGTGAGAATAGAGAAAAAAAAAGGATTATGTTAATCTTTATGTTTTTGATGGCAAGTAAGTGATTAAACCCAAATTTTTGCTGCTCGGTTTCGACGATTTTTTTTTTGAAAAATTTACAAATCTGATTGATTTTTTTCAATTTGGTTTTTTTGTTCAAAAATGAGACAATTTCTATTTTTTTCTGAAATGTGTTTTTCGGTGATAAGCGGATACATTTTGTTTATTCTCAAAAAATATTTTTTTACAAACTGCAACTTTTTTTGCGTTTTTCGATCAATCGCGCTGCTAATCGTCTATATTATATAGACTTTATATGAGAAAACGGGAAGATTGATTGAAAATCGAAAATAAAATTGTGGAAGCCAAGGTCCTAATGAGTGCCAATAGAGAAAGAAATGTTTTTGAAAAAATTCTTGTTTTCAATGAGAAGTAAGTGATCAAAGCCCAATCTTTGCTGCTCAGTTTCGCCAGATTCAAATAATTTTTTGAAATCTGATCGATTACCTCGCTAAGTTGGACTATCTGTTAAAAAATGAAATAATTCTGGAAATAATTTTGGAGCTTCCAAGGGTTAAACGTTTTTCAGTCAGGCTTCATTCGTTAAATACGCGATAAAATTTTTTTCGAATAACATTTATTTCAACAAAATTTCCACATCGATGGATTTATTGCAGTCATATAGCATTTACAGGAATTTGTAGTGTTTAACAATTATCATTCAAAAACTTAACGAAACTTTACATACATGAGGCGTTGTTAACCATTTATGATTTAAGTTTGAGCGTTGAATTCACAAATTGATAAAGTTGATAGTTTAAAGAGAAAAAAAATTTGTTATTTTCAATTTATACTTTTGGGATTATAAATTGATGAAATTTTTCCGGATTCTCTCATATTTATAGGGAACCGTCGACTTCTACACCGCCTCGAGCTTCGCATGTTGCAAATGGCACGATGATATTTTCAAAGAAAACGTTGGTTCCATCAGATTGCGTCATTTGACAACATTCTCGGTTACCAGAATCGAATGGTAATCTTTCGGGGTAACTTCCACAGCAAGAGTCCTGAAAATATTTTTAAATGATCAATTTGTAATTTGCATATCTGCAGTGTCAAAATGAAATGATTAAATTGATATCATAAAATTGATTTTTATTGGAAGGTAACCTTCTTGAAATATCAATTTGTAGTAATTCTGAAAGGTCGCGTGACGCGACTCGCGTCACCAACATCCGTGTGGACCGAAACTAATTCTGGAACATTTCAGAAAAGCATTCAATGAGATTATGACCTGTTTTTCTTGACAAATAAACAATAATTTCTATGCGGTCAAGTCCGATTTTTATGCGGTCAAGCCAATGTGACTTTCAAAAAAAGTTTTGAAGCAATTTTCTCAAAATTTAACTGAAGTTCACTTTATAAAATTTAATAGACGAAAGTATTTTTTTAAACACTCGAAGACCATCTTGCAAAAATAGAAACGCATGTTGGAAAATATTGTTAGAAAAAAGTATTGAAAAATAACGTTTGCATTGATTTAACTTTTTCATCAATGTTTCCGGGGCTTTATTTTGAGCATACTTTCAAAAAAACCGCACATGTTTGTCATGTGACAATAACAATTCGTAAAATAGAATCGTTAAGGCACTTCAAGAAAAAGACTTCCAGTTTAGTGAGATATTATGACAAGGTTACCTATAATAAAGTTTTGGCCACTAGCAAAATTTTTCCCAGAACGCGATACATTTTTTGTGAGAAAAATGCTAAAAATCGGTAGTTTTTCCCGATTTCTGGAAAAGTTGAATCATTTTGGAGACAAACGGTTCTAGAGAACCTAAGTTTATCAGTCATACGGGATATGTTAGGATTTGAGTTAATTTCAAAATAAACCCTGGAAAGTGATAAATTTTAAAATTTGGTCGAGGGAGACCTTCTGCTGGTAACGTTATTATCAGACGTTCTTTGGTTATTTATTTTGACCATTTGCATCAGTAATGACATGTAATGAAATTTACCTCGGAGAGACAGCTCATATGTTAATCCACCGGATTATCCGGTCCGGATACTCGAACATCAATAAGTTATTGACAATAACCCTCCAGCCTAAGTAACATTTCAAACCATATTTCAAGCTGTGATGCGTACATTAAAAATTCAAATGAATTTTCTTCAAATAATGAACTAAATTTAAAGAGTCCCGCGTAAGCAAAATTTTCAAACTTCAAAGATAAATACAAAGTTATTAAGAAAGGGTTTAGATACAAAAAAGACCGGAAAATAGCAAAAGCTTACTTCATCTGAGTAAACAAAGCCTCTCTGTATCATCAGTTGGATCACAAAGCATAATGCTTAAGTTAAATTTTAAACTTTTCCAACTTCTGCCCTTATATTTCGACATCCGCATCAGAAATGTAATGATTTGTTTAGAACTTTTTGTCCGTAAATTTTTCGGAGAAATTTCGCAAAATTCTAGTACGCTGCTGTGTGTATACTGCTCTGTTATTGCTAAACTGAAACATATTAAGAAAACTTACATCGTTGAAAATGATGAAATAAATCGAAACGTTAGATGCTATGTTTTTAAATAATTCATCAATAATCAGCGATTTGTGTCTAACGAAATTATGCTAGCTTATTAAATCTGCTTCATAAAATTACCTTGGCATTATGGTCATCCATATTTATCTTGAGACATCCATCAGCAGAATTATCAGTCGGATCAAAAAATCCACCACCATTTACAGTTCTAAAATCTTCATTGATGCAATTTGGTGAATCGACAACGCCATTTTGTATATCAGCAGCACAATTACTGTTAACTACAGATAATTTTTCAGCAAACATTACGTCGCATAGACAGGCATCTTTGTTTTCACCTTCTTGGCATTGTAATGACCGGGAACCGTCGGCCATTTCGATGAGGTCGACATTATATTGGAACATAGTTTCTACAAAATATTTAATTAATTTTTTCGAATATCGAGTAACTTGATTCGAGTTATTTGAATGTATTTACATGTAAGTCTTTTTTTACAAACTTTTTATAAGTTTTTAAATCTCTTATTAACGGATTTTGATAAAGATGTGTGACATGGATATTCACCCCGACTGCAGACGGGATGCCCGATTCAAATATTGCTAAATGTCACCCGAGCCAATCATCTTCACGCATTTCGCATTATAAGAATCGGAATTCCCGTCTGAATTCGTGGTAGAGATTCATATATTTTTAAGAAATATTCAAAAATTTATTGACCCGAAAAACGTACAAAAATCCAAACAAAGATCAACGGGTTACTTACAAATATTGTGTTAAATAGGTTTTTCAGCAATTAAAGTAAAAGTTTAAAATCAAAGACGATAATTTCAAACTTTGTTTATTGAGCATCAGTCCTCGAAATTTTGTAATTTTTTTTAACATTGACTGTTATTCAAAAGTGAAGTGAGTACTCAGCAATTAATTTTTAATCAAAGCCAGATACAAGACTTATTGTGGGGAGTGCGCCGAGGGCGCGTAGGTTAAGGGAGTAGGCGTCGATAACTTGGGCTCTTTTTTACAATTTTTCAACGTGGAAGTTTCTGGAGAAACCTGGCTTCAGGAAATAATATTTGTTTTCCAAATACATAGTACAACTCTTGAGAAAGTTGTCAGTACTATTACATTCATTCTAATACTTCAACCTACGCTCAAAATTTGAATTTCAGTAGGCGTCCCTAAAAGCACTAAAAAGCCTACTCCTCATTCATCTCATCACTTTTTATTGATATTTACAATTTAGAATGTATATATGAATACTCATCACCAAATGGAAGCTCTTTTTTTAAAATTTTGCCTCTAGTGGTCAAAACAGCTTATTTGGGAGCCTCGCGCAAAAGCCACCTCCTCATTTACAATCCTTATAATTTGTTTAATTTGTGTTTCAAATTCACCGCGAAGGCTGAATTAAGGTTCAAATGGAAGCCGTTTTTCGATTTTTGTCTCCAGAGTCTCAGAAACGACTTGTGAATTTTTAGTTTTTGTTAAACTTCTGACCTTTAAATTTTCTAAAACCCACTTTATTTGAAAAAAAACGAAATTCAGAGAAAATCCTGCCACTTAAAAAACTCAGTAACAAATTCTCTACAAAATAGGGCAATCAAATGAGTTATCTGACTCATCTAAATTATCGACACCCTTAATTTAACCTTTAATTTCAACCCCCGAAAAACCGACTTTTCTTTGAAAAAATCTCAAAACCAAAAGAAATCTTATAAGAGAAAAAACTTGGCAGATAATTCTCTACAAAAATTTTTTATCAAAAAGTATTATACGTGAAGCTGAGATATCGACGCCCACTCTCCACGATGAGTCATGTGGAACTTTTCTCACTTTCCATTTACCTTTTTCCACTAGTTTACTCGGGGTGTACTTTTCGCCGCTTTACTAATTTGCTGACTTTGAAGTGAGTGACGAATTAAAGCACTTCTCTCAGTTAAGTTGAAGGGGTATTAAAATTACTCTCTTCACTCAATTCTAGAAGCTGTTGAGTTAAAGATTTCAATAAAGTATTTTAAAAATAAACTTTGAAACTGACCTCTGGATCCAAAATCAATGTTTAGACATTTGTAACATTTGTAAAGATCTCCACAAATACTGTCAATATTATCTCTCGTCTGTCCTCCTCCAATAACTCCTCTCATTGGTCCCACAATCCAGCAGTAACATCCATAATTTGTAAATCTTTCAAGAAAATCAGAAATTGTCAATTCAAAAGCTTCAATAGTTTCAGATCTTTGAGTCACAATATTTGAGCTATCAAGAAAAGTACTCATCATAGCTAATCCGTTCAAACTTTCTTCGGTACCATAAGTATAGCCTCTTTCGATTCCGAGACCCTCTAAGTAATTTCCGCCAATATTTCGTACTACATCTCCCATTGTGACTTTACGGGCATTGGTAGTGGTAAAAATAGCTAAATATCCGAGTTTCATTTTGAAAAAGTTTTCTGTGAATTTAAAAATTGAGGAATTAGATAATTTCTGATGAGAATCGATTGGTATTTTCAACTTTTATACGCTTTTTGGTGGCACAAGTTTTAACGTATCCCTCATATTTTGAGGCATTTAGGGGCATGACGGAATGAAAATAGCAAAAAGTATGTTGAAACGGATTTTAATTTCAAAAACGTACTTAGTGTGGTGAGCTTGATCCAAATAAGGTAGATATTTGATGATTAACCAAATTAAAAACAATTAGATTGCATTTATTTTTACTTGTGACAGCAATGCTGTCACAGCATACATTTGGATAAATTATGGAACGCCAAAAATCGTGGCTAGGGAACGTTCTGGGAAATTAATATCCCAAACTGCATACGATATAAAATATTAAATCAGCTAAGGGTAGTTAATATCATCAAATTCTTGAGCCACCTTGTGGCTAGAAAGTAAATTCCAAAATACCAGGATTTCAGTTTTATTGTTTGCATTTGAAGGCCAAAACCGGGTTTTCAGGGTAGCTTCAATAAAATACTAGAAATACGAGAAACATATGAGTTTCCGTTTCAGAATACTCAAACAAAAATCTTGCTTCTGAAAAACTTATTGAAGGCTTTTGATTGCCAGACTAATCAGAAACCACCTTTCAACAGTGTTGATATTTAACTTCAAAAGTCTCCCTCTCCCTGAGTTTGGAAGATAAATAATAAATTTTTAATTTGTATTAACCGCAGAGTACGTGCGCAGAGATCTAAGACCGTTTCATCATTTTAAAACTCATACAGAGCTGGGATGGACAAAAATAGGTTTCTTCGCTTATTTTGAGGGTCTCTGGAAAAAGACTACAATTTTTATTTTTAAAAAGTTTATTACTTGACTAGTTTCGGCTTATTTCACCATTTTCAAAAGTAAGTTTTTTACAGATAAAAATAAGTTGGCTTGAAACTCAGCAAATATAGAAAGCGTGCAAACGTCTAAATTACAGTGGGTGTTAAATTTTTAATTTCCTCACCCATTTTGGAAAAGAGCGCAAAGAAATTTCCATTTTTTTTGAATGTTCAAACTGGGACATTTTGTTTTAATAAAATATTTCTCAGTATGGCTACGTTCAAAATAATTCCTAAAGTTTCGGGTGATAATTTTAAAGTGCGATTGTAAGTGCTCATAAACGAGTCTATCTTTTTGTGCGGGTTTAAGATACTGGTATGAATTGTTTCGCTTCACTTTAGCTAGGCTTTTTTGATAGTGTTTGCAATCTTTTTTATGAAGAAAAACTTCACTTTTCCTGCCGGATTGACCATGTTCGTGGATCCGATGGTGCAAAGGTCTGAGTCTCATACCTATGTGATCTTTTTTGCAATCGCACACAAAATGATATATACATTCTGGAGTATCAATGATACTGTATCAATGATACTGTATCATAAATAGAGAGGTTTTCTGCTTTCGCCGACCGTGAAAATAATTGACTGATTTTAAAAGTTCTCAGGGCAATATTAACTTTAAATTCGAGGATAGAATTTTTCATTTTGTTAGCTAAAAGTTTACAGTATGTTTCAGTGTTGGCACACGTATAACTAAGGCGAAGAGTTGCATTTATTTCGGGTTTGTCAGGTTTTGCATTATTAAGAAAAATTTTCATTTTCTGATCAAGTAAGTACCTTGGATATCCGTTTCTCAAAAAAATGTTCTTTACTTAGTTTAGGCCTTCCAACCTATAAAATTCGTTCGAGCTTGAGTCAGTCACATTATGAAACTGTGTAAATATGTTAGAAATAAGATATCTCTTGGGCATTTGAAAAATTTCCGTCTATATCCCCTATTCACACTTTTGTAAATATCCCGGTCGTCCAACTTTAAAACACATTACGTTTCCTAATCAGGGCCGGAATATTAACAAAAGTGTGAATATGGGATATAGAGTATGTCACGGTTTCGGTTTCCTTTTTCAAATTTGCATAACTTGCTATACGGTATAAATACTGAAAAATTAAGAACGATCAATTTTGGCAAATACTCACGTCTTTTCCAGATTAAACTCATCAAAACGTTGGAATTCAGATATATGCAAATTGGAAAAAAGAATGCAAAAACGTGACATACTGTATATCCCCTATTCACACTTCTGTGCATATCCTGGCCCTACCTCTTAAAAACACACTACGTTTCCTAATCAGGGCCGAGATATTCACAAAAGTGTGAATAGGGGATATATATTGAAAAGGTTACAACAAGGAACCAACAGTTTTTACCGTGTACGCTGGGCACGAGTTTACCTAACCCTAATTTTAACCCTTCAAGATAGGGTTGTTTTTGGTACACAGAAGATAATCGTGTTACACGATTCGTGTACACTTTGGGCATGGCAAAACGTTTAGTCGGAAAAAACGAGGGTTGATGCAAAAACAATATTTTTCCTGCAGACCCTACTACTCTCACTCTGACCCTATTATTCTTGACAAACAGTTTGCATGGTTTCCACTGTGTACACAGGGCACAAGTTAACTAACCCTTATTTTGATCCGTTTAATCATACGGGTTAATCGATCCCAAATAAATTCGTAACTACATCATTAATTTCCAAAATTAATCAATAATTTTCAAATTACAAATATTTTTGTTCGCAAATAACGGAAAAATGAAATTTTGAAAATGCGGGGAATAATCTGACTTTTCCCCCCGCATAATGCGGGAAAAAAGACCCGAGACCGACTTATGGGCATTGAAAATGCTTTTAATTGATTGTGGGTGGTCAAAAATGCACTACCAATCAAATAATCAAA
>SCLH01001288.1:363099-390409 GCA_004367855.1 Oikopleura vanhoeffeni | reverse complement strand
CCTAAAAACTGGCTAATCTCACATTTTTATTTTATATCTTGTTCCGAAATAATTTATCAGGAGGTGAAACATAGGCGAAAAATCCTGGTAAAACAACACCTCGTAATACTGGAATCAAACATTCGAAAAAAACTTCAATTATTTTTTGGGGACCCAATCAAAATTCTTTATAATGTGTTCGAAAGAAAAGATTCTACGATCCCGTTTTTTGCCTTTTTTGAATGATTTTAAGTATGCTTGAGCCACAATTGTGGCTCTGTGGTCACAAGGGTTAAGTTGTATAAAACACATTTTTGAAATTTATAAAATGAAAATCGAAAGGTTGGAAGATTCATGATAATTAATTATTCAGAGTGCAATGCTTAATTGAAAATTTGTAGCAGGACTATAATGTTGCTGGACTAATTTTTTTCAAACTGCTACAGTCAAACTCTTAAACAAGTTGAAGTTAACTCGGATTTCACAAAAAATAGCGTTAAAAAGTTTCTTTTGGTTGTTTTTCTGATTCAAGTATTTAAAACTATGGAATATGGTCAATTATGATAAGGCGCGCGAAACTAAATAATAATGTTTGCTCTTAAGCATCCTTTGTGAACATTACTGACTCACGAGTCGTAAGTTACGACTCGTAACTCTCTGACTCACGAAAAATCAACAGATTCCACGCTTTGATTGAGTTATGAATAAATGACGAAAAAAACGTTGAATACGGAATAACAATTTTGGAATTTAATATGATAATAACACATACATTCTCACGGCTTGATTTAACAAGTCGAACATGCTCGGAGTCACAACTGAGAGAAAAGTGCGAGAGAAGAGTTCGCCACTACAAATAAATGAACTCGGCATGTTCGAGTTGTTAAATCAAGCCGTGAGAATGTATGTGTTATTATCATATTAAATTCCAAAATTGTTTTTCCGTATTCAACGTTATTTTCGTCATTTATTCATAACTCAATCAAAGCGTGGAATCTGTTGATTTTTCGCAGGACAAATTGATGTGATTATAACGACATGTCGTCGACACTCATTTTGTTAATGCTGTAACAGCATTGATGTTTCATCATAAATTATTATTTTACTAGGTGTCACATTATTGGTCACTAAATTGCACTTTTTACGGTATGAAAACGAGCAAGATTCACCGTGAAGCATTTTTCTGATTTTCTAAAAATACTATCGGCGCCATAGTTATCATATTTTGATTAGAAAATTGACCACAACAAATTTTTTAAACCTATATTCTAAGCAATTCGAATTAACTTTGTTTTTTTTGCCACTATCTACTGTAAGGTAGGAACAGCAAAATTTTTTTGCTCCGACAAAATAATTTTATGTATAATATTGTAGAGCAAAAAAAAAGATTCAGATTGGAAATATTTTTTTTTAATTTACCTGGAACCTTGTCAAAAATTAAAATCCCTTCGCGGGGAATCGGTCAAAATTTCACGAAAAAAGTTGAAATCAAAATAGCGATGACGCGCCACTTGTCCAATTTGGACAGCTCAAATTCGACTCATATTATTATTTTCATTTGGGATTTTCAAATTTGGAAGTTAATAAAGTGAGGCATGGATGATAAATTAATTAAGATATATGGTCTGGAAAGCACTTTTTCATGTTGTTATATATATTTTATAAAAAAAGTTGAAATTTGTGAATTTTTTGATAATCGAAACAAGATTTATAGAAAACAGAGAAAGAAATTTGGCCGAAACTCTCCTTTATGGTCTGCACAGACTCTTTAGCTGCTCATTTCTGTGAGTTTCGAATAGGTTATTTAAAATCCAGGGAGGAGATACATTTTGATTGAGACCCCTAAAATAGAGTAAAAATATTGTTTATGGTTGATTTTGTAGCCAAATTCAAGAAAGTTGAACAAAACTTTCCTCACTGATTTTTGTGGACTTTTCAGCTGCACATTCATTTAAGTTTCGAATGTGTGCCTTGAACACCCAGGGAGGAGATACATTTTGAAAACATAATTCCGTCAGTTTTGTAAGCAAGTTTCTGTTTGGACGAGGCATCAATCACTTTTGATTTTAATTTAACCCTCACCTGCAGCGCTGTTTTTTAAAACACAGAGACCAAAATTTGTTTGGGGAAGTATCATTTTGGACGGTGGAATATCGGTGCAGACCTCCGAAAGTTCCCCCTTATTTTTGAGTTCAAGAATTTTAGTGAGCTTCAGAAATTGCTTATCAGACCAGAAATGCAGCACTGGAACCNATAAATTATGGAACGCCAAAAATCGTGGCTAGGGAACGTTCTGGGAAATTAATATCCCAAACTGCATACGATATAAAATATTAAATCAGCTTAGGGTAGTTAATATCATCAAATTCTTGAGCCACCTAGTGGCTAGAAAGTAAATTCCAAAATACCAGGATTTCAGTTTTATTGTTTGCATTTGAAGGCCAAAACCGGGTTTTCAGGGTAGCTTCAATAAAATACTAGAAATACGAGAAACATGTATGAGTTTCCGTTTCAGAATACTCAAACAAAAATCTTGCTTCTGAAAAACTTATTGAAGGCTTTTGATTGCCAGACTAATTAGAAACCACCTTTCAACAGTGTTGATATTTAACTTCAAAAGTCTCTCTCTCCCTGAGTTTGGAAGATAAATAATAAATTTTTAATTTGTATAATACAATTAATTTAACCGCAAAGTACGTGCGCAGAGATCTAAGACCGTTTCATCATTTTAAAACTCATACAGAGCTGGGATGGACAAAAATAGGTTTTTTGGCTTATTTTGAGGGTCTCTGGAAAAAGACTACAATTTTTATTTTAAAAAAGTTTATTACTTGACTAGTTTCGGTTTATTTCACCATTTTCAAAAGTAAGTTTTTTACAGATAAAATAAGTTGGCTTGAAACTCAGCAAATCTAGAAAGCGTGCAAAAGTCTAAATTACAGTGTGTGATAAATTTTTAATTTCCTCACCCATTTTGGAAAAGAGCGCAAAGAAATTTCCATTTTTTTTAATGTTCAAACTGGGACATTTTGTTTCAATAAAATATTTCTCAGTATGGCTACGTTCAAAATAATTCCTAAAGTTTCGGGTGATAATTTTAAAGTGCGATTGTAAGTGCTCATAAACGAGTCTATGTTTTTGTGCGGGTTTAAAATACTGGTATGAATTGTTTCGCTTCACTTTAGCTAGGCTTTTTTGATAGTGTTTGCAATCTTTTTTATGAAGAAAAACTTCACTTTTCCTGCCGGATTGACCATGTTCGTGGATACGATGGTGCAAAGGTCTGAGACTCATACCTATGTGATCTTTTTTGCAATCGCACACAAAATGATATATACATTCTGGAGTATCATAAATAGAGAGGTTTTCTGCTTTCGCCGACCGTGAAAATAATTGACTGATTTTAAGGGTTCTCAGGGCGATATTTACAACAAGGAAACAACAGTTTTTACCGTGTACGCTGGGCACGAGTTTACCTAACCCTAATTTTAACCCTTCAAGATAGGGTTATTTTTGGTACACAGAAGATAATCGTGTTACACGATTCGTGTACACTTTGGGCATGTCAAAACGTTTAGTCGGAAAAAACGAGGGTTGGTGCAAGAACAATATTTTTCCTGCAGACCCTACTACTCTAACTCTGACCCTATCATTCTTGACAAACAGTTTGCATGGTTTCCACTGTGTACACAGGGCACAAGTTAACTAACCTTTATTTTGATCCGTTTAATCATACGGGTTAATCGATCCCAAATAAATTCGAAACTACATCATTAATTTCCAAAATTAATCAATAATTTTCAAATTACAAATATTTTTGTTCGCAAATAACGGAAAAATGAAATTTTGAAAATGCGGGGAATAATCTGACTTTTCCCCCCGCATAATGCGGGAAAAAAGACCCGAGACCGACTTATGGGCATTGAAAATGCTTTTAATTGATTGTGGGTGGTCAAAAATGCACTACCAATCAAATAATCAAATAATCAAAAAATTCAGAATTTGTTGTTCCAGATTAAAAAAAAAATATTGTCGGTCAAATTAATGGGATTCCTAAAAACCATGTAAAAAAATATCAAAAACCAGTCAATAATAAATATTCGTGTGATGAAATAAATCTGTAATTAATGGTCCTCGAAGAATCATTTTATGGTTATTATTTTCAAAAAAGATCAATACTGAACATATAGTTCATACTCACTGGATATAATCAATTTCATATAATCAATTTCATAGTTCAATGACTTATTGACAATGAGTATTTGGCAGATAATAATTAACTGGCTCGATGCATTTTTGGAATAAGAATTTGTGCTGCACCATAAATAAATTGACATAATCTAATATTACTATCATCTTATAGCTAGATTGCTTAATTTTGTTGCTGTTTCTGCTCAGCCACGTAATTTTCATTTAAAAACTCCTTGAAGCAAAATTTTGAATTGAGTTTTGATTTGTCTACTTTAAAGCACAATGGTTGATTCCAAATTCAATATACAAGAATAATACAAGAAAAAAATGTTGTCTTCGATTTTAGAATTTTCCAGATCAAAATGACCGCCGTGGCTGGGACCTTCAGAAACATGAAAAACATTTCTATAATTCGCCGTAAGGACAAACAAAGATTTTTTTAGCAAGTGTTTTTACACCTGTTTTTTTTTCCAATTACTGCAGAGGTTCTTATCCGTTCAACTGTTATTCGAGCGGGGCCAATTAGCTCGTTTTATTTTTGGCATGAAACACTGTAAAAGCCACAGTTTTTTTGCGCGTGAACGGATATTGACGAATTGGTAAAATTTTCCATTTTCTTCAAATGCCATAAAAGAGTTGTCTAAAGCTCTGATGTGACTTACAGAAGTTGTGGATTTTTTACCGCTCAAATAACAATACTTTCATCGTTCGGATGTCCTGTCGCAGAATATGGCAGATCTTACTGCAATCAGTTTCATTTATAATTATTATTTACTTAATTTATTGTACCGGCTACTTCAGGACATTTTTATAGATTATTGATTAAAAATTCTGAGTCATTCATATAGGAACAGATAATGTGGGGAATGTTAAATACTTATTTTGGCTTATTGTATAAATAACATAATTGTGGCATATGTTCAAAAATTTTCAATTTCCGCATACTCTGATATCATTTCGTAAAAAAATGATCAATAATTTCATTATGTTCAAATGTCCAAATTTCCGCATCTCTGATCATATTCATACAAAAGAATGGATCAATAATTTCATATGTGTTTTTTTTCTCAAAAAATTAAAATTAAGTCCATATTTCAAATTAAAAAAATGATCAATAAATTTTCATTAGGTGTTTTTTTTCCAAAAAAAATTATGTTATGATACTTTGTTACACTGAAGGCTGTTAATATATAATTGGAACTTATGAGATAAAATCACATAATGAGTTTCTGAGGGCGAATAAATTTTCATTATATACTGAACTTACTTTATGGAAAGTTAAAATCATTGTACTTTACTTAAACATCATGTAAGTGGCCCAATTTTTGAAAGACTTTATTGATATTTTAATACACTCAGTTTTGCTTATCTCCATTAAGTATTTTTGGACCTTTAAGATTTTTTTAACCATTTAAGGAATAAAAGTATTTGTTTTTGTAAGAAATGGAAAAAAAATTTTAATGGAAAAAAATTATTTTTTTGCGTGATAACTTAACGTGTCCTCATTTTTTCAGATGAAGGATTATTTATGGACATATTTTTTAAACCTTATTTTTGGATATTCGTCACGTGATCTTAATTCAGAACTTTCATGTAATGAGGAAAAAAGTCTTGAAAACGTTTGAAGTTGACCCTGAATTTTTTTGACGTAATTTTGAGTTACTTTTTCAAAAATTACTCTGTTATATTGGTTACTTATATATTTTATTTTCAAAAGTACTGCAATCATGCGGAAGACCCCTTAAAAGAATCGTAACGAATTTCTAAGTCTTTAATTGGCATAAACAGTATGGGCCTCCGGTTATAGAGCTTTTCTAGAATAAAACGCATGAAAGTATAATATTTCACAACAAATATATTTCACAAACAAATTTAAGAGACATTTTTACTAGAGAATTTTGTAGAAAACATAGATAATTAATGTTTAGACAGAAGCGATAGAAAATCATTATGAAGTTTATAATGAGTGAGTTCAAAATATAATTTAAGGTTTAATTTTCCATCTCAATATTGGCACTTTTCTTTGTCATTCGAGGTAATTTCGCAACGTTTTTTTTCGTTATCCTCATTAAATGGCCTATTTGTTAAAATTATGATTTTAGTATTTTTTGTTTTTTATATTTTGAGTGAAAGTCCAAAAAAAGCCCAAAATTTCAGCGGCTAAAATGACATTCAAACTGAAATTTATTATTTAACAAATACCATTCATCACTCAGCCAATTTCACCTGCAACTTTTTTTAAATTTTGATATCTTTCTTAATTTTCTAGTTCTGGCACTTTTGAGTTTATGTCAAATATAATTTTTATTCAATTAGTGATCCCCTTTAATTGATGATTTTTGTCTAATTGTCAGTATATTTTCAACTTAAAAACTTCCCGGCTGTTTGTTTCAAGCAAATATGTTTTGAGGTTACAAAATATTGGAAAGACGAGGGGTTCCTGTATTATTTTTTTGTCTAAAGACGGGGGGGCCGAAATTCCGAGACCCCACGTTGACCAAGACACAAAAAAAAGATGGCACAAAAATCACTTCAAGTAATCTAGGGGATATCAAAAATTGTTCAGTCAAGCGTAGGGACAAGGATTCGAACATAGGGTTAGGGCGATATATAAGCTCTAAACCTTTGTTTTTAAATAAGCAACTTACTCGTCTATAAACCGCGGTGACAAAGATGGGTTGGCTAAGTTTGACCAGAGTGTTAAATAAATTGTGTTATTTCAAGGATAGATCTTTCCAATCTATGTTTCGTAATGGTTCTTATCTTTATTGGTTCAGCTTGTACGAAGCCTTATAAATTCCAAAAATTACTTACATAAGCCCCCTTAAATCCAGCCCCTCTTCTCCTAGAAAATGTGTCCACCCTTCATTATTTGTGTACCACTTTCAGGGCCGTCAGTATATGAATGGGCAAAAGCACCAATAATACTTTATGATCTTAAATTCTGATTGAGTACTTAAATTGATAATTATTCCGCCCTAGGGGCGGATAATTAACATTAAGTATCAATCAAATTTAAAGTTCATAAAGTATTATTTACTTTTGCACACATTATATTGATAATTTAAAAATTTCATTATGTATTAATTTACAAAGTATCCATATACAGTTACCTCTGAATGGAGGTTATCATTTTCGTACTTAAAACATCGATAAGTACGGTTTTTTTTTTTGAGAACCTTTAATGATCTTTAAAAACCTGAATCCAAAGGCTTTAATCTCCATTAAAGTATTTTTGGACTTAAATATATTTTTGGCACTATTTAATGGAAAAAAGGTTATTTTTTTTGTAATTAAATAAAAAAAATATCAATTGAAAAAAAGTATTTTTTCGTAAATTAAATAGAATATTTTTTGTACGTTATCAAAATTTTTCTATTTTTATTCAATTGAAATGATTGTTCTTCCAAGCTTTCAGACATGGGCCACTGGCCGTTTTGGCTTTGTTTACACTCCCTCCTTTTACATTTTCAGCGTTTCATAAATGTTCGGATTGATGTTATTGTGTACACTTTTTCAGGCCGTTTACTACTGGGGCGACTTAATTAACATTAAGGTTACACAAAAATAAAATAAGTTCAGTTAAGACTATTTCTACTTTTGCAGATCTTAATACAATTATATTATGAGCTCCTTAGCACCTCTGATGTGTATTGACTTTCCGAGTTCAGTAATCACTTTCAACTGTAATCATTAATGGGTCAGATGATGGATGTCAACTGTTTCTAACACATGTAAACAGTTTGTCAAACTGTTTGGCTCGCTATCACAACTTTTGTTTGCACAGCGCGGCGATTTTCGAAGCCCAGGCCAAAAATCACCATCGGTCTAACCCACTGCAGGCTGCTGCGTTGCAAATGCTCAACGCCGCCTCCGGAGCAACTTGAGCCTTATTTAGCTCGTGTGCTACTGTAACACAAAACAACAGGTTGTAAACAACCTCAAAACAACCTTTTCTAAAAAAATCTTGGTCCTTTCGGCGAATTCATAAGATGTTTTTATATTTTTTCTGTAAGTGCCAAGCCCGGTGGGAATTCTTCGTACCACAATTCTAAAACGAAGACATCTTTTGTTTTCGTGATATAATATATTTACAGAATATTGAATTCGGAATCCACCAATGCATTGACCTTGATTTGAAAGTTCGATAGTTACCATAACAATAATAACCAAATTAATTATTAAATTAATAATCCCACGAAAAAACACCATTTATTCAATGAGTGTTAATTTTAGTTTCATTCGTATTCAAACATTTTGCTATAAAAATGTTCTTAATTATTCGAACTGTAAAACGGGGGCTGTCATATCACTTCACGTTGCAATTTAATTTAAGTAAGTATCAACACATAGAAGGTACGTTTTCAAAAGGGGCAGTCTTTCGGACCAACTTGACGTTAAATAAAAATATAGCTCGCTGAAAAATATCATGTTCTCGATAATCATGATGACGTGCAAATGGTCCGTTTCGTTGTTATGACTAATCAATGTTAGTCCCCAACGTACACACCTTCACAGGCTAAAATTGTATACGCTCTCCGACTTAATATAGCCTGTCTCTAACCACCCTCACTGCAGGCCATAGTGGGGGGCACGCAAGATGGGTAGAATACTTTTTTTGGCCCTCTCTCTCTCCCTATCTATCTCTATGTATATAGCTATCTCGTACTGTGATCGACTCTCGGCATAATAGTGTTGCACACTGGTTACCCTAGCAACTTGGCAGCAGCCGGTTATCACAATTAACTAGTCTCACGATATTGATTTATTGGTTTAAAATACTTTTGAAATCTAGAAGACTATGAATGTATAACAACCCTATCTTTGCGAACCATTATTTTTTGCGCGAAAAAAAACATGACTATTTGGCTCGAAAAATTGGCACTAAATTGGCGATTTGCTTACGTAAAACTGAACGTACATATATGACATTGAGGCACCCATATAATAGTGTGCCGTTCAGTTTTACGTAGCATGAGTATATCCCGGTCGATCACACTGTTAATAAATGCAGGTGGAAAGATTCTTACAGAGCAATTATAGGACATATTATACAAACATGAACAGCGAGCAGTGAGTTGCCTAGTGCGTTTTTCTTGCGGTGCGGGGTATTATCAAACTATGCGTTGTAGAAGAAGATGCCAATAAGTGGCCGCCACAATGCCACCTCCCCTAATTTGTATTGTAGAAAGAAATCTTCCACCTGCATTTATTACCCCAAAGTTCGTGATATAATATATGATATGACTGTCAATATATGAAATCTTATCATATATTCGTTCCGTTAAAAATTCAGATCCGATCTACTTTTTTCGAAGAGCCTACCGATCCGATGCGGACATCAATTCAATTTTTTCGGGGAAGCTCACCTTACCCGATTCAATTCTTTCAATGACTTTCTTCAAAAACGAACTAACATTATTAAGAGTTTTTAAGGGGGTATATCGGCAGATTTGCATATTCACCGTGAATCATATTCTGAAAAACAAAAAAGCTATGAGAAAAACCGAAACATGCTAATTTGTTGATCTATTCCTTATCTTGTCGAAAAAGAACATCACAATTATTTTTGACCATTTACACCAATAGTACAGTATTCGTAACAGGTGACATTTCAAAACTGCAAAAAATTATCTGCCTTCCCAGACGTTATATCAATTGAGCTTCAATTTTCACAGATTCAACGTACGGTGTATGTCCAATCTCTTGATTCGTGGGCTTTTTTGATCCGGCAAACGGAACAATTCTAGAACGCCAGATAACCGACGATTTTTCACAATTTCAGACTTTCCAAAATCTATTCTTCATCTAGGGATATATTTGCGAAAGCGCTAAAATTGTTATCAAGTATTCCTAAAGAACAATTGTGAGATTACCCCTCCGTCAGGGCTTGTTTTGCATATTTCCGCTGAAACTCGAATATTTGATTTTTGTCATTTTCCAAAAATTTCCGAAAAGAAAAAAGTTGCTCTCAGATTTTTTGAAAAAAAGCTCAAAAGAAAGCAGTAAAACACTGATGAGAAAGTTGGCCGTACGTCAAGGCAAATTTCGAAAGTCTTTTTAGTGGTCCAATTCGAGCAACCTTTTTTTTCCAACTGCATCTTTTAAAAAATACTTAGAAAAAATCGAAAAAATGCGAAAATTTCGAAAATTTCTTTTTTGATGATTGGCGTTTCCTATACACTTAATATCCACCCCGTATCAATTTGGAGCATTTTTAATCCCTCTAAGGCCTTTATTTAAATCAGACAGATATTTACCCCCTTAACGGAGGCTCTGGCATAAGTCCAGCCAGATGTACACTTGCAGAGCAATATATGAAAGAAAAAAATGTCGAAATATTTTTTTTTTCTTCAATGAATGTTCATTTCTTACAAACGTTTTAATTTTATTTTTCTAAACATAAAACTTATTAGTGAAAATAACAATACAAAATCCGCACCCTATCCCAGTGTTGTGTTANATGTTGCCTTGAAAAATAATTGAATTATAAAAATCGTAATTACCAGGGTTGAATGGAGAATTTTCAGAAAAATAAAATTTGTTCAGATATGAATAAAATTCTGAAAATTTCTGGCCTTTATCGTTATTTAATAATTTAATTTGGTCTTTTGAATAATTTTTAACAATTTTGAGAATTTCCGGATTTGTGAGTGGCAAAAAAAGAGCACCTGTCAAAGTGCGCCAAATTGGCAATAGTTGAGAATCCTTAAAAAATAGGCCGCTGACCTTTGATTTAAGATTTTTCATAAAACATCGCATCAAATGTACCGAACAAAGAAGTTATTCGAGCGGGACAATTAGCTCGTTTATTTTTGGCATAAACACACTGTAAAATCACATTTTTTTTGGTGACGGAATATTGACGATATTGGTAAAATTTTCCATTTTCTTCAAAATTCCATAAAAAAGAGTTGTCTAAAGCCCCTGATGTGACATACAGAAGATGTGGATTTTTACGGTATCCTGCAGTAACAATACTTTCATCGTATCGGAATGTGTCGCAGATATGCGATCTACTGCATCAGTTTCATTTATAATTATTTTTTTTACTTATTATGTCCGGACTACGTTCAGACATTTTTATAAATTGATTAAAATCTAGTCATTATATATAACAGCATAATGTGGGGAATGTTGAATACTTAATTTTGCTTATGTATAAATACATAATGTGGCATATGTTCAAAATTTTCAATTTCCGCATACTCTGATAATCATTCGTAAAAAAAATGATCATATTTTCATTATGTTCAAATGTCAAATTTCCGCATACTCTCGATCATTATTCATACAAAAATGATCAATAATTTCATTATGTGTTTTTTTCTCAAAATTAAATTAAGCCATTTTCCAATTAAAATGATCAATAATTTCATTATGTGTTTTTTTTCCAAAAATTATGTTATGATACTTTGTACACTGGAAGGCTGTTAATATATAATGAACTTATGTAATAATACATAATGATTTTCTGAGGGCGAATAAATTTCATTATATAATAACTTACTTTATGGAGTTAAAATCATTATTACCTTAACATCATTAAGTGGCCAATTTTTTGAAGACTTATTTATGATATTTAATCACTCAGTTTTGCTTTATCTCATTAAGTATTTTTGGACTTTAAAATTTTTTTAACCATTTAATGGAATAAAAAGTATTTTTTTTGTAGAAAATGGAAAAAATTTTAATGGAAAAAATTATTTTTGCTATTATTAACGTGATCTCATTTTTTCAAGAATAAGGATTATTTATGACATTTATTTAAACCTTATTTTTGGATTATTTCGTCACGTGATCTTATTCAGACTTTCATGTATGAGAAAAAGTCTTAAAAAACGTTTGAAGTTGACCCGAATTTTTTTGACGTAATTTGAGTACTTTTTCAAAATCTACTGTTATATGGTACTATATAATTTATTTTCAAAAGTACTCAAATCATGCGGAAGACCCCTTAAAAGAACTGTAACGAATTTCTAAGTCTTTAATTGGCATAACAGTATGGGCCTCCGGTTAAATAGGCATTTCTAGAAATCAAACGCATGAAAGATATATTTCAAACAAATATATTTTCACAACAAATTTAAGAGACATTTTACTAGGAAATTTGTAGAAAAACATATAATTATGTTTAGACAGAAGCGATAGAAATCATTTGAAGTTTTATATGAGGTAGTTCAAATATAAATTAAGGTTTAATTCATCTCATTATTGCACTTTTCTTTGTCATTCGAGGTAAATTTCGCAACGTTTTTTTTTTCTTATCCTCATTAAATGCCTTTAATTTGTTTAAATTATTGATTTTATATTTTTTGTTATATTTTATATTTTGTTTGTGAAAGTCCAAAAAAGCCCAAAATTTCAGCGGCTAAAATGACATTCAACTGAAATTTATATTTAACAAATACCATCATCACTCAGCAATTTCACTGCACTTTTTTTAAATTTTGATATCTTCTTAATTTCTAGTTCTGGCACTTTTGAGTTATGTCAAATATAATTTTATTCAATAAGTGAGTCCCTATTTTAGTGTTTTTGTCTAATTGATCAGTATTATTTTCAAACTTAAAACTCCCGCTGTTTTCAAGCAAATATGTTTTGAGGTTACAAAATATTAGGAGACGAGGGTTCCTGTTATTATTTTTGCCTCAAAGGGGGGGGCGCGAAATTCCGGACGACCCACGTTGACCAAGACACAAAAAAAGTGGCACAAAAATCACTTCAAGTAATCTAGGGGATCAAAAATTGTTCAGTCAAGCGTAGGGAACAAGGATCGACATAGGGGTATAAGGGGATATATAAGCTCTAAAACTTTGTTTTTAAATACAACTACTCGTCTATAACCGCGGTGACAAGATGTTGGCTAAAGTTGTACCGAGTGTTAAATAAATTTGTTATTTCAAGGATAGATCTTTCCAATCTATGTTTCGTAATGGTCTTATCTTTATTGGTTCAGCTGTACGAAGCCTTATAATTCCAAAAATTACTTACATAACCCCCTTAAATCCAGCCCTCTCTCCTAGAAATGTTCCACCTTCATTATTGTGTACACTTTCAGGCCGTCAGTATATAATGGGCAAAAGCCAATAATACTTTATGATCTTAAATTCTGATTGAGTACTTAATGATAATTAATTCCGCCCTAGGGGCGGAATTAATTAACATTAAGTACTCGATCAAATTAAGTTCATAAAGCGATTATGTACTTTTGCACACATTATATTGATAATTATAAATTCATTATGTATTATTACATAAGTATCCATATACAGTACTCTTAATGGAGGTTATCATTTTCTACTATAAACATATAAGTACGGTTTTTTTTTTGAGAACTTAATGTCTTTAAAACCTAAATCAAGCTTAATCTCCATTAAGTTTTTTGGACTTAATATATTTTTTTCACTATTATAATGGAAAAAAAGTATTTTTTTTGTAATTAAATAAAAAAAATATCAATGAGAAAAAGTATTTTTTCGTAATTAAATAGAATAATTTTTTGTACGTTATCAAAAATTTTCTATTTTTATTCAATTGAAATGATGTCTTTCCAAGCTTTCAGACATGGGCACTGGCCGTTTGGCTTGATTAGCACTCCACTCCTTTTACACATTTTCAGCGTTCATAAATGTTCGTTTGATTATTGTGTACACTTTCAGGCCGTTACTACTGGGGCGACTTAATTAACATTAAGTACACAAAAATAAAATAAAGTTCATTAAGCACTATCTTACTTTTGCAATCATTAATACAATTAATTATGAGTCTCTTGCACCTACTCATGTGTATTGACTTCCGATCAGTAATCACTTTCACCTGTAATCATAATGGGTCAGATATGATGTCAAACTGTTTCTACACATGTAAACAGTTTGTCAAACTGTTTTGCTCGCTATCACACTTTGTTTGCACGCGCGGCGATTTTCGAGCCCAGCCAAAAATCACCATCGGTTTCTAAACCCCCGTTGCAAATGCTCAACCCGCCTCTGTAGAACTTGAGCCTATTTATGCTCTGTGCTCATTAACACAAAACAACAGGGTGTAACAACCTCCAACACATTTCTAAAAAATCTTGGTCCTTACGGCGAATTCAGATGTTTTTAATTTTTCTGAAGGTCCAAGCCACGGTGGTAATTTCGATACCAACAATTCTAAAATCGAAGACATCTTTTTGTTTCGTGTATATAATATAAACAGAATATTGAATTCGGAATCCACCAATGCATTGTACCTTGATTTGAAAAATCGATAGTTGCCATAAAATAAATACAAATAATTATTGAAATAATAATCCAAGAAAAACCATTTATTCATGATGTAATTTTAGATTTCATCGTATCAAACATTTTGCTATAAAATGTCTTAATTATTCGAACTGTAAAACGAGGGCTGTCATATCACTACGTTGCAATTAATTCAAGTAAGTATCAACACTAGAAGTACGTTTTCAAAAGGGCAGTCTTTCGACCCAACTTGACGTTTAATAAAAATATAGCTCGCTGAAAATATCATGTCTCGATAATCATGATGACAGTGCAAATGGGTCCGTTTCGTTGTTATGACTATCTTAATGTTAGTCCCCAACGTACACACCTTATCACAGCTAAAATGTGGTACAATGTTTATTATTTTTCGACAATTGAAAATTATTTTAAATGTGAATTAGTTTTAAACGGTATATTTCATTCCATAAAATCCGCTTGTTAATAATTAATTTTTGTTTTGACTGATATGCTGCGTAACTTTGCATGCAGAAAGCCGGTTTATCACAATTAACTAGTCTCACGATATTATTTATTGGTTTTAAAATACTTTGAAAATATGAATGTTATACAACCCTGATCTTGCGAACCATTATTTTTGCGCGAAAAACATGACTATTTGGCTCGAAATTGGCACTAATTGGCCGATTTGCTTACGTAAAACTGAACGTACAATATATGACATGAGCACCCATATAATATTGTGCGTTCAGTTTTACGTAGGCATGAGTCATATCCCGTCATCACACTTTTGTTAATAAATGCAGGTGAAAGATTCTAACAGAGCAATTATAGGACAATTATACATACATGAAACAGCGAGCATGAGTTGCCTAGTCGTTTTTTGTGCGGTGCGGGGTATTGTATCAACTATGCGTGTAGAAGAAGTGCCAATAAGTGGCGCCCACAAGGCACCCTCCCCATAATTTGTATTGTAGAAGAATCTTCCACCTGCATTTATTACCCAAAGTGTGATTAAGGGATATAAGTCATATCATATGACTCTTATCATATATTCGTTCCGTAAAAATTCGATCCGATCTACTTTTTCGAGAGGCCTACCGATCCGATGCGACTCAATTCAATTTTTTCGGGGAGCTCACTGACCCGATTCAATTCTTTCAATGACTTTCTTCAAAAACGAAACTAACATTATTAAAGTTTAAGGGGGTATATCTGGCAGATTTGACATATTCACGGTGATATATTTCTGAAAACAAAAGCTTATGAGAAAAACCAGAAAATGCTAATCTTGTTGAATCTATCCTTAATCTTGGCGAAAAAGAACATCACAAATTATTTTTGACCATTACACCAATAGGTACAGTATCGTAACAAGGTGACTGTTTCAAACTGCAAAAATATCTCCTCCCAGACGTTATATCAAATTGAGCTCAAATTTTCACAGATCACGTAACGGTAGTATGTCAATCTTTGATCGTCGCGGCTTTTTTTGATCCGGCAACGGAACAATTCTAGAACGCCAGAATAACCGACGATTTTTCACAATTTCAGACTTCAAAATCTATCTTCTCCCTAGGATATATTTGCGAAATGGCTAAATTGTTATCAGTATTCCTAAGAACAATGTGAGTATACCTCGTCAGGCTTGTTTGCAATTTCCAGCTGAAACTCGAAATATGATTTTTTGGTCATTTTCAAAAAATTTCCGAAAAAAAAAGTGCTTCGATTTTTGTGAAATAGCTCAAGAAAAGCCAGTAAAACACTGATGAGAAAGGTGGCTACGTCAAGGCGAAATTTCGAAGTTTAGTGTTCAATCGAGCAAACCTTTTCAACTTTCATCTTTTAAAAAAGTACTTAGCAAAAAATCGAAAAATCGAAAATTTCGAAAAATTTCTTTTGTGATTGGGTTTCCTATCACACTAATTATCACCCCGTTATCAATTGGAGCTTCTTTTAATCCCTTAAGGCCTTTATTAATCAGACAGATATACCCCCCATTAACGAGGGTGGCATATCAGCAAGATTGGGTACACTTTTCAGAGCATATATAAAGAAAAAAATGTGGATTAATTTAATTTTTTATCTTCAATGAAAGTGGTTCATTTCTTACAAACGTTTTAAATTTTTTTTATTTCTAACCATAAACTAACTATAGTGTTAAAAATACCAAAAAAAGACTTTCACTGCACACGATTTCCAAACTTTGCCCGACTATAGAATCTTTTAAAGACGCATATTAATAAACTTCAGACAGTCGGGCGTTACTCCGCTAAAAGTTCCCTAATTACTCTGCATAGTCGAAAATTCTTAAATATCAAAGTTTTTTTCATGAACAAGGGTAAAAAATGTGGCAAAAAAAGTAGAGAAAAACAGTTTTTGGAGTAAAAATGACCTAAACTTGGTTGGAATGATATCAAAAAAATGTCCTGACTATTTAACAAAATGGCGCCTATTACACCCATCATTATATTCGAGAATTTTTCACAACCATTAAAATTTTTAAAGATCACTGCCTAATTAGACGTATCGAGTGTCACAGTCAAGTGTAAAAGTTTCATTCAAACAGTTCAAAATGAATAATTCGCGCGAACCACCGATTAGTTGACATACGAAACGATTTAATAGATGCCAAAACAATTCTAATTATGTGATTCGCATGATTAATTTTATGTGAGAGTTCAAAAACCACGAAATAAAAATTTTGACTTGAATTTGGGAAAATTTTTATAATGCTTTTGTGATAAAGATCGATCAAAAAATGAAAAAATAAAAATTTTATATATTTTTCAAACAGCGGTCAGACAATATTGGAACCTTGAAAAAAGTTAAAGTGGCCTATTTTGTTTTTACCCACAGATTCAGTATTTAAAACAAAAAAATTTTCCGACAAAAAAGCCGTAAAATTTTCATACATTGCTCGATTTTTTTTCAAATTTTAACCGATTTCAAATAGAACCCGAACTCAAAATCTTTTCCTTAAAATGGATAAAATGATTTATGAAGCTAAAACATATTTAAATCGGATCAGCTAACTAAATAAGCATTGAAAAATATACTGAGTTACTATGTTCGTAAGTTATATTGACTACAGGATGCCGGGTTTATTGCAAACCCCCTTAAATGCACTTTTGTAAAATATTCAGAGAATATGGAATGGGCGCTTGAAAACCAAGAACAAATAGGAAGAGATACCGTGACACAGGGTAACCGTGTCTTAAATAAAGATGGCAAATTAAAACTTAAGATTATTCAGGTTTTTTGAGAAATATTACTCCTTTAGGAAATTGAGCCTGAAAATCGGCCAAAAGCCGATTATTGAGAATCAAATAAATTTTTTTCACTTACCCGAAACATTTCCCTGGATAGGGACGGTTCTGACACAATAATATGACGGGAAACTTACAAAACGTTGGGCCCTAACATGGGCGGCAGCTGGTGGAGTGCCGCGGCGACAAATAAATGTTGTTTGCTGAAGCGAAAGGTTCGAGCGACTAATTAGCAACAAGTGAGAAATTAAACTAAAATACTACTTGCAATATGGCAAAAAACCAGTCCCAGATAAATTCTTTAATACCGCATCAAAACTTCCTAGGCAAATTTGTACTCGTTGGTCATATTACCATTTCAAAAAAAAATGTTAATGTAAAAGTTAATATATACCACTAAAATTAGTGCAGCACATAGAGTGCGTCGGACATCGGCTGATCAACATTCACCTGATTATGTCCAGCGTAGGATATAAAATATCAATGTAGTATTATTGCCACATGTCCGCTCATTAACAAATTTGTCAAGCTGCGTGAATTCCCTCCCAAAATAATGTCCGCGGCCGTCGCACCAAACTGCCCCCATGTTAGGGCCCAAACGTATTGTATAGACAACCAAGTATTATCACCGAGTAAGAAGGTAATTAAAGTCTACATCCGAGTAGTACTCGCATGATGAAAAGAAATTATACATAAAGAATAGAATCAACAAATAAATTCATTTTTTGCAGGAGAATGAATTTCTTAGACTGATTTTTTAGCTCGGCTAGTAATTTTAATTTAACTTTCAAAGGAGTTGATGCAAATTATATTGGTAAACTTTTAGTCGAAATAAAAGCTTCTTGAAACAATTCTATAAAAGTTTCGATCAACGTTTCCGATAAATAACTTCCAAAAGACTCAAGATTTCCATTTTTCATAAATATTATTGAAGCGTCTTGGGGCATCTTAAACTACGCAGGCACTCATTGAAGCAAAGACTAAAATTGCGGAAGGTTCGTTGGTTCAAACGAGCTTTAAAAACTATAAGTTTAAAATAGGATATATATTCAAAGTTATAACTGAATATTTTACAATTTTGACTTTAAGGAAGAAAATTATGCTAAAGTTCTAAAATTCATAGTCTATACTAAAAGTGGTCCCTAGGCTTTACTTTTGACGTGGTCAAAATCAGGTTATATCGTGGTGCTCCACTGGTCAATAGCGGGTCGAACGCTGGAAGTAGAGCCTAAGGGATCCCAATCTGATATTTCACAGGATCGCAACAAAAACGGAATGGACAACCACGATTTGGATCTGATCCCATAATTTTGTATGCTTTGTTCTAAACCAAAGCACAGATTTCACCAAATGACTCAAAATACAGTATTATTCATGATTATATATTTTCAGTCAAAACTGTAGATTTTTTTGAAACACTTTATAATAGGATTAATTTTAGTTATTTCTGAAGATGATGATGCCATGACCCGGAAAAGAAAGATTAACAAAGTATTTTTGGAGAATGTATGGATTAGTAAAAAAGTATTTCAGAAAATAAACTCATATAAACTGACAATTTATCCTCGTGTCAGAGCTGATAAATATAAATTTACAGTTGAACATTGTTGAGGAACTGTCTGTCAGTTTATTTTAAGGTGTTTATGAACAATTTTTGGTCAAATCTTTGGGAGAAGTTTTTGTTGGATTTCATTCTTAGCAATTTAGCTTAACTATTGGCAGGTCGAAAAAATGTCAAATATGAATTTATCGTGTTAACTATGACAACCTTATCTTTACTAGGAGAAAGAAATACACATCAGGCCTACCCAAAAATTTATCACTAGGGCAATCCAAATAGAGGAAGACACGTAACCTCTTTGACCCAAAAAAGCCCCAGGGTGACCCCTTTACATTTGAGCACTCGTCTAAATTTTTCCGGAAATTATTTTCAACATCTTTGAATTACATGAAATTAATTCGGATGACATATTAATTTGTCAATTTTCGATTCAAAAGATCCATCTTCAGGACACTAAAAAGATTGAATAAGAATGAAACAGGAATTATACTAAGTTTTATAATACCTTGCAATATACGATTAAATAACTATTATATGATGTAAAAATAAAACAAAAACAGCAGTTGGTTTTGAAATTCTAGACGATTTTAATGTTTTTAAATAATAAGGCCAACAAAACTTTCACCAGATGAAAGCTCTTATTTTATGTAATTAATAATTATAATTAATCTGCTAAGTTTTTCAATACGAGTATACATTGGATCGACTAGCTGAAAAACTCTACTTCACCCCCTTGTAGAGATCATTTAAACTATGTGCACCACTTCTTGGAACTTTTTTTTTTATTATAGTTATAAAACTGATCTAAATGTCTTATTCTATAAACCCAAGCAGTCACACACCAATAGGCTCCTAATGAACAGTATTCAAAACCATATTTCTAAAAAATATTTCCGCGAGAAACGAATTGAATAGCCAGTAATCTAATTTTATGGCATCAGATCAAAATATTCTCGAAAATTTAATAAATTTATAAATAGTAATTTTGGAAAATTTCGAAATCATGCTGATTTTTATTGGTCAAAAATCAAATGTTGTGTGAAACTGACTTTTAACGGAAATAAAAACCGGGCAACTATGTGAAATTCTAGCGTTGACGCTGACCAAGGTACACAAAATTATCTATTATTTAACTTTACAGGTGGCTTGTTGATATAAGTGCAGCAGGCGGCCATATTCAATGGTATCATTTGAATCAAAAATTGGTATTATTCAATTATCATGATAGCAATATATGACCATTAAGATAGTTGGAATCCACGAAAGATATGTGAGAAAAAAAAGCAAATGAGGTTACTCAACAAGTTGAACAGCAAAACCACCGTTGCCTATCCTCTGGGAACCACAAGGGTGAGTCGCCACGGCCCTGAACGTCGGATTCGGATCGAGTTGCTATCTGAAAACACTGCTTTAAAAATAATTACCCACAAACATCAACCGTGTTTGAATAAAGAACTAATCAAAACCAACTTTTCTTTGCACTTTGAACACCATGGTGCTGTTAAAGAGCAAATTTTCAAAATATCGACTCTTAACATCAAATAGGAAGCCCGCATACTTATTTTGCGGCTAAACTTTTCGAGAAAAATTTTTGAGACATCAATTCTTATTTGAAACTTGCACCTAACATGGTGATAAAAAAGGAATTTTAAGATAACTCGCTTTCATTGAAACATATAAGGGGCCTGAAAAATATTCTTGTGCGGATAAGCTTTTTTCAAGACAATATTCGGTTCATCTTATTCGAAAACCCCGACACCAATTAGGTGCCCGTGTAAAAAGCAATTTTCACAAAATATCGCCTACCGAACATTATATAGGGGCCTTAAATAAACATTTTGCGAGATAACTTATTCCAGAGAAAGATTATTATAGATAATTTATATTTGAACCCGCAAACCACATTCGGTCGTGTTAAGATCTAATTTTTAAATATAGCTAACTGAACATATATAGGGGGCCTGAAATCATTCTTTCGACGAGGCTGACGTCACAAAAAAATTTTTACGGCATTATTATTTTGACACTACTAGGATGAGTTGCAAATAGCTGTATTAATTGAACTTACTCCTATTTGAAAGACTCGCCCACTGTTTTGTGACATCGGGCAGTGAGGCCTGAAACATTTGGTCTTTCTTATTGACCGCGGGCATGTTTGTAAAAAACAAAAGAAACGGTCTCCGTTTCTTCCCTGAGGTTTCTTCTACACATTATAAAACAGTTCCATCACCGAATTAAATAATCAACCTTGAGCGCTGACAACTGCAGAGTGAATACTCGTCCTCAGACCGTTGTATTCCTAGCTATGCGAAAATGCAGAAAGTACAAAATACTTTACAATCGTTGCCTGTCCGGATGTTGTTGGTTAGTCTGTCATAGAAAAAATTTCCACTGACACTTGTATGTTAGACCATTCATCGAAAGCAATTTTTGAAAAACTTGAACATATTTGACAGGACATCTCAAATGTTCTTCCAATGAATTATCGACAACTTTAAAAACCTCCATAGGCCACGCTGAATCTGAACACTTATCAAAAAGTAAAATTCAAACAGCACGACTTTTGCCTTTTGAATTCAGAGTCCATTTGAAAACCGCTGGAAACTCATTCAACGAAAAAAATAACAAGAGCGGTATTTTAGTTTAAGGACAAACATCGCAAAACTAATCTCNAGAGTTCAAAAACCACGAATAAAAATTTTGGACTTGATTTGGGGAAAATTTTTATAATGTTTTTGTGAAAAGTCGATCAAAAATGAAAAATAAAAATTTTATGATTTTTCAAACAGCGGTCAGAAAATATGTAGCAAACCTTGAAAAAAGTTAAAGTGGCTATTTTTTTGGTTTTTACCCACAGATTTCAGTTATTAAAACAAAAAATTTTCGACAAAAAATGCGTAAAATTTTCATAATGCTTCGATTTTTTTTCAAATTTTTACGATTTCAAATATGAAAACCCGAACTCAAATCTTTCCTTAAATGGATAAAAATGATTTTATGAAGCTAAAACATATTTAAATCGGTTCAGCTAACTATAATAAGCATGAAAAAATATACTGAGTTACTATTTTCGTAAGTTATATTGACTACAGGATGCCGGGTTTATGCAACCCCCTTAAATGATTTTGTAAAATATTTCAGAAATATGAATGGGGCTTGAAAACCAAGCAACAAATAGGAAGAGATACCGTGACACAGGGTAACCGTGTCTTAAATAAAGATGGCAAATTAAAACTTAAATTGATTGTCAGTTTTGGAGATAATATTACTCTTTAGGAAATGAGCCTAAAATCGGCACAAAGCCGATTATTGAGAATCAAATATAATTTTTCAATTCCCGAAACATTTCTGGTAGGCCGACGTTTGACACATATAGACAACCAAGTATCACCGAGTAAAGAAGTAATTAAAGTCTAATCCGATATGTATTCGCATGATGAAAAAAATATATAAATAGAATAGAATCACAAATATAATCATTTTAGCAGAGATGAATTTTCTTACACTGATTTTTAGCTCGCTAGTAATTTTATATTAACTTCAAAGGAGTTGATGCAAATTTATTGGTAACTTTTAGTCGAAATTAAAAAGGCTTCTTGAAACAATTTATAAAAGTTTCGATCAACGTTTCGATAATGAACTTCAAAAGCTCAAGATTTCATTTTTTCATAATATTATTGAGCGTTTGGGGCATTTTAAAACTAACGCCAGGCACTCATTTGAAGCAAAGACTAAAATTGCCGGAAGTCGTTGGTTCAAACGATGCTTTAAAAACTATAAGTCTAAATAGGATATATTCAAAGTTAACTGATATTTTCAATTTTGACTTTTTAAGGAAAAATATGCTAAAGTTCTAAAAATCATAAGTATATCTAAAAAGAGGGTTCCCTAGGCGTTTACTTTTGCGTTGGTCAAAATAGTTATATCTGGTGCTTCCATTGGTCAATAGCGGGTCGAACGCGAAAGTAGAGGCCTAGGGATCCCAATCTTTGATATGTCACTAGGATCGACAAAACTGGATGGACAACCACGATTTGGATGCTGATTCCCATAATTTTGGTATGTTTGTTCTAAACCAAGCACAGATTTCACGAAATTGACTCAAATAAGTATTATTTCATGATTTATATTTTCAGTCAAAACTGTAGATTTTTTTGAAACACTTTATAAGCGTATAATTTTAGCTTATTTCGAAGATGATGATGCTCATTACCCGGAAAAAAGATTTAACAAAGATTTTTGGAGAATGTATGGATTAGTATAAAAAGTATTTAAAAAAATAAAATCATATAAACTGAAATTTATCTCGTGTCATGATGATAAATATAATTTACAGTTGAACATTGTTGAGAACTTTCTGTCAGTTTATTTTAAGTCGTTTATGAACAATTTTTGGTCAATCTTTGGGGGAGAGTTTTTGTTGGATTTCATTCTTAGCAATTTAGTAACTTTGCAGGTCGAAAAAATGTCAAAATTATTAATTTTTATCGTGTTAATATGACACCTTATCTTACTAGGAGAAACAAAATACATCAGGCTACCCAAAAAATTTATCCCTAAGGCATCCAAAATGAGGAAACACGTAACTTTTGACCCGAAGAAGCCCCCGGGTGACCCCTTTAATTTGAGCACTCGTGCTAAGAAGTTTTCCGGAAATTATTTCAACATCTTTTTGAATTAATTTAAATTTCGGATGAAATTTTATTTTGTCAATATTTGGATCAAAGATCCATCTTCAGGACACTAAAAAGTTGAATAGTGAACAGAATATATAAGTTTTAATAAATACCTTGATATTACGATAATATACTAATTATGATGTAAAATAAAACAAAACAGGTTGTTTTGAGATTCTAGAGATTTTAATGTTTTTAAATAAAAGGCATCAAAAATTTCACAGATGAAAGCCTTTATTTTTATTAATTATATTAATAAATCTGCTATTTTTCAATACGAGTATCCAGTGGATGACTAGCTGAAACAACTCTACTTCCACCCCCCCTTTGTAGAAGATATTTTAACTTTCACCAACTTTTGAATTTTTTTTTTATTCTGTTAAAAACTGATCTAAATGTTTTATTTATAACACCCAAGCGTCAAACATAGGCTCTCCTATTGAACATTCAAACCTATTTCTAAAAAATTTCCGCGAGAACGAATTGAATGCCGTAATCTAATTTTTATGCATCAGATCAAAAATATTCTCGAAATTTAATAATTTATAAATTTTTTGGAAAATTTCGAAATTCATGCTGATTTTTAATTGGTCAAAAATCCAATTTGTGTGAAACTGACTTTTAACGGAAATAAAACCGCAATCTATGTGAAAATTCTAGCGTTGACGCTACCCAAGGTACACAAAATTTCTATTATTTAAATTTAAGGTGGCTTGTTGTATAAGTGCAGCAGCGGCCATATTCAATGTATCTTTTGAATCAAAAACTTGTATTTTCAATTTATATTGATAGCAATTATGACGCATTTAATGATAGTGGAATCCACGAAGAATATTGTGAGAAAAAAAGCAAATGGGGTTACTACAAGTAACCAGCAACCACGTGCTATCGCTCTGGGAACCACAGGGTGAGTCGCCACGGCCTTGAACGTGGATTCGGATCGAGTTGATATCTGAAAACATGCTTTAAAAATATATTACCCCACAAACATCACCGTGTTTTGAAATAAAGACATCAAAACCAACTTTTCTTTGACTTTATTCATTTTGACACCTGACACCACCTGGTGCTGTAAAGAGCAATTTTCAAATATCGACTCTTGAACATCATAGGAGCCTGAAAATATACTTTTGCGGCTAACTTTTCGAGAAAAATTTTTGGCATCATTTATTTTGAAACTTGACATGTGCGGATAACTTTTCAAGACAAAATTTCAAGGTTCATTTATTTCGAAACCCGACACCAATTGGTGGTGTAAAAAGCAATTTTCAAATTATCGCCAACCGAACATTATAGGGGCCTTAAATTAAACTTTTGCGGATAACTTTTCCAGAGAAGATTTTTAGAATGATTTATTTTGAAACCCGAAACCACTTGGTCGTGTTAAGATCAATTTTAAATATAGCTACTGGAACATTATAGGGGGCCTGAAATCATTCTTTGAGAGGTGACTTCACATAAAAAATTTTTGGCATTATTTATTTTGACACTATCTGGTGGTGCAAATAGCTGTATTATATTGAACTTACTCCTATTGAAAGCTGTCAGCTTGTTTTTGTGACATCGGGCAGTGAGGCCTGAACATTTGGTCTTCTTATTGACCGCGGGGCCATTTGTAAAAACAAAGGGAGCGAGTCTCCGTTTTTTCCTGAGGTTCTTCACTTATAAACAGTTCATCACCGAATAAATAATCAACTTGAGCGCTGACAACTGGAGTTGATATCGTCTCAGACGTTGTAATTGCTGATGGAAATGCAGAAGTACAATAATCTTTATAATCGGTTTGCTGTCCGATTGTTGTTGTTTCTGTCATAGAAAAATTTTCCACTGAACTTGTATGTTGACATTCATCGAAAAGCAATTTGAAAAATTGAACATTTGACGGACATCTCAAATGTTCTTCCATGAATTTATGCAATCTAACTTTAAAACCTGCAAGCACTGCTGAAATCTGAACACTTTCAAAAAGTAAATTCAAAGCAGACTTTTTTGCTTTGAATTCAGGATCCAATTTGAAACCGTTGAAACTCATACGAAACAAAAAATAAAAATGATTGCGGTATTTTTGTTAGAGGCAAACACGATAAAAAACATGATTTCTCTAAATTAACCAATGAAAAAGTAGTATTTTTTCTCTGTTTTAACAATTTAATCAATAGTAGATAAATTATAAATAAAGGCGGTTTTTACGAGATCTGATTCCGAATGTACTCTTATTAAATTGCTTGATTTAAGTGAGTCATAAACCAAATTAGTCAACCGGATAGCGACGTCATTTCCAACATAACTTTTAACAATTTTTTTCGACAACATTTTTAACAGATTTTTTCAACAACATTTTTAACATTATTTTTCGACTTATTTTTCAACAGAACTTTTCAACAACATTTTCACCATAACTTTTCAACATAACTTCAACATAACTTTCAACAACTTTTTTCGACAAAATTTTAAACATAACTTTTTGAGAACTGTTTCAACAGAACTTTTGAACAACATTTTCAACAAAACTCTTCAACAACTTTTTCAACAACTTTTTTCGACAAAATTTTCGACAAAATTTTCGACAAAATTTTCGACAAAATTTTCGACAGAATTTTATAACAACTTTTTCAACATAAATTTCAACAATTTTTTTTGACAAAAATTTTTGACATAACTTTCGACAACTTTTTCAACAAAATTTTGCAACAAAAACCATTTTCAAATAAATTTTAAAAACTCTTTTTTCAAAGAACTCTGTTGACAATGTTGTTGCGAACGTTTTGTTAACACAGTATGCTGAAACTGTGTTGAAAAGTTCTGTTGAAATTTGTGTTAAAAAGCTGGTGAAAAGTTATGTTGAAAAGTTCTGTTAAAAGTTCATGTTAAAAGTTAATTGTGAAAATTGGTTGAAAAGTTTTGTTGATAAAGTTGTCCAAAAGTTTCATGTTGAAAAGTTATATTGACAAAAATTTTGAATAGATTTCGGACACACTTTTCAAAAAATTTGCATACAACATGTTTCAAAATAAATTTTTAACTATTTTTAACAAAAGAAACTTCTCAACAAGTTTCTTAAACAAAAACTTTTCAAAACCATTTCAGCGCAATTTTTAAACAACATTTTCAACCAACTGGTTCGGCATAACTTTTCGACAACTTTTTCAAACAAAACTTCTCACCAATTTTTTCCAACAAAACTCTCCAAACAAAAATTTCAATGCATACTTTTCGACCATAACTTTCAACAACTTTTTCAGACAGAACGCTTTGAACAACATTTTCACTATAACTTTGTTAAGAATAACTAAAAATGGTTACATTATTTTTTTTATTTTTATGTATTTGTATTTTTATTTTTTTTTGTTTTTTTTTATTTTTTTATTTTTTTTTTTTCTTTTTATTTTTATTTTTTTTTTTTTTTTT